>VZSR01001436.1:253590-291104 GCA_013398615.1 Brachypodius melanocephalos
CAGCTATTCTGCAAGAGCACTGGACAATTCACACACACAAAATGCTTCTGCCTTGCACTCTCTCGTCACAGCAACTGAACACAAAGCACGACTGTCAGAATGAAAACCTTGGGTGGTGGAAGAAGAGAGAGAGGAAGCAGCAGATGTGCAGGACAAAAATGGTCTGGCAATTCAGTACAGAGTTAACACGGCAAGTCTTGGAGCAGCTCCTGCCAGAAAACCCAAGCCTTCACCAGCTCATGCTTACGGCTTATACTCATTCTGGAGAATTATAGAATGGTTTGGGTTGGAAGAGATCGTTAAAGGCCACACTGTCCAAGCCCCTGCAACAAGCAGAGGCATCTGCAGCTAGAGCAGGTGGCTCAGAGCCCCATCCAACCTGGCCTTGAGTGTTTCCATACACCATTTCTCTAGGTAACCTGCTCCACTGTTTTACCACCCTCATTTCTTCCTTATACCTAGTATGAATCAACCCTGCTTTAGTTTAAAAATATCACCCCTTGTCCTATCACTACAGAGGCCCTCTTAAAAGGTCTGTCCCCACCTTTCTTATTAGCTCCCTTTAAGTACTGAAAGAAAGAAGCTTGAAGCTGACTTGATTGTTTCGCCTTGGCAACATACTTCAAAAAAACAGTGGCATGTGCTCCTTAGGCACAGGAAATGAAGATGTTTCAGGAATTCTTTACCAATCATTTATTAATCCTTTTTTAATTACTCATTCAGAATGACCAGTAATCCTTTCCAATAAGGATATGAATCTTCCCCTTCAAAATTTTTAAACATGGCTTTCTAAAGGATGCAGACCTAAGAGCTGCACAGTTTTTTAACTACTAATGCTTGTTTACACTTCAAAGCAAACCTTTGCTACTAGAACTTCATTAATTAACCATTACCTCTATGACAAAAATCATATGATGTTTCACTCTGCAAACCGCAGTCACTTGGCCTAAAAGCTCTTTCTTCTCTGCAAGCAGATGCAAGAATAAGGAAGTGATTTCAGCATCTACCTCAAGAAGCAGGACATGCAGAAAGCCGTAATGGATTTATTTTTAAGATTTCTTTTTTGAGGCTATTCTTATACAAGACACCCTGTAGGACCACTGAAGCAACTGCCACTTCTTTCCCAAGGGTAGCCAAACATCATGTAACCTGACGATGAACACACAACACCCTTAAGGGGCTCCATGCCTGCTTTCCAGCAAAAACCTTTTGCAATCCATTACCACTTCTGGAGAGTTACCTCTGCTGAAAATGAGCTTTAACATGTCAGCAGGGGAAATGCAAAAGTTGGTAGATTTCAACTGTATTCCCTTGAGCACAGGTACCTGAACATAGCAAGACCAGAGACTGCTACAGGAACAAACACATACAGGAACATTTCTCCATTCACATTAGTGTTAGTTTAAAACAGTCTGGGGTTTTTTTGGTGGGTGGGGGAAGCCATAGAGCCAGCTTCTGAGAGAGAAGCTGCTCAAAGCTTCTAACACATCCAGCAGAGCCAATCTCTGAAGGCTCTGACCATGAACATGTTGTTGGACCAATTAGAGAAGTTGGTAGCACCTCTGTGATGACATATTTAGGAAGGCAAAAAACCACACAGAGTTTTTTCCTTCTTTTTCCGAGTGATGGAGAGACGCTGGGATCTGGGCCCTCCCGGTCCCGGGAGCAGCCACGCGGCCGGGGCCATACAGTTGGGAGCACATGGCTGCTGCCATCTCGGCACAGCTCACAGGGAACTTTGCCTGCTTAGCCACTTTTAGCCAGCCATGCTGCCAGCAGAAAGGCAGAGGTGGCAGCAGCAGCTTTTCTTTTTTGGTACCCCACATAAGGAGAGGTGCTGAATAGTGCCAGTGCCACGGAAAGCAATTCCCTGATAAGGAGCCCAAATGAGATCAACCTTTCAGTACTGCAAAACCTTAGAAGAACTTTTCAATTGATGAAGCTTGAGAATAAACCAACCTACGAACAATTTTTTCCCAAGTCAGAGAAAAGGAAGAGGTGAAGACATGTGAGGAGAACAACATAGCAACACTAAGGTCAGTGAAAGGAAAGAAAGGGAGGAGGTGCTCCAAACATTGGAGCTGAGATTCTTCTGCAAGCTGTGGTGAGGACTATAATACAACAGTCTCCCTGTAATTCATGAAGTGCATGGGAGGATGCAGAGATCCACTTGGATTGTGAGAAAAGGTGCTCATGCTGGAGCGAGTGTATGCTAAAAAGCTCTGAAAGACCCAAACAGAGAGAAAAAGGCCCCTGCTTGCAGAGAGAAAGGACCCTCGCTTGCAAACTAGAATAGCTCATCCTTAACAGCCTACACACCATGGACTAAAAGGACCCATGCCATGTAGTTTAGGAAGACTATTTTGCTTGTGGAAGGGTCTCATGTTACAGTGGGTCAGGTGAGACTGCTATTCGTGAAAATTAGAACCACACTGGAGAAGATCACAGAGAACTGTCTCCTGTGGGAGGGACCCCACGGCATAGCAAAAGAGACTCCTCTTCCTAAGCGAACTGAAGAAAGATTTTTAGAAGTGACAAACTGACTAAAGACCCCATGTTTTGCTTCCCTGTGCTGTCAATGGGAAGGAAGGAGGGGCTGGAAGGGGGAAAAGGGTGTTCTAAAGGTTTATTTTAATTCTCATTACCCCTTTTAAATTTTGTTAATAATGAATTTTTTTAATACTGTTTAAGTTTGAACCTGTTTTGCCCTTAAAGTGTTTTTCTTCTAATCCTTATCTCAACTCCTTGAGCCCTTTGGGTTTTTAGCCCCTGCTCTGCTCAGCTACAGCAGAGGAAAAGAAGTGAAAAATTTTCATGAGTGCCTGGATTTTGGCCAGTATCAAACTACAACAATTCAGACTTTTACCAGCAATTTTTTTTAAGCAAGCCAGCACCGATGTCACACCTCAGAGGGGTGTGACAGAGAACATTTTACCCTGTTATGCAAATCACACGAACAGAGCCGAGATGTGAATCAAACTCTTCATGCTTTTATGTCCTCCACGGGTCCAATGGCAGCACCAATTCATTTCCTGGAGTTTTCTTCACACTGGTCTCTTGCAGTTTCCCTGAAGCCAAGAGCAGCTTTCTGCAGGGAGCCGGAGGAGACAGTGGGGTGCAGAGCACCGGGGATGCCTGCTCCGAGCAGCTGTGTGTTTGTTTGCAGGAAGGACAAACGCCAGCGGGCAGCCAGCACCGCTGTGAATTTCAAAGCCTCAGGCGATTTAGCCAGGCACAGTTCGAACTTTCTGGTACACAGCTCTAATGAAGCAGATTAACAACTCCAAATTCTATCCCTTTGGCTGAACCACCTCTCTTCCCACAACTGGTCTCTATATCCCAGCATTCAATACCACTCCCATCAATGGGATCATCCTTTCAAAACACTTCATGCCCTCCCACTGCTTTCAAGTCAGTTTTGACTTTTTCTGGGTAATAGCGATAAAGAAAATCAGGATTTGTAGGACAGAAAGGCTGGAAGACAGGGTCCCTCCCACCCACCCGAGCAGCATGTTAATGTTCTAACACATAGTCCACAAAAGAACATACCACAGCCCTGAAGTTACAAAGCAGACTGAAAGGCCGATACAAAAACGGTGATAAATTCATAGACAAATTAACGAGGAGACACAGTCAGTACAAGATTTCACAACAGGAAGAACTGAAATTCCTACAAACATTTTTAACCCTTTCCACATAATAGTTAATGACACTGTCCAGGCACAGATCAGTGTCAGATCACAGCACTAACTGTTCCAACCGCCTATCTAAATCCTTGATTAATTAACCATTATTCTGCTGAGTAACTACAACAAAACCAGAGCCAACTGATTCAAGTGCACAGAATACTAGCCCAGTGCCTTCCATAATACAAGAGTTTTTACAAGGGCTGTACCCAAAGTTCTCAGTCTCTGCTGTGACTGTGAGTGGTGACTGTGGTGACTGAGCTGCCAGTGCCACAGCTGCACCACAGCTGCTCCTAGCAATTTTCAACACCATGAGGCTATGAACAATGAGCAAAACATGACTTATCATCAAAAAACCACGTTACTGCCATTTTTTGCTTGAACTTGCAGAAAAACAAAGCACAGAAAGGCAACAAACCTGCCTTTGGGAATATTGTGATATTCTTTCCCAGGGCTACCCTTATACTTTCAGAGCCACAGACAAATGCATTTTCCTACAGAGTTCTAAATGTATCACTGGATATCAAATTAAAGATCTTGTTTTTTTTATGATATTGTGTGCTCCTTAGTCAAAAACTGGTGGCAGTCTGACAGGGAATTGAGAGAACTAACACAGGGTACAAAGGATAGCCCCAAGTTCATGATTCACAGCCTTGCCAGCATCTCCCAAAAAAGTTGTGGGCTTCTCCTGACACAGCTCCTACATCTTACAAGGAACAGAAGTATAGGAAAATAAGGTTACAAGGAAGTATGTGGCAGAGAAAATACATCTGAAGTTGCTAACAGTAAAAAAGGCCCTTACTTCCTAGAGGTGCTACAAAGCTTTTGGAAAGACTCATCTCTGTATCATTACTTCCAAAGTAATCTGTACTTCGGTTCCATAAGGAAACAGGGTTCAGCTGCCCCAGGACCAGCCCTGCTCACTCTCCTGCAATGTGAGCTGGCCCTCGGGAGGGAGGGTGTGAGAAAGGGGCAGCGCACACACGGATGTGTGCAGTCACTCTGCTTAGAAAGCAGAAGGGCAGTGACTCGTGTAATGCTGCTAATTTGATCACAGATGGAGGGCATGGAAGAGCCATCCCAGCGCCCAGCAACTCTCCCAGCTCCACCCGCAATCCCAGAAGAGCAGGGCGGGGACAGGGAGGGCAAGCAGGGCAAAACCTAGATTTGATTAAGTAGATATTGCACGATGATGGTGGGTCCTCGCTTTATTTAGGGTTCGCATTCTGCTCTGGCAGTGGCACTGGCTCTGCTCAGCTGCCTCATCCCTACAGCCCCAAATCTCTTTACTCCAAGCTTTTAATATCTTCTTCACAATTCAGCTGTGAATCAACATTTGTTTTTATGACCAAAAAAATGGCTTCAGCTGAGGAAAACTTGTAACTGCCCTTTGATGAGGGGCTCACATCCCTGCCTCCAGTCCCTAACGTGCAACATGAGAAACTATGGAATAATACCGAGCATTTAAGGATTTTGAACGTGCATGGTATTTCTCAGTCTAACCAAAATGAAACCACCAGCACCTTGTCTGTACACACGTATAAAGTGGCAAGTGTACAAGGGCAGTGGCAATGCTACCCAGGCAGGCCAAGGCTGCTGCCAGAACTGTGGGAGATCTCAGCTAAAAAACATCATCCCAGGAAGGGGATTACCTTCCCAAACTGCACAGCCCAGGGACACCTCAGTACCAGGAAAACAGGAGTGGGAAGGAGGGGAAACCCAGGAAGACTGGAAGGAGCTTCAGGAAGGAAAAGAAAGGGAGAAAGGGACAGAAAACACAAATAAAAAGGAGATCTGCAAGCTTTGAGCAACCACAGACTTCAGCAATAGCTTCTTAACAAGTTCATCAAGTAGATTCAGTGTTGAGAAATCACTGTCCTATGTAACTCCAGCGAGGATAGCAGGAGCCATGAGACCCAGGAAAGCAGCCAGCAAAAGCAGAGGAAGCAGCAGCTGGGAAGGGAAGCATCAGCCGTTGTCACACAACAAAAGAACATTGCTGGGCCAAGTCCAGAACCTTGACAGCCAAAGCCAGGAGCAGGACAGAGGAAGGGAGACACGCTGGATCCTCACAAATAACCCACGTTTTTTTCAGAAGCTGACAGGCAAGGGCAGCCTGGCAAGGGCAGCCTGACCAGGGCTGCTCCCCAGGGACCAGCCCTGCAAGCTGCTGGGAAGAAAATCCCATTGCAACATCCCACCAGATGGGAGCATGCAAAGGACTGCAAATGAAAGGACTATAAATAATCATCATAATCAGATCTGACCACACAGGTCCTAGGACAAGAACATTTTCTTTCCTCTCAGTCAAAGAGTCCCACTTAAAACTGACATCAAGAAGCATTTGATGGCACTTTTTCCAGAAGGGACTGATTTTTCATTCCACTAATCTCAATAAGAGATACACCCAAAACTAACTGAGCCTTTCAAAGTACGTGACTTATACTGTATTTACAAGGTTGCAAGACAGCATCAAGGAAACAGCCCCTTTATCCCTCCTGAAGAGGTTCACTGCAACCATTCCCTTTAAAATACTCCAAGACACATTATCTTTTCATTCAAAGATAAGAAAGATTCACCTTCCTCAAACAAAGTGGACAGAGAAGGGAAAGAATATATTTTTAAAAAGTTAAAAAAACAACCTGTTGAGCAACCCTGATATTTTCCCTCCACCAAAATAAACCAAACTGGCCCAAGTGCAACATGCTGCACAAGCAGCTGCTCACTGTGGTAAGAACAAGGTCTTTTCTGATGCCAAGTAGATTGAGTTATAAAGCAGACGTTGAAAAAAAAAAAACTTCTAAGAAGAAAGCAGAGTGCTTAGAACTGGGCTGGTGCCAAGCCCAAACTCCACAGCACTCCCTCAGCCTTAGAGCTGAGGAACGAGCATTTCAGGCAACTCACCGGGAAGCCAAGAGCCACCATGTTCAGCCAGCCACTGCCCACTTGAACACACATGTGCTGAACAATCTCTGTTATCAAGCAGGTTTTAATATGTGGTAGATCTAAGGGGGTTGGGGGTGTTGTTTTAAGAGGTGACCTTTCCATTACAGAGGGTTAAGAGCAATGGAAGGGCCAGGTCTGCCTGGTTTCCACTTCAGGTCAGGTGCCACTCCTGAAGCCATTTAACAGTTCTGTACCCTGGCCTTCCCACAGGAGCATCTCAAGCCCCTGAGGATGAAATAGCCATCTTACCTTGTTCTCCTGTAAAATACAGGACCCACTGCAAAGCCAAGTCAGATAAACAGTTCTCCAAGCACGCCAAAGTCTGTAGCAGAAATGAGAACATTGCAGAAAGCTGAGCCAAGAACCCACAAACCCTGGGTCTTTTCAAGTTCTCAATATATCATCTCTACAAACACCTCAAAAGCCTTCACCTTCCCCCACAAAAACACCAAACCCCCAAACAACTGTACAAATAAGGCCTCAAGCTCCCTGGAAATGTACAAGATGGTACTAGCTTACCTACCAAGGGAGGAAAAAACCCAAGGGAAAAAAACCTCCAATAATAGTTTTTGGATAGGTTTTGGGGAATATTTCTAAACGAGAAAATTTTGAAATCCTCCACTGCTGAACACAGCTGTGTTGTGTCAGAACTGCAGGCATGATTACCACTGGAAACAGCTCTTTGATGACTATCACACTGGAATATCTAAAACAAGTAGAAGCATGGAAACAAAAAATGCCTTGCCACCCAGTTTCATACAGAATGCTGAAGACCACTGAATAATATATGAAGGGGTTGGTGGGGATTTGGGGGTTTTTTGATGAAAGATCTCTCAAATAGGGCTGGGCTGGTAGAAAAAAAAAGACTGAAGACTGAGGCTTTCTTTAAATTTAAATAAAATTACCTGTTATTTCAGATCCTTTTACAGCTAATGAGTTTTCACCATTTTCCAAGCTTCTACGTAAGAATAATTCCTAGAAATTATTATGTTTTACCTCAAAAGTACCTAAAAGCCTACCAAGATTACCAGCAGCTTGCACCTTTGGTCTGGCAAGCTACAAAAGGCAGCTTCTCCTCTCAGTATTCCTGGTCCTGTTTGACAACTGCACATGTCTACTAGCAGCAGCCCTCTAATCTCATGGCACAGCTGGTTTGTTAGCAGCTGTCATCAATGCTGATGTGGCAACCAACATCACCAGCACACAGCTAAAAACCCGATGTTAGATGTTACTCATGGAATGCTGTGGACAACGACAGCAATCCGCTTTGGAAATGACTAAGAGATTATCCTAATATTACAAAGAGCTTCGAACACAGTTAATGATGTCCTCAACACAAGCAGCCACATTCACCCTTGACTTAGAGGCTGTAAAGCTTGATTTGAGACACACAGGGCTATGCCGTATCTGGGGTGTGGGAGGGAACATATTCCTTTCTGTGTGGTGGGACAACAGACCCAGCAAGATTGGTGCAATTTATTGGAAAACTATGAAACTCATGTTATTTTCTAATCAAAACACACTGTGGTAGCCACTAATAAGCAACATCTCATGGTTAAGAGACATGTAATAGCAGGCTAGAATGGTTCTTTGCATGCTGGAGCTTACACGGGGGCAGAAGCCCAGGCTGAGCTTCCAAAGGTTATTAGAGACCAGAGATGACGACTTTAGATGTGACATTTAACATGCCAGACCCCATATCCCAGTTAACCCAGAGGAAGAATGTGGAGCCCGACAGTAAAATCACTCAGCATGGCCTCACCAGCGGCGGTGAGCGCTGAATTAGGGCTCCAGGACACAAGCAGGGAGGTCCCAGCCAGATAAAGGGGCTAAGCATAATGCTCACAGCCTTTCTTCTTACGGTGAACCCAAGGTCCAAGTTTCCCATCCCACCCATCTGCACTGGAAATTCTTTTCTCTAAGTGTTGTTTGCATAGCAATCCTGTTTCTCATCTCCATGGGAAGCGGCAGCATGGGTTTTTCACTCGCAGACCCAGAGAGGCCACAAGAGCCTCCCAAAGCCTCAGGCTACAAGAGAAATGGTACCTAACAGGCCAAAAGCTCTTCAGCACGCTAACAGTTCTGAGCAGATAGCAGTTTCGAAGGTTTAAACCTACAAAAGGAACTGTCTGAGTGTACGAAAATGTGCAACTAATTCTTCTACCAACTCAGGGCAAGCACCACAAATAGCAGCTGGTTTTGCAGCAAAATACCACATAGTTCCAGCTCTCTCCACCCCCCAAAATAAATGCTCTGCCATGTATAGTATTCCCAAAGGTGTCATGCAGAGGCATCAGCATCCCAAGACAGAGCAGGAGAAAAACTCGGGAATTTGAAGCCTACGCAGGAAGTGATAACTTTATATAACTGCACTGAATAACTGCTGGCCATTAAAAGGCTTGATCCCTTCAGTGCTCGTGTTGAAACCTGCAAAATGTAAATCAAGCCTCTGCGAGACCAACTAAAATAGCTCTCCCCGAGGGCTCTGCAAATACCACGGCAAAGCCCAGGCTCCCGACACACCCTGAACACCAGCCTTGCCGCTGGAAATGCCCTCCCAACGCCTTAATTACCACGGACTTTTTAAATTGCAGCTACACCAGGCAAAGCTTCACGTGCATACACCCTGCTTGCTTGCACTTGGTGTTACCACAGTGGTTCCCCAAGGAAAGCAGCAAACCGCAGCCTCATAAAGTTTTAATGGGATAACGGGCAAACTGAGGGCATTGCTGCACTGAATAAAACAGAGCAACTGCATCCCAGTGGTATAAACTACCAACTTGATTTTAGTCACATTTTACAGCTCTCCCTTCTGAAAAAAAAACCCACTGTCCTTCTGTACTGGCTCAAAAAAAACCTCGTCTGCTGAAAACAACGGGCAAATCAGGCCAGGGCTGAGCAAAAGAACTGGCAACTGGCCTGGGTTTCCTTGTAAATGCCTTCAAATGGCAGTCATGCCCCAAACCACGCTTTGCTGGCAAAGTATATATAACCAAGCATCATCGCTCTCCTCAGAGCCAAATAAAGGACTGAGCGGGTAGAGAAAGGGGAGGTGAAGTAGAAGGGCAATTAATTTCTTTAGTAACCAACAGCTTTCACAAGTTTTTCTTTGTTTTGCATATAGAAGATACCATGCAGCTTGGTGACATGAGTTTCCAGGCTGGTCTATAGCAAGGATTTCAGGAGACAACATGTTTTTACCCAAGGCAACCAGCAATTTCATCTTTCTCCTTTGAAAGGCAGCCTACCAGACGGCTGCTTCCAGCACCAAACACTGCCTCCTCTTCTGAGGCAATGACAGAAGAGGCAGGAATTTATCATTTCTGCCTTCCAGATAGTCCTGAATTCACCGCTGAGGCCACCAGCATCATCAGTCAAGCACATCTGGACACCATCCCTGCTGAGATGCAGTGAGCAGTCACCTGCCCCAGGAACACCAGACTGGACTGCTCTGGCTGCTCTCAGTGGAGATGGAGTCACTACACCAGGGAATAGCCACCAGCATGCTGAGGAGGCTGCCTCTCTGTCCAAGGAACAAAACACTGGGATCACAACAGCTGAAATCAAGCAGATCTGGCCAGGAAGTAAAAGTGGTGGGGAAGAATGAGAGGTGACTCTAGCACAGCTGGTTGGGAGGGGAATACAAGGGCACACGTAGAAGTGGATTTTAAAAAAAGTGTAGAAACAACAGAAAGCACACAGTAATCAGAGCTACAGAAGGAAAGAGTGAGAATCTGCTCTGAAAAATGACACGATATCTGACAAAAGGCACACCTTTGCCCCAACAAGAGCACCCAGCATCAAAAATACTCCATGTACCTCCATGCTGTCTCTTTTCCCCTTCTTCCAGTGTTCAAGGGAGCATCTTCAACACACAGCTTTGTTTCTGTATGTCAGAAGTCCAAACAGCAACGCTGTGCTCAAGCATATGCACACAAAGCACTGGGGAGATGCCAGAACTATCCCAATGCTTCCAGGACAAGCAAACAGCACAGATAGTAAAAATAACGTGACACTCTGGCTTCAAAAAAAAAAAAAAAAGCAGACAACACACTGTAAGGTCTCAGCTTCCATATTCTATTTGAAAGCTGGCACCACTGCCTCAAAGTTCCTTTTTTGGGGAATATATGCGAACATAGTAGGAGAGCAGTAACAAAAAAAAGACTGGCTGGGTCCAGTCTGAATCAGTAATTAATTCTGAAGAAAACGGGGAAGCCAAGGAATACTTTTAAGAAAAGCAGAAGAAAGGACACAGCAATGCTCTCCCCTCTTCTCACTCACTAACCTAATTATCCAGACACCACTCTGTGAACAGGTTCAGCTCCCCCTTCTCCTGATTTATAGCTGGAAATTCATGCCTCCAGGCCCCTTACTTACCCCTTACTTTGGGGGTCTTAATACTCTCTCATACAAAGAGAATTTGCCTTTATAACTCCAGATGTTCCTGGTGCAGGGAGTGGTAATTACCCCAATTCCTCTCTCCCCAGGGAGCACCCTAACTTCTAGACACAGATGTCATCTCCAAACACTCCCAGGATCTGAGCCTTTAACTCAGTAGTGGTGATCCGTGCTGTATTTTTCTGTATCAGGTTTTGTGCCAGCACTGGGTCCCAAAACTAAAGGCTTTAAAGCTTACTTTGAACCGCAAGTTGTAAGGAGATTCAAAGAAATCCACATGTTGGCAACAGACCTGCAGTTCTTACTGACCTCTTGCAGGCCCTTCTGAAAAGTTAATGTTGTTCTACACAGACTGAACATCGCTGGATGTTAATCAAGACATCTCAACCTGCCAAAAAACTCAGTACAGGGCAGCATGTACATGAAACCTACAGTCAGTGCAGCTGATCGTGACCAGGTGCAAAACAGCATTAAGCATTCAAGACATCAGTGCTTTCAGAAATGCAGCAGCAAATAAGGATACGGGTCTGAGCACAGAGCTTAATCCTCAGAGACCAGGCAGAACTAACTGCATAAAAGGGCTTTGTGCCCCAGAATGCCTTTATCTCCTACCGAGTACATAAATACTTGTCGAGCTCTTTACCTCTTTCTCTTAGTGATGCCAATAATTAAGTGCCCCACAGACCATAATGCCTGCAGGCACACAGAACCAAAACGAAGCACCCAGCAGCTCACTCAAAGAAAGATGGTTTTAAGACCTCACAAAAGTAGGGAAGAGCAATCCTGCAGAGCAGTTTGGGGCATTTCAGGCTAAAAAGACATTGTCAGTACTCCACAGCTCTTCAATGTGCCACGAACTCAGCGACCCAGAGTGGCACAGACCAAGTGCAGAGTGCTCAATGCTTTGCTGTTATCATCTTAAAACCAACTTCACCACCACCATGCCCACAACAAGCTTCTGGTTCTTGAAAGGCTTTATAGTAAAAACACCCCACCCAAAAACCTAACAAGGAAAAATCAGACCAAAAAAGCCCCTCAAATATATCAAAGTCAGGCAGGCAGCTTCTGCTTTAAAGTTGTACTCTACTTAAAAAACACGGCAAAGCAAATTCCCAAAGCTCCAAGAACCTGCAAGCAAACCGGAACACAAGCGAAAGTGTTGCAATGCTACAGTATTTCAAAAATGCAGTTGTTTTCAGCAAAGAATGCGTGCATTTCTTCAAAGCCCAGGACACAGCACACCACTCCCAGTACTTCAGAAATATACCGTTTTTAAAAGAACACTCATCCATATATGGATGCACAAAAACCAAGGACAGCAGTAACACAGATGGGTCTACAAGTTTTGCCTTGATAATGAGAATTACAATGATTGTTATTAAAAAAGAAGTTGAGATCAAATCTTTGCTTTCCAGGAGTCTCGAAAAAAAAATTCCTAATGTACAAAGAAAAGAACATAAAAAGGGGCTATAAGATATGCTTATGTGGTATAATCTATGTTGAAGCTCCAAACACAAGGAAACACTTCAGGGCAGAGAGGCACTCCAGGCTTCTGGGTGTGCTCATCAGGTGAGCCCTGGTAGATGACTTGGTGCCTTCAACTACATCTCACCAATGCAGGTGTGAGCTCTCACAAGATCCAGCTCTCCAAGCCCCAACCCCTTTTTTTTTCCCCTGAATTACATTATTATTGATACTAAACTCAATGCTCAACAGCTGCTCTTGATTCTCTTGATTAGAAGCTGTGGATGGCTGCAGTGGGCCTTTCTTTAATGTTTACTTGATTTACTGACATGAGGATATATGTTGTGGTTTCAACTTTCTCTTGACTGGCTTGTCTTCCAATTCTAAATTATTATCCTTCCTCCATGTCATGATAGCTTGAATAAGTGAAAAAAAAAAAAAAACAGAAAAGAAAAGCTTGTCCACAAACCAAAGTGAAAGCTAAAATATTTATCCCAAAGGAACCTCAGGAATTGACAACTAATCATAAATTCACCTTCTTTTTACAGTTCAGCAGCAACGCTGGCTGTTGACATGCCTAACTCACCCAGCCATTAAAGACAATGCTGCCCCAGGAATAAGAGGATACACAGCAGATGTGCCCTTGCACACGCGATTTCTCACAGTGCCTGCCACTTTTCAAATCAACATCTCCCACCTGGATCCGAAGCTTTTTGTCTGGAAAACTCTTAGATCCAATCCTCAGCTTGGCTGAGCTGGGTTACCAGTTGGACTTGGTCTAAAAGGTCTTTTCACAGAATCGTAGAATGGCTTGAGTTGGAAGGCTCATCTCATTCCACCCCCTGCCATGGGCAGGGACACCTTGCACTAGTCCAAGTTGCTCCAAGCCCCATCCAGCCTGGCATTAGACACTTCCAGGGATGGGGCAGCCACAGCTTCTCTGGGCACCCTGTGCCAGGGCCTCCCCACCCTCACAGCGAAGAATTTCTTTCTACTATTTTTCCAACCTAAATGGCTCTGTGATCCCTGGTGCATGGGGTGGGCCAAGATCACTGCAACCTGCTCCACTTCCAGCTGCCTCTGGCAGCACAGCCTCTCCTCTCACAAACCAACAGCACCTTCAACGCAGACTGCATCGGAGCAACTCCTGCAACATTCAACTGGAGAATGCTGAAAATCAAGTTTACCAAGCACTGTTGAGCAGATGTAAGTAAACCATCAGCTGAGGGGTGAAGAACCAGCACAGGGCCAGACCCCTGGCTGAGGACATCCCAACACAACCGTGGAGTGCAGCCAGCATTGATTCAGACCTGGTGAGCACGGCTGGGGACCCGCAGAGGGGGTGATTCAATAACATCCCCTGAACACCAGAGCACCCGGGGCCTGGTTATTGGCACTCACCCAGGCAGGGCCCCAGCAACGCCTGGGGTGTAGGTGGCCTGTCAGCCCAGAATCACAGAATGGGGCAGCTTGGAAGAGACCACAGTGGGTCATCGGATCCCACCTCCCTGCTCAAGCAGGGTCATCCCAGAGCACATGGCACAGGATTGCATCCAGAATACTTCCAAGTGAGAGACTCCACACCCTCTCTGGTCTCTGTTCCAGTGTTTGGTCACTGCATAGGAAAGAAGTTCTTCCTCATGTTCAGGTGGAATCTCCTGGGCATCCATTTCTGCCCATGGTCTCTTGTCCCATTGCTGGGCCCCAGGGAGCAGTGTGCTGTGTCCAGGCTCTGAGCCTTCCCTGCACACAGGGACAAACAGAGCTCCTCTCAGCCATCTCCTCTCTAAGCTGAACACTCCCACCTCGTGAGAGAGATGCTCAATCACCTCCACAGCTTCTGCTGGACCTGTTTCAGGAGCTCCACATCCCTCTTTTCCTAAGAAGCCCAGATCTGGACACAGCGTTCCAGATGTGCCTCTCTAGGCCTGAGGACAAGGGCAGATCAGCCCTGGAAGAGCTGACCATATCGGCCTTACCGCACCCGAGGGCCCCACGGCGCACAGGGCACGCTCCCGGCTCGGGGACAGCTCGTTGTCCGCCAGGACTCCCAGCTCTTCCCCGCAGAGCTGCTCTCCAGCAGGTCGTGCCCAGGCTCGCTCTTCCCCGCTGCCCTGGCCCCCTCCCCGCTCCCCGTCCTTACCGAGGTGCAGGGTGAGGTTGACGGCGGTGGGGTGCTGCACGCCGGCCAGCATGGTGCGGCTCTGCCACCAGGTCGCGTCGGCCGGGCTGTTGTAGTCGGTGAGGAAGGCGGCGCCATGGCTCAGGTGCGGCTGGGCGGCGTCGCAGAGGTGGCAGGACTGGGTGACGCCGGTGACCCCGGTCTGCACGCAGTACTCCTCGGCCGGCGTCCCGCACGTGTGCGTGGCCAGCACCGTAGCGTTGAACGCCGCGTTCACGAACTCGGGCATGCAGCGCTGCGCCCGCCCGCTCCGTTCCTCCGTGCATTCGTCCATTGCGGCGCCGCACGGCGCGGGCATCCACAGCCACAGCACCCACAGCACCCACAGCCACAGCGCCCAGCGCTCGCCGCCGCCCCCCATGGCGGGGCTGCGGGAGCCGGCGGGGGCACGGATGGGGGTCGCTCGCTCGCCGGGCGCCACCGCTCTGCGCCGGCCGCGGACTGAGACGGGCGAGGCCCGGCGGGGCGAGGCCGGGCGAGGCGGGGCGGGCGCGGAGCAAGCCGGGAGCGGAGTCCCGTAGCGGAGCCGGAGCTGCCCCCGCCTCGCGGAATGCGCAGGCTTAAAGCGGCGATGGCCGCGGTGGGGCCGCTCCCAGCGGACGGGGAGGTTTCTCGCCCTTGCCCTCACGGCAGCGCGGGAATCACCGTGGGTGTGAGCACGGCAGAGCGGCGGGCCTGCCAGCGCCTCCACACCCCGCAAAGCTGCGCCTTCTGCAGAATCATTCAGGTTGGAAAAGACCTCCAGGATCATCGAGTGCAACCTTTTACCGATCCCTGCCTTGTCAGCCAGACCAGAGCCCTGAATGCCACGTCCGGTCGTTCCTTGGACACCTCCAGGGGTGGGGTCTCCAACCTCCGTGGGCAGCCCCTTCCACTGTCTAATCACCCTTTTTATGAAGAAATTCTTCCTAATGTTCAGCCTGAGCCTCCCCTGCTCAGCTTAGCACTATGTCCTCTTGTCCTGTCACTTGTTTACCGGGATAAGACGCTGACCGCCCTGGCTGTCCCCTCCTGTCAGGGAGCTGTGCAGAGCCAGAGGGTCTCTCCTGAGCCTCCTTTTCTGCAGGATGAGCCCCTTTCCAGCTCCCTCAGCTGCTCCTGGAGCTCCAGACCCTTCCCCAGCTCTGTTCTCTTCTTTGGACATACTCCAGTCCCTCAATGTCCTTCCTGAATTGAGGGCCCCAAAAGTGGACACAGAACTCCAGGTACCTCAGCAGTGCCGGGTTTAGGGAGGAATCCCTTTCCTGGTTCTGCTGGTCACGCTGTTGCTGATTCCAGGTGCCAGTGGCCTTCTCGCCCGCCTAGGCACACACTGGCTCCTGTTCAGCCAGCTGCTCACCACCACCACCAGGTCCTTTTCTCATTTAAATTCTTTTCATGAGGAAAAAAAAAATTCTTGAGAAATACTAGAAAATTGGTTGTGAGTTCCCAGCTAGGCTATGCCAAACCTGGATGATTTGTGCCATCCAAGGGCATGATCCTAAGCAGGTCTGAGGGGACTCACCTCAGCTACTGTAATTTTTAATGAACTTTTGGTTATTTCCCTACCATAACCCAGATCTCTCTGTTGCTTAGAGGCGTCAGCTCTGTCAGACCTGGCCATAGACTGCATTACAGCTTTTAGCTATCCTAAGATCTCCCTGCAACTTTTCAGATTGAAGAATTGGGTAAAGATTGTGTAAAATCCAGAGATCCTGTAAAGCCAAAATGTCTCTGCCCACGGCAGGAAGTTAGACTTGGTGACCCTTAAAAGGTCCCTTCCAACCCAAGCCATTCTATGAATCTATAAAATTGCTTCTACAGGAGAAAGTGCCTCCAAAAGCCTTCTCAGTAAACAGGAAACTACTCCTTGTGAAAAAATTGATAGTGGAGTCAAGGAAAGGCTTTGTAAACTTGGTTATATCCCAAGAAAGCCTGAATGCAGCCTGTGGCTGAAAAATTTGAAAAAATACAGTCTGTTCTGGGAAAAAATGCACATTGTTGTTTTAAAGTAAACACATGTATCCTACAGAAGTCCTTGCATTAAGAGCCTGAGCTGGACTGTTCACAAGGTCTGCACAGCACACAGTGGTCAGCAAGCCTAGAAATTATCCCGCTGCTGGGAGATATTTTACATGTGTGGCTGTTATTACACATCAGTGTGGTGATTCTGCTTTTTGCCTCCCCACATCACATTAAGCTGGCCGTGGTGAGAGTGTCTGTGCTGAGGGTTCCCCTGGCACCCCCGGCACCAGCAGAAGGGACGCAGTGCAGTGCAGGGTCACGCTGCCTCGCTATTGTTCAGGCTGGGATGACACATCTCCAGTGGAAAGCTGGATTTCCGCTGCTTCCCCCACTTTTCCTCCTTTTCTGCAAACAAGCCGTCTGTTGTGAAAGCAGTGCTGAGCTGATGCCGTCAGGGCAGAGGCTCTGAAAACGAGGTGCTGATGGAGTTCCTCATGTTCAGCAAGAGCCTGGCTGGTGCCTGCAGCTGAGAGTGGACACAGCAGGACAGGCGACAAGGAAGGCTCGTGGAACAGCTCGGTGGGAAGAAGGGAAGGACTAGGACAGAGGTGAGAGGGGGGCAGGGACTCCAAGCAGGATCAAAGGGTGTTGCCACAAATCGCTATCGGTGACACAATGAGATCATCTGTCCCTATGCGGAAGGTTCCCATAGATAATGGAAAAAATTCAGCTTCACGCAGCATTCTTGGATTTAAAAACAGTCGGTACCTAAACCAAATAATTTACTTGAGGTTTTTAACTATTCAGTGTCCAACATTTTGAAGTACCTATATAGGGCCTATACAGTGAGTCATCCTGTGTGACAGGAGTGACCTGGAAGGAAGGACAGACTATTTGATAGGATGGATACCTACAGTTAACTAGCTGTAAAATAAGAGTATTTGTGGATAAGGTTCATGACTGTGATGGGCTCAGACACATATTGACTGTAAGTTAATTGTTACTGTAAGTTAGCTGTTGAAATGGGTGTGTCCTTAGTTGAGTTCTTTTTTGACATACACAGATTGGGTTAAATGATTGAGAACAAGTGGGGAGAGACTAAGAACAAAGAGAAGAATTGCAAAAAAGGAAAAAGAACATAAAAACCTGATAGGAAACAGCTTTTATAAAGGCAGCTCTTACAGGAAATTCTGTCAGCTTTCAGAAGGCCAGAACTCCCAAGGCTGGCAGTCTCCCTCTTAGAACACACCCCTTTTAGGAAAAACAAACAAACAAACAAACAAGCAGTGTTTTCTTTCCTTTTGGTAAAAAAAAATGCAACAATATTGTGTGTGCCCACAAGCAAGTTGAAATAATTAATTAGGAGCGCCGTTGGCCTCTGTCCTTCTACAGTAGCTCAAAACAAGTGCTAGCACACCTATGCACCCACCAAGATATTTGACCCATTTGGGGCTTAGGAGGCCCAGAATTTTTTTTGCAAGAGGCACGGGGCAGCATTCATTTTAATTTTCAGTCTTCCCACACTGATTTAGCATCAGCAAGGACAGTTTGTGTATGCATACAGGAAAGGGAAATGCTAAGGAAAAAGTCAGAAATTTCAGTCTGTCATAGCAGACCTTTGTTGCTCCATGTGTCTCAGTTGTTAAAACAGGTAAAAGTAATGCCCACAGAGCAAAACCACCCTGCTTTTGCTGATAAAACTAAATAGATAGTTTTAGGATCCCCAAATTAAAACTGTTATACACTCCAACATTTCATTACCAGTACACAGATGTCAGTTTACACTAAAAACTGAAGGACACAAAAGCCCTGTGGTTGCTATCAGCTTCACAGAGTTACCAACCAGCCGAGGAGCCACCCAAGCAAGCTTAGGAAATGTCACTTGTCATAATCTGGCTGCTTTGGGCAATACAAGAAGTTTCCAGCAGCTTCCTGCCCTGCCCTCTGTCATGCAGGGGGCTTCCCGCTGGCCCCACCATTTTTCTCAGCAGACACAATCAAAACAATGGTAATTGCAGCAGACATCCACCCCTCCCGGCCACCAAACAGCCAAAAAAACTTACAAGAAATCGAGTCAGCAGATCCACCAAAGAATTTGTGAGCATGAGTCAAAATTCAGAAAGGCTGGGTGACAAAATTCCGTTGCTTTTACAGGTGGATGGAAAAAGAACCCCCCCTGCAGTGTCCAGTAATGCGCTGGTGACTAACAGCACAGGATTGATGTCACAATGTATGACATATGAGGGAATTTTGTATTAAAATAGGGCTTAAAGCCATCCTGCTTAGGAGAAATTCTCCCACAGTCAAGGATAGGTGTGAATGGAATGTGAAATTGTTTGGTAAATCACCAGAGGTGTTTACTATCAGTACAAATATAGAATAAGTCAGACAACCATACTAGTTACTAAATATTAACATCTAATCGTAGTTTTACAGAAGCAGAAAGTTACTGTAATCTTATTAATAGAACTGAAAAACAGACCTACTAGCCATGAAAGCAGAAGGTGTTTCATAAAATGGTTTATTTAGGTTTGACTTTCTTTATCACTCCTTTGCAGAATGTCCTAAATAATCTTGTACAGCAACTGTGGGTAATTGCTGTAAAGGTGAATAAAATATATATCTCTGAATCTGTTCATGTGATGTAAGCTGCTTCTTTACAAGTTTCTGCAAACCCTGGAAAAATGAAAGCTGTAAGTGGATTATATTATCTCTTTTCTCAGGTGGGTCTGGAATGCAGCCTCATTTTCTCTTCTTAATACTGGTTATGTTGGGAAAAAATGTGCTAAAACAAAAATAAAACATGAAAGGCCTGTGCAGCTTTCCATCTTCCTATCGTGGATTCAAACATGGCCCATCCTTTTAACTTTTTTCATGTATATAAACAGAATTTGTAATCTTTTATTCTTAGCAGATAAGATTTGTATATTCTATCTTCACTCTCTGCTTTTATTCTGCCGCGTACCCCTGTGTGGAATGTAACCAAACGCATCTTGCAGTCTATGTTAGACCGTGGCAGTAACATCAGGACCCAAGCCAACCCAAACTATCCTCCCATCCTGTCTCCAAGCTCTTCCCTCGCCTCTCCCATATCTTTCCGATGCATGGATAGGTGCATTGAGCCTTGGAACATCCAGTGGATCTCTTGGAGAAGTGATCAGCATTTCTTTTCCCTTCCCTTCTCACTCCCATTCTCAGACAGTATAGCAGCACTGTGTGGATGAAAGCACATCAGGGGAATTGATTAGATTTATTTCTGTATGGTATTAAATTTATAGTATAAAGACACTAAATTCTCTGAGAATTTAGACACCATCGTCTTTGCACTACAGAGTTCACTGATGGATTCTCTGCCACCGAAAAATTCCAGCAATATTTATGTTTCCAACATGCCAATGAAGTTTGCTGTGTAAATAGCAGGACTCATATACCCTAATCCATTTTGATAATGCCCGGGTCCTGTTCTTCACCAACTTGGTTGGCTACACAAATCCTTCAAATGCATGAGCTGGGCCTGTTTACACTACATCAAAACATTCTCAGGGAAGCTATCTTCCAAGCCTGATAAAATGCATCCCAGAAAGCCGTGTGTGTATTGGAGGTGGTCATGGGAATCTCTCCATGTAGAGTGCATGACCACAATGAAGTTGTTTAACAACTTCCTGGCTTTCCAGCAGAATTCACAAGATGGTTTCAACAGAAAGCTGGCTAACTTCTTTTGCTGAGTAACAACAGGGATGAAATTTTCATCCCAGTCAGTCCTTTATAATTTATGGTCACAGCCTGGCATCATGGCATCATCTGCCACTCAGTCTTGCCGTGACTGTAATTTCCTTAGCAGTGAATTGTGGTGTTCTATCATTTGTAAAATCCGTTGTTTCTTCGTACATTATGGCTCTTGAGAGCAACCTTGGTTCAAGTGTCTCCCTCATTACAAGAGCTCACCTTTGTTGGTCTGATGTTCTTTATGCTTAGTTTTCATGAACTTTCTTTTGCTTTTCAAAAACAAAAGAAAAAAGCAGTCTCTGGGAAACTCCATCTTCTTTTAGATCTTTCTTGTTCCTGTAAAATACATGTAATGCCTTGTATACTTTATGCTCTTAGCCTAAGGTCTCTCTTAGCCGTTGGACTAATCCAAGGTCAGCTCAACCATCTAACAGAGGAGCTGTTCAAGGAGACATTCAAGGTCAGTCTGGACAGGGCTCTGAATCACTTGATCTGGTGGACAATGTCCCTGCTCACTGCAGGGGGGTTGGACTAGATGACCTTAAAGTTCTTTTCCAGCTCAAACCACCCTGTCCTTCTCTGACAGTCGATTGAGAAAGCCAGTCTTTTGGATGATGGGCTTTGAATGAGCAGAGCTCCTGTTTCTCCTGCTATATCCTGACAAGCAGGCTGAAATTTGGTTTGCTGTTCTGCCAGAAGAGTTCAACCTGGATGACCACCTGGAGGCTGGGACCACTAGATGTAATTCTGGGATCTGGAGATCACTGATCTGCACCAGCTGCTTGTCCCTCCCCACATACCTCAACACCTTGTCTCTGCTCCCACACGGACTTAAGGCAGAGCCGCTTCCCTGGCGTGTGACAGGAAGAATACAGTGAAAGGTGAGCAGCTTTAAGGAATCTGACCTACAGGGCTCCTTTTGGGACACATACCCATGTCCTTGGCTGTCTGTCAGCATGTCCCAGTTCTAGTCTTGGTACCCCCAGCTCGTTGTGTCCTCTCCTGCATCGCTGTGTTGATGATCAGACAATCACCAGTTGAGAGGACAGAAGAGACATTCTCTCCACTCAAAGCCCCCTGCCACCAAAGACTAAATAGACAAAAGAAGCCATTGAGGGAAAATCTGTTTGGTCTCTGTAGCCAAGAATCAAAATGGAAAAAAAAATACTTGGAATGAACAGAATCTTCTGAAAATATAGCTATTAGCTCTACAGAGTCTCTGCAAAGCTACAGAGCATACATGAATTGCAATTTTCAGAGGTTTCTAACTCAGCCATCCTTAGGTAGATGCTTGCAAGAACACTGAAAGCTTATTTTTAACATCAATACCATCCTCATGTTAAATTGCTGTTGGGATCAAAGAGAGTCACCGTGAAATACGTACAGTGGCTTTGATATAAATTGCATGTGCAAAATAAAAGAAGGCACTTAATTTACAATTAATCCTGATCCATAAGACAAAGTGCTGGAACCTCATTCATTGGGAGGAACTGAATTCCTGTTTCCTTCTGTACACATAATTTTTTTAATAATAGGAGAATTTTTCCTGCTGGTTTAAGGCATGCAAAATGCTGTGTAAACACTCATGGCTACTTACAGATCATCAAATCAAAGAGGAAAATCAGGATTGTTGGAAAGGAAATGATATTTTTAAACTTGTCACTGCATACCATAAACAATGGGAAAATGTATAAAATACTTTATAAATAGACTGTTTCCTGCTAAAGTCTCATTTTTTTCTTTTTGAAATTCCACTAGCAAACTGCCTAAGAGAGATTTTAAAATTATTATTCTTACTAAAATAAGAACTCAGTAGGCAAGAAAAAACACGGATTTTATAGCTGTAGCCTGCATTTTGCTTTCTGGGAACTTCAGCATACTACCCACATTTTCATCCCTGACACTCAGTTCATGGAAATATGAGAGGAACAAAGTCAAATGTTCAGCAAAATGGATTGATTGTGAAGGGATGGGAAATTCTATACCCTATATCCTATTCTTTTACTTGTCAGATCTTTAAAGAATCGGAAATCTGTAGCTTCTGCAACTATTATTTATTTCTTCCATTTTGGAGCTCAGGAAAATTTTTACATCATGAGTTTACTTATATTAAAAGCAGTATATTTATTATATTAAAAGCATTTATCTGAGTAGATCAACTGCAACATTCAGCTTTGATACAGTAAATTACCTCCAGCTATAAGCCTGTTATTTTTAAATCACACAAAGAAGTAAAATCAAGATTTAGCATGTTGATTTATTAAACAATGAATTTTAATTGTTTGTGATGGAGATAACTTACAATAAACAATGGGGAGAGGAGAACCTACATCATTATAGATTGACAGTGTCAATCTCTTCTGCTCCTGTTTTCTCACAAATATTCAGATTCCTATCAGTGAAAGATAGCATTAAGTAGCTAAGCATTAAGTGAAAGGTAGTTGAAGTAGCATTAAATCCACACTAGAGATTTAGATACTATTTTAAATCAGAGAACACTCTTTAAAATAGTGTCTTACTGTGAGTGCCCAGTGTTTTTTTAACCTAGAATGTAGTTTTTGTTGGACTGCTTTTTGACTTGAATCATTCTCAGAACACATTTCACACCTTCCCATCAGCCACTGGTTTGTGGCAACCAAGTTTGTGCCGCCTGAACTGTTTGACCTCAAAGGTTAAGAAAACAAAAAGGCTCCAAAATATAAACATCTTTATGCAGTAATACACACCATACCTTTGCCACCAAAGCTCTGGTGCAACTCCCAAAGCTCCAAAATCACATTAGAAACTTTATGCGTGTTTGTCCTGCGTTTTCCTGTAGTTAAAATTAAGAAATTTCCCCAGGTGTGCCCATGAGCAGGGAAAGCTGCCTTATTGAATGTTCCTGATGTAGCTGACACCAACAGATAACAATTATATTGATTTTATACCCTTGTTTGAGGGCCTTACAAATCCACAGGAATATTCAGCTTCTCCCTCATTTTGCTGAACTACCCATGTTTCTTCTTGCAATAAAGTTGGTTGCACAACAGGTAGATTTGATTTAATGAGTTGTGCCAGCACCACCCTCAGGGTTGCTCTGTTCCAATTAATTAACAGAAATATAAATGTAGTTCCCCACATAGTACTTGAAAGCATCATAAGCTTCCAGGTAATCACCAAGAGTTGTTTTCAGCTCACCTAAATTTAGGATGTGTCCAAGGCCAGGCTGGATGGCCTTGGAGCAACCCAGTCTACTAGAAGGTGTCCCTGCCAGGAGGTGGAACAAGATGAGCTCTAAGGGCCTTTCCAACCCAAACCATTCTGGGATTCTATGATTCTATTAAAATATTTAAATTTTTTTCCCACCTTGTGTTTATGTCTTCACTCTTTGCTCTTCCTGGATGTGAGGCTGCAAGTCCCAAGGGAGCTAAGCAGCAGGAGACATTGCTTGTTTGTTAACTTGTAAAACTCAGGCTGGAAAGCTTTTTACTGATTTGCACCTCATCTCCAGTTCACCTGTGGACAAGTACAGGTACCCCCAGTTTCAACAAATCAAATTACTCAGGACAAGAGCCAACAACAACCATTCCCTCACTGGAAGCCACCTGGGCAGGTCCCAGTTTACCAACATCTGGTTTTCCAAAGAGAGAAAACAGAATGAACAATGCGAGCACAAACAGGTGCCACATGACTTTGTTAGTCCCTTGAGGAATATAGCAGACATTCAGCATTTCTCTTACACTTAACCCAGGTACTCTCACTCGATTCCCTTCCAGGCTGCAGTTGGGATGGCAGATGTTCTCCCAGTGTGTTACTCTCTTTGCATCCTGTGCTGGGGATTGCCAATTTACATACTTTGTGACCACTCTGAACTCTCTCCAAATTTTTAACAGTGTGAAAATGTGAGATTTGGGTACAATTTATAAATAATCTTTTCATTAGAATACACAGGAATAATATAAATGTTTTTATATAAATGTCTTTGCAGCCGCTATTGTGTTCAGGTCTTTTTTCTTCCCTTATTTATTTACAATGATTTTTAAGCCCTCTGCAGAGAATGCTTTCTGTAAATGTGGTTTTACTAAACTTGCTTTCTTGACAAAGATCATTGACATTTACAAACCAGACCTGAGTCCGTAATTAAGTTTACAGTAATTCCTTCTCCATGGGTTTCTTCTGGAGAATCTCTACTCAGCTTAAACGTCACCTTTACTGATACTGAACCTGGAAATCTTCAATCCAAAAGTAAAGGCTCCGTGGAAGCTGGAAGCAAAGTTACATAATGTGGGAAAAAGCCAAGTAAGTTACTTGCATTGTTTAGGCAACTTTGGATATATGAAGTCACAGGCAATGAGGAAAGGACCCATCCTTTAAAAAGTAAATGCATAAAGCAGCATTTGGGACAGCTTCAATGCTCTTTGTTGCCCACTTCTGGATGTTGGTTACTGTGGCTACCTGATGTAGCCATTCTTTTTAGTGTTTTTTAATATTTTTGAGCCTGGGCAAGTATTCTACCTAGAAAGAATTGTAGAAGGATAAGATGCTGTTCTCACAAATGCTGATTTTTGGTTTACATTACAGACCATTTATTTAAGTAGCTTTGTGAGCTGAATCACAAGATCATACGGCTGTGTCAATCTCTCTGGTTCTTCATAAGCCTGGCAATGTTAATGTCACATTGCTCAGAAACTCCTCTGCCTCAGCTGGCCTCATGCAGGAATGTCCATCAGCTTGTAGTTGCTCCATCCTTGGCTGTACAGAAATCTCTGACCTCAGTCTCCTCACTCCAGCTCCATGTCTTCTTCCCACCTTGCTCTTGTTATTCCAGAGGCATTGTTCCATGTTGCTTTACAATTCTTTGTGCATGGCATTTTTAATGCTATAGCAGTTTTTCTGGAGAGCTGACAGGAGACGTCTTTTTGGTCAAAAATATCAAGTAGGCAACATTGGCATGGACCCTGTTAACTCTCATGATTGAGAGCTGTTCAGTGTCTGTAACACTGGCTTTGTCCCAGTGATAAATTTAAAGTGACACTTTAAAATCACTTTACAGTCAGTCAATCAGTCTGAATCCCAGAGATGTTTCTTTGGGGAAAAAACCTCCCCAAATTGTTTTAAAACTTTGTCAAGTGCATGCAACTGGGAGCACAAAAACTTCTGAGTTTTGGAAAAGTTATTCTTGGACTTCGTCCTGAGTGAGGGAAGAAGAGGAAATCTTAATCTGAAGGTCTTGAGAGTCTGCAAACCTGAAAATGCTTTCACATTCAGCTGTTGTTTTGCTTATTGGTGCTGCACCCTTTGAATAAAAATTATCAAACAGCAGCCTGCAACTTGTAAGCTGTTTCTGCTCAGGGTTTGGCTTTGTTTTTCTCTCTTCGTTATGTGTTACAGCCAGCTTAAAAAATTTTAAAACCTCACAGCAAAGCAGGTGAGGGCCCTACAGAGCCCTCTACTCATCCTTTTAATAGAGACGTGTTCCTGTTTTGGGGACAAACTGATACAGAGACTTGCTCTGATCCTCCCATTGTCTGGTGATGACAGTGATCCTTAGCAGTCATTATTATGTGCAGAGAAACATCTTTCTGCACAATGTGTCCTAATTTGCATCAAACCAAGATCAGTATCTATGTCCTGGTGTAGATGCTTTGTGAACCATTACCAGTATGATCATGCAGACATGGGCATTCCTACTGAAAACAAGAAGTCTTTGGAAGCAAAGTTATCCTGGTTTATCTAACAAAGGTATCTGCCATCACTGATGCACTAGAGATGTTCCTGAGGCTGGCAGCCTCTCCACTGCCTCTCCTGGGATAGGGAAGGCTCAAGTTCCTGAGCCAGCCCTTGGAAAGGCACTGTTTGTCTCTGCTGTGGGCAAGATTGGTGCAGGATGAAGATGCTGACCCACTGCTGTCTATTTTTGGTCTGTTCTTTTTGGTCAGCGTGGCTTAGCCCATCTTTATTTCATTGCCTTTGCTGATCTTTACCGGCACAGCAGGGCCACTGCTGGGCTCATCCAGGAGCATCTCTCCCATATGACTGCACAGAAGTGGCCTCTACAGACACAGGGGTGGTGGGTTTTGCCCCCTCTTCTTTCTCTCTCCTCTTGGGGAAGACTGCTGCCACGCCCAAAGGATGAGAGGAGCCAGATTCCATTACTGAGGCATTGCTGAGCTTCCTGTGAGCAGCCTGCCAGCTCCAGGAGCCAAAGCAAATGTCTGCACTGGCCGTGAGGGAGGGGGATGAACCATTTTGTGGCAGCTGTAAAAGGCCACGGAGTAAACAGCAGCACTACTGCTCATCTGCTCTGCCAGTGATCCAAGCAGCTTGGATGTGTGAGTGGTTTGCATGAGAGCCGTCCATTCAAAGCTCTCTCCTGGCTTGGTGACATTCACATTACAAACTAGAGAAGTAGCTGAATTTAGTTTGTTCATTTGGGATTGTTCTATCCAGTGGGAGACTGGTTATTCTATTTGAGATGGGTCTAAAGGCCTGTAACACTTGAAAACTTTTGTCTGAAAATACACATTCTGCCTTTTCTGCATAAATCCATGCAATCCTCAGGGCTTTGAGGGCTTCTTTGTTTATAAGCATGGGGGCATTCCAGGAGATTATAGCTATTTAAAAGTCTAAAGTTGTCTCACATTCAGGGATGTACTAGAAAACTTCTCATTTGGCTTCTCCCAAGAGCAAAACCAGGCAGTTTTCCATTGCTGAGTTTAATTTTTGTATGAGTTTTTGTATTATGAGCCTTTCCTTCTGCTTCCACAGTGGTCTTTGCAGAGAGTTTACAGGCTCTCACTTCCTTCAGCTTCTGCAGGGATGTATTTGGGAGATGCCTTGGAACAGCTCATAATGTGACTGGATCTCAAATGGCTGGCACTCCTCTTTTGATTTGGAGGCAGAAAAAATAGATCAGTTAGTGAGTTGCAATCCTAATTTTCAAGATAAAAATTCAAGTAACTGTCAAGTGTAATCCTTCATATTATGGTGTTGAGGCTATTGTTAATATTACTTTTCTCCTTTTCCACTTGGAATTGGAAAACCAGAAGGAATCATTATTGTTTCCAAATCCCCTTATGAGAACTCTGTGGTATCAAAAGCCAAAAACATTTGATATATGTGGTATACAAACCCAAGGTGCCTCAGGTGGCTGCAGCAGAGAGCAATCGATGGCACCGTGGCTCAGGTAGTTCTCTCTTTTTGCATTTCAGTAATTCAATATGTTGCACAGGATCCATGGGTGCTCTGGCACTGTGGCTTTTTGAAGCAAAGCACAGATCCATGCACTGGCACAGTAAACTCACTGCTGGCTCCGTCTTTACTGGGAAAACGTACGTGTATTTTCAGATTAATTTTCGGTTTTCTGTATCCCGGCTGCTTAAGCTCCTCATTAGCACGTCAATCCTTGTTTAGACCGTGCCATTCATCAAGTGCAGGCAAGGATTATTGCTTCCCCACTTAACTGGCCATGATGGATTAGATTTTAAAAACGAGCCTGAATGTTGTTAAGCAGTACTTTCATGTTCGACACTCCTTAATATGTAAAGCCCATAAATAAAACCATAAGCTGTCATTTGTAGGTGCTAAAAAGTCCATGGCTCCTTCTCTCTTCACAACCTGCAGCTGAGCTCCCAGACACTTTCACTTTTTCAACACCTGGCTGTTTCGTTAAGAGCTCATTAACTTTTTTACCAGTTCTTGAAAGCAACATGAAATTAGAATCATAGAGTACCTTGAGCTGGGAGGAAGCCACAAGGATCACCGAGCCAAATTCCTGGCCTTGCACAGGACACCCCAAAGATCACACAAATCAGATCTTTGTGTGAATGAACAGGGCTGTGGTGGTGAGCTGTATCCAAGAAGCACACATATCTTGGGGAGCTACAAAAGTCATCCCAGAACAACCAGTAGGGTATTAATGGTAACTTTTTTTTATACTTTCTTCCCAGTCGTAGTAAATAATAGCTTTACAGTTAAAATTAGAAACAATTCTGTAAAGAGATCTGAGAAAGATCAACCTCACTCTAAAAAGGGAATTTCTTTAGCTAGGGCTTAACATCAAATACCTCAGTAAAACCCTTTTTCACTAGTATAATAGAATATTGTACATACCCTTGATAATCCTCGGTATCCTATTCTACTTCCTCACCTTGCACCCATCTCTTGCCTCCTGTTTAAATACAGTAACACCCAGAGGAAACTAGGAAGCTTTGACAGATATTAGATCATAGTCCAGACTTGTGAGTTTGATACTAAAATTAAGTAGAGTTATCTTTAATATCACTGGACTTCTGCTTCATGCTTCCAGTTTGGTGCTAGTAATGTGACTGAGAACACCATGTGTGAGGGGAAGCCAAGGAAAGCAGGTTTTGTCTGGATGCAGTGACCGGAGATGTGCAAAGGACAGGTGCCTGATGCTAATGCACATCTTCCAGTGTCCATCCCTGCTGACTCCCCCAGAGGCTGTTCCTGGGCCCAAACTGGAAAAGAAACAATGTTTTTGGTAACAGTGGCATGGAGTGACAATTCTTCATTCATTTATTCTTCAACCTACAGAAAAGTCTGCATCAGCAGAAGGAAGTGTGGGGTTTACTGCAGCAGAGCATGCAGGAGATAACACACATTCCACAGTAAATTAAATTTGGAGATAATATTGATCCAGCTCTGTAATTCAGAGTTGGATTAAAGAAGCAGTGCTTCACGCTTACCTAGTTTTTAAGAACTCTTCATGAGAACACAAAAAATGGACTTGCTTTGCAAGCACCATCATCTCCCGCACCCCAGTAAGCACAAACAATGAGTGGTTCTGCCGTGGCATTAGTGGGGAGCGGGGGAGGGTAATTTTGTCAGACTTGGTAAAGAAACAGGGCTGGAAGGCTTTTTAATCCCTGTGTGTCAATACACTTCTGTGAGCACCAGGCAGCCAGCTGAACTTCCAGTGTCTGGAATCCAGAGTGTTCCCATTAAAGAACTGTCATCTTCCAGATGGATGTGGAGGAATGAAGCCTGACTGTTTGGGAATAGTAATGAACACTGTCTTGGATGAAGGCAGCAATTCATGCTCCTGAGATTGCTCCAGGTTCTGCAGAGACCAGCAGCATCCCATCAGTCTTGGTATTCCATGTTCCTGCATGATCTGGATCACCACATTGGGTCACACAGCACGCAGGAGGCTGGCTGCAAGGGAACCTGGTATGGTTAGAAAACCACTGCAGCAAAGACTGTCTGCACAACTTGTTAGACAAGCAAGTGAAATCCCCACTGAGCCTAAGATATGGTTTGGAATCTGTTTGACAGGAAATGGTTTTAGACACTGAGAAGGTTTCCTCAGAATCCCTTGTATCTCCAACAATCACAATTAGCAACGGAAGCCTTTGAAATTCAAATCCCAACACAAAATCAAAGGTATAGCGTGCAAGTCTTCAGAAACAAACTCTTTATTAAGAAAAAAAAAAATCATACAACTTGCAGGAAACTCCCTATGGGCATGATATATTACAGAACTGTACTTGTGCTAAGGGACCAAAAAAGGCATGCAAACTGGGAAGAGGAAGAAAGGAATTTAGGAAGGAAACACACTTTTGTTGAAGTGGGAATACTCCACTGAACTGCTTCACTACCAGCCGCCCCTGCCCACTTCCCTGTAGCCTCCTCGGTAGCCCCTGCCTGCTCCTCGGTACCCTCCTCCTCCTCCTCGGCAGCCTCCGTAGGCTCCTCCCGGACTCGCGGGGTGTCCCCTTCCCGCCCAGTGCCAGCTGGAGTAGCCGCCGTAGCCTCTGCCCCTCTGTGCGGAGCCGTGCGTGTGACCCGCCCAGCCTCGAAGGCCGTTGTCGTAGCGAGGCATCTTGGGCGGGCGGGGGCCATCCCCGAACCTGCCAAGGAACAACACCGCACGCTTGAGGCAGCCTCACAAACAGCATCTCCCAAAGGTGGGAAACAGCGATGTCTCTGCACCGGGCTGGGAGTGCAAGCACTTCCCGCACACCCAGAGCACGGCGCTGCAGCGAAGCCCCAGTCCCCACCCTCCCCTGGGGGCTGCGGCTCTCACCTGCTGCTGGCCGGGGTGAGTGCCAGCCCCGCTGCCGCTGGCCGCGACAGCTGCCGGATCACGGTCAGCATCCGCTCGTAGGCGGGATCCAGCTGCCGGATGATCCCGGGATCTTTGGTCACTTCCACCACCAGGGCCTCCATGGCAGCGCGCAGGGCGGTGATGCAGGCGGCCGCGGCGTGCGGCATCCTCAGCTTGATCCTGCAGCACAGAGAGGGTGTTAGAGCTGCCGGGACTTCGAGGAGCATCCGGGAAGGAAAAGGTTCTGTAGAGTGGCTTTTCATTGAGCCAGAAACCGACATTCTCATTGCTGAAGTTCTAATTTGTCACCGAAGGGGTGAGAAAATTCAGGAGGCAAATTTGAAAGATCCCTAAAATTTGGCATTGTTAAAATGTAACTATTCTTCTGGCAAAATGTGCTCTTGCAGTTTAACAAAGGGCCAGGAAGATGCTCTGAGGGCTGAAACTCCTCTGCTCTGGAGACAGGCTGGGAGAGCTGGGGGTGTTCAGCCTGGAGAAGGGAATGCTGCAGGGAGCCCTCAGAGCCCCTTCCAGTGCCTAAAGAGGGATTTCAAAAAGGAGATACAGGCAGGTAGTGATAGGACAAGGGGGAATTGTTTTAAACTGATGGAGGGCAGGGTTAGATGGGATATTGGGAAGATGTTCTTCCCTGTAAGGGTGCTGAGGGCCCTGGCACAAGTTTCTGAGAGAAGCTGTGGCTGCCCCATCCCTGGGAGTGTCCAAGGCCTGGTTGAACAGGGTTTGGAACAATCTGGTCTACTGGAAGGTGTCCACCTGAGGTGAGATTTTAAGTTCTTTCCAACCCAAACCATTCTGTGATTCTATCATTCTATACTCAGATGAATTCAACATGCAACCTCTTGCATCAAAACAGCAAAAATATGAAGTAAACTGAAAACATGAGGAAAGATTTTGAAAAGCCTGAGGGTTGGACCTAAGGAATTCTTTGCCTCTGTTTTACTGACTAGGGGTAAAAGAAAAAAAAAATAAACTAAGCAACCATCCAGATGATATTTGGTGATGGCCATAAAATTTACACTGCCAGAGGCATTTCTCTCCTCAAGCTGTGTTTCTGTGCCTTTGCCTGAGGAGGAGGTCTAAAACACCCAGTGCCTTTTACCTTTCAGTTAAAGAGGAAAAAACCCAGCAGTTTTTATGGAAACTGCCTTGTCCTGTTTCCAGTTCAAGTAGATAATCTGCACGAAACAGGGCTCAAATGAGCCTGTCCCTTCCTCACAGGAAACAAAGGTGATGCCTTCCCCACACACCTGTGGAGCACAGCTTGCTCTGGGATCCCTGCTCTAGAGAAATTTGGTCTGTGTTAGCTGCACTTCCTCTCAGTCAGGGGAACTGGATGTGCTCTAAGGTCCTTTCCAACCCAAACCACTCCATGATTCTGGGCACCAAGGAGATCCATACCAGTCATCCACCAGAATGAGCTCCCCATCTGACAGGACTTTCTTGGAAGCAAAGAGGAGCAGCTGCAGCGGGCTCACCAAGGTCATGGTTTTGGCAGAGATGGCTCGTGTTCGAATCTGCAAGTGAAAGAGAAAAGTTACTCTTGAAATGGAAAACAGAGCTCTACACCTTCTGCTGGACACTGAAACTGGAAAATTTTGTAAAAAAAAACCCCAAGCAACACACAACAAAGCTAGGTATAACATTAGGAAATTATGGGAGCATGTGCACATACAGAATTGAATGCCAGCCAGAGGTTTACAGAGATTCACACTGGCTGGTCTAAAACCTCAACAAAAACTATCTTCCATTTTAAAATATTCATTTTCCTTGTCTGCAGTTATGCAGCTTTTGCAAGAGCCACCTCATGCTTTGCCAGCCTTAAAATGGCCAGGGCACATCTGAATTTTCTTCCCACTCTTCAATTATTGGGGCTGTGATGAAAAGCTTCAGTGGGGTCCTACTCATGCAGTGTGGAGGTTGCCAGATGTCCATGCAGTCACTGCTGTGTCATGTCACACTGACCTTGAGCTTGAACTGAGAACTTGGACAAGATCAAGCCACAGACAACAGCCCTGCTACATGGCTCCTGCCCCTCAGTTTAGAGAGGAACAAAAGAGGTACCTGATGGGCAGGGAGAGAGCTGCACACAAATCCTTCCTGCATCCCAGCCTCACCCAGGTGCTGTCTAAGCTACTCTTAAGCCACCATCTTAGTCACTCTCCATTTGTTGTGTGTATTTGGTTTAATAAAGCAAAACTTTTTGAGCTCAAAAGTCTTTTCTTGCATTTAGGAGAATCCCACTTGGGAGAGATGGTCCAGGTGGATCAAAGGTCTGACCCTCCTGGGATCCTGATACAAAGGGTGAAGAAGCAGCAAAGCCTCACCACAGCTGTGAACTATGGATTGGGAATCCAGACTGTCAAGACAAAACCCCTGTACCCAAAGGATATAAAATTCTGATTATTACCAAACGCAAAAGCATTGCCTTCCTTTGCTCCTTGAGCAGCAGTAGCTGAGTTCACAGTGGCTGTCACTGGAGCACAGGAGAGCTCACAGGGGTTGTAATGGACACGCAGAAAACACACATCACATTCACAGAATGGAGGAAAAGGTCATGGAGACCTTCTGAGTGATACTTGGGAAATGTGAAATATCCCTGGGAGATGACACACTATCCACAGGCCAGAACAGGAGCAACCCACTGCCATATTCCATGTTCCTGTTTTCTCCCTGGATACATAAGCAGCAGAAGTGATAAGGGCAAAAATTCTCTGATGCCTAATTAGTATGGAAGAGCTCCTAAAACAAACTCTTCAAGATAATGATTTAGATCTTTCTCTGTGACCTGGCTGTTTTAACAAAACTCACCTCTACTTCTACTGAAAGTGGTTGACTGGAAGTTACTAGGAGGCTGAGTGACACCAAGACCATATAACATTTACTTTCTGGAAAGAAAACCAACCAACAAACAACACCCTCCCATCCCACCCTCCCCCCTCTAAAACTAGCTAAATATTGCTGTCAATTTTTTTTTTCTTATGACTTCTTTACCAAAAAGAGCCTCTTGAACCATTTGGCAGCACATGATCAAGAATAAACCCAAAGCATCTACCTTCTCTCCAAAAACAAAGAAGGGTGATGGATACTTGATGTCCTGGCTGCTGAAAGGGCAGTTGACAGATGATTTGTGGATGAGAGCATTGTGCCCCTCAGTGGTAAGAATCTTCCTCTTCTCCTTGTGGTAGCAGACGTTGGGGTAGACCCCAAAAGCCAGCAGGGAGATTACAACATCCAGGTTGTTATCAGGGCCAGTGTTGTTAAACGGTTGAGTCATCAAACATTCTGTTGGCAGAGAACAGAAGAGTGGCTCAAATCCATGGGACATGTAGGAGAGCACGACACAGCTATTTAGGATCCTGGATCAATGCAGAGCTGTTTAGGATCCTGGACCAATGCCTTTTCTGATCGAATCAACTGCTAGATGTCATCTCCAACGACCTCTGCACTCAGAGCATTTAAGTTCTATATTCAATTTTTGATTTCTTAATGGAGAATGAAAAGCTGAAAAATACTAGTACAAAGAGGTATTTTTCTCTCCCAAACTCTTCAAAAACAAGGAGAGATGGGTTTGCCCAGAATGTGTTGTACCATGGTGTGTTTACTGCATTTGTTTTGGAAACAGATCTTTTGGATGTTTTCATTAGTTCATTTGCTACAAATCTCCCCCAGAGTTTCTGGTGGCTTGTTTCCAAGTCATCTTGCTCAGAAAGTTAGGAATAAATGCAGCACTGATCCTAATAGCATGAGGAGAAAAAAATTAAAGGAATTTAAAGAAAGGGGAAAAAATGAAAAGGAGGGAAGATAAACATCTGCTTAATCCAGGGAGCCAAGCCATTTCACTGAGTGCCTCAACAACATCAGGCAAATCCAGAACCTAGTCAAGTTTAAGAATTTTTTCTCCAGAAAATGGAATAATTTGGCACATTGCTGCACATCCCTCCTGCAGCACAAACCCAGGAAGTCACAGGACAGAACAGTGTTCAGATCACACAGACTGCCCACTAAGGTCTATGGAAGGAAGGGGGAAAGCACAACACAGCACGTTTTGGAGATGCAACAAGTGAAGGAGAAAGAAAGACAGGGAGGTTAGTTAAGGACATGTGTTTAATAATTTTTTAATCCTGCAGCTCTAACCTCAGCCTCCAAAACCTCTGTGTTGTACCACAGCCATCACAACATTTGGAGGGAACACCAAAGTTCCACCTGAAAGCAGCTGTAAAAGTGAAGTAGTGTTATGGCAAATCCACTATACTCCCTCTGTGCTTGGGTGCTCAACACAGATTATCCTGGTTATTTATTTATCATCTCAGAATGAAAAATGCAATCATTAAATTACTGTATTTAATCAGAATCACCTTCAGGAAAGCCACAACTAATAAGTATGTCTTTTAGTTGGACTTTTGCTTCCCAAGTCATTCTAAGAGTGGCCATGCTGAGTCTTTTGTGTTCACAAAATCTTTTCTCTGCTTCTTCACCACCCATTCTGAAAAACAAACAGAGGGAATTAGAAGCCTGACCAAGGAAAGGAAAAGCTCACCCTGTGTTACCCAAAACTTCCCACCACCAGACAACATACCTGGCATCATCCCAGGCTTGGAACACAGAGAGCAAAGCTACATGATCTGAATGCCTCGTCCCAGCAAAATTCCTGTGGACGTAACCCAGGCGCTTGCCTTCACTGATGAAAGGTTCAGGGAAGCAGGTGGCTGCAGAGATGGTACACACAGCATCTCCCACACTGAAAGGAACCACAGAAGGGATCAGCATCATTCACAGTTAGTGCTGCCAGCACCTGCTGCAGGCTGCAGAAACCAGGGAAAACTTCTCTGCTAGAGACCTTAGGAATTTGGCCTTTATCTGCTAGAGTTCTTCACTGAAACACTTCCCTGGATGTTAAATTACCTCTATCTGCCCTCCCCTCCATCCATCTTCTGCTGAAAAGGTCCCTGCAGTAATCACAGGACTCTACAGCCATCACAGTGACAAAGAACAGATCTTCTACTAAAGCAAAATGTAGAGTTTGACTTTTCTCCTTATCTCATTGTTAAATTTCATACCTCCCCAGCTCTAGTTCACTGTTATACCTAGGTGTTTCAAGTCCCACTCTTAATTCAGAAATATTCAGTCTCCACTGGTGTCTTGCCATTAACTGAATTTCATGACTGCTTTATTTTCTATACTGGAAATCATTTCTTCTCTGCTCCCATGAAGATTCAGTCACCTCTCCCAAGCTGCAGCATTTGTCGCTCATCTAAATATATTGGTTTTTCTTTCTTGCACATGTCAAGAGGCTGAAGAACTCAGAGAAACAAGAACACGACCACTCAACTTACTAAAAGATACAGCCCATGATCATCATCTTGCCCAGACGAGGTTCAATGGGAAGTTTGGCCAGGATTCTTCCAAGAGGTGTCAACTCATCATTGGAATCCAGGGCATCAAGCTCTGAAACAAGATCCCTTGTTATCAAAGGCAGTTAGCTAACCCCAGAAATCTTTAGGTAAGAAATTCAGACTTTTAATAGTTGTGTTTAAACTGAACCCCACCATATTTAAGTTTAATGTTGGTTACACTGTTGCCAACCTGATTTTCAAAACTGGTTTGAGGTCAGACAAGTTTTACTTTAGCTTTACAGAATTTTTAGTACCTCCTCTGTAATTAGAATAATCACAATGTAATTCACATACATAATTTTCCATTCCTTTTTAGTTTGCTTCTGTACAAACCCCTATTATATTATTAAACCATCTATTATCTAATTAATCTAACCTAATTTTCTACCTCAGGAAAATCAAAGCAGCCCTGTCACAACCAGCTGTGGATTCTTCATTGCCATTGCCGCATCACAGAAACCTCTTCATCAAAAAAAAGAACACCACAAACTCTCTCTTCCTTCAGGCTTTACCTGCCTTTCCCTCCTCCCATCACCTAAAAATTATCACTTGTATTCATTCTCAAAGCTACCAAAGGTTTTTTTCACATTAAAAAACAGGGAGGGAAAAAAAAAAAAAAAACCCAAAAAACCCAAAAAAAACAAAACCACTTTGTAGCCTCAGGAATTAAATGGGAAAGGAAGCACAAAAAGGATTCCTCAGCCACCATCAAATCTATTTTTCCCTGCTATCTACTGAACTCAAAAGACTAAAGAATACTTTGAAGAATATGTTTCACCTTCCTAAGAACATACTAGCACTGTCCCTGAACTGAAAAATCACAGGCCATCCAGGAAAGGGAGGCACCTGCAGAAACAGCTATTTAGTGTTAGAAGGAAAACATTTGCCTCTTCCCTTGGCTCTGCAATACTCAGCTGAACAGTATGAAAAGTACTAATAATTTTCAGAACAGAAGGTCATTAAACCTGATTACATATCCCCAGCTATATTTCTCATTCTGGACTCCCTCCTGTACATAAGCAATGTAGGCTCAGCACACAATTTTCCCATAAAATCAACAATGAAATAGATATTTCCGTTGTTAAAAATTGTAGGAAGCGCTTATTTAATTACATTTACAAAGTGTGCTGAGCTTTGAGATGCCTTTTATTCTTTACATCTAAAGCACGAATTTAGAGTTCTTCCCTGCTCTATTTTATTAATATTCTAGTTAGCTCCTTGAAGAGAGTGGGGAGACAACCCACACACCAGTTTCTTCTGTTTTTCATGCAGATTCATAAACTGGAGATTTAATTTCTTGACAAAATAGATATTGGGTCAGCAAACTGTACAAAGTGCTAATTATTTAATAAACTACCAACCTCTGTTTTTCAGTGCTTTTACAGAGGCTTTGTGAATGCCTCAAGCACTGGACTGACTCTATGTGAAACACAGCAGTGCCACAGCTGGAAAACAGGAAGCTGAAAGCTAACAGAAGTTACTGGTAAAACAACAAAACAAGCCTCAAGTTTGAAGGCTCAAGTTTCTTAAAGGAATGACACTCCACTGGGAATTCAAGTATTTCTTCAGCTGCACAAGTCACTGCCACCCACATGATGCCTGCAGGTTGCTTTGTCAGCTGGAATATGCTGCTCCACCAATACCCCCAGAGGTGGTGGAGCTGTTTGTCAGAGATCACAGCCATGGCAAGCCCCCTGGAGGCAGCT
>VZSR01001436.1:317935-415963 GCA_013398615.1 Brachypodius melanocephalos
GGCTCCTACTGCTTGGGCTTTGTGCAAGGGATAAGGCTGGTTTGTGTTATCCATCATTGTGTGCAAACATCAAGAGAAAAATAAATAAATGAACGTTTAAATATTAATAAATAAGAGGATGGAGACAAACAAAACCTTGGAATTATTTGGGTTGGAAGGGACCTTAAAAGGTCACCCAGTGCCACCCCCTGCCATAGGCAGGGACACTTTCCACAATGCCAGGTTGCTCCAAGCCCTGGCTTTGGACACTTCCAGGGATGGGGCAGCCACATCTTTGCTGGGTACCCTGTGCCAGGGCCTCCCAATCCTCACACGGAGAAACCTCTACCAAATATCTCTCCTAATGTTGTCCCCTCAAGCTCGGCTGAGGAGCTGGAAGCCGTGCCAATAACAGCGCAGTGTCCCTGCTCTGGGACACGCGGACAGAGCGGCATCCCTGCATGAGAAAGGCAGAGAGCTCAGGCTTTCTGCTCCTTGCACGCAGCCCAACGTGTGGTTTTAGGAATGTGTACCACGTCCATTGTGGAGTGTGGGCTCCATGGCAGTAATGCACAGCACAATCCTCCCCATCCCACCAGAACTACAGCTGGGCTGGGATTCAAATCTGCTCCCAGCACATCTGACCATCCCGTCAGACAAGGTACTGCCCTGAACAGATTCACAGCAGTACACTTCCAAAAAATATTCTAAAGCATTTTCTTGGGTGTGCACTTTCAGATCTTCCATTAGAGCATGTTTTGAGAGCACCCAGTGCCTGCAGAGAGAACAATCCCCCGTTGTGTGATCCCGGAGCACATTTTTAATGTATTCACATAATAACCTCATGAGTTTGGGGCTGTGGTATTCCTCCTCCACTCCAAAATATGTCACTGTGGGCTGTTTGCATGCAGAGATCACTTTCTGGGTTTTGGCCTTATTAGCAGCTCGTTACAAAGCACATGTATTTCCCTTTTCTTAGAGGGTCATCTTGTCCTTCCAGAAATCCCATTTTTCTACGCTCTTCCATTCCCACGGGTAATTTCTCTTTCTCCAGGCTCAACAGTTGCAGCTCTTGCAACCTCTCCCACCTCCCCAAAGCATCAGTATATTTCTGGAAGTTCACAGACAATTCAGAGCTCTGTAGAGCCATTTAGAGGAAGTCCACAAGATTTCCTGAATATTTTAATGCAGTTTTAGTGCTACTTCATGGTGTGGACAGCACAGGAGAGAAGCTTTACAGTAGCTTGGAGAGGTTTAGAGCTACTTAGAACTCTGTAGGAGTCACGGATCAGCATGAAAGGGTTCTAGAGCTGTATGGAGCTCTTCGGAGGAATTTTAAAGCTGCCTGGAGGAGTTGAGAGTTAAATTTTTAAATACCGTCATGGCTGGCTGGTATTCAGAAGTACATCATGTGGGGAGTTGATGTGATGTCATTATCTGTGTGTGTGTGTACCTACCTATCTACCTACCTACCTACCTACCCACCCATATTTACTCTGCTCTAAATCTAAACATGCAAAAAACAAATACTGACCTCTCGAGTATTAAATTTTCATTTTAAAGTAATAAGTTTGCTGTTGATTCTACCTGAAAATGTGCCAGTTTAACTGTTCCAGTGTTAAACATAACCTGGAGGATTTTCCTAACTTAACATTTTCTTGTCTTACACAGACATTCCCTGGCAGGAAGTTGGAACTATAAGCTCTTTAAAGTCCTTTCCAACACAAACCATTCTGTGATTCTCTGATTCAGGTTGCTGAATAAAAGATGTTTTAACATGCCAAGTTGTTAGTTTCTTAGATGTTAAGATGCTTTCCCATTAGCAGTCAAAAAGAGTATAATCTAATTTATGTTTCTGGAAATAGAAAGAACTATCAGGGTGGACTGGAGCCTAAGTGACCAGTGGCAACCAAGAGAGAATCAGGGATGTTACTCTTCAAGTGAAGCTCACCCCTGAACACAGCCAACAGTGCCATCTGCTGCAGAGTGCAGCATTGGCTCATTCTGGGAATGGACAGGAAGAGAGATCAGGTTCTTGAAGAATCCATCTCCAAAGGCCTTACTCATGTCATCTAAAGAACAGAAGTGCCCACCAAAACCCCATACCCACTACCAATATCCCCACTGTTAGAAGATACAGGGGGAGTACTGATATGGCCCACACTCATGCCAGCAAGATGTGGAAGAAGCTCAGGAGACAAACCCTCAGTTCCAGTTACCTCTTTTGGAAGTGGAAAATATTATTTTAAGGAAAATATTTCCTTTAATGTATTAATCCCTCCCCTGCTCTCTGGGCCTGTTTCCATCATGCTGGGCATGTTCTCAGGTTCTTGGGACTACAAAGGGAAATCCTGAACTCTCTAGGGCAATTTCTGCATATCAGGGTCTTTTTCAGACATGAGGAGCTGTTCCCACCATTTCAGAACAACCTTTCAGAGGTCAGGAGCTTAACCCAGGTCCTTGGCAGAGGGGCTGCCAGATGGTCTCATTCCATGCAGGATATAGAATGGAGCAGGCTGAGAATGAGAGAGAGGGAGGGAGCGAGGGAGGAAGGGAAGAAGGGGGCCAAAGCAGGTAAAGAAAAAGAGAAGGAAAAGATCACTTTAAAATTCTGGGAAGGGGGAATCAAAGAAAGAAAACACAGAGCCCACTGTGTCTGCCCAGAAATCTGTTGCCTCTTCAGAGCTATGTTTGCAAAGAAGGTGTATTCTGTCACAGTTTAGGCGTCTCTCCTAAACAGTTTAAAAAGGTAAAACCAGCAATGCAATAAATTTGTGTCAAGACTTAGACTTTTTTTCTAGCAAGCACTGTTACCTCTTTCCCTTAATGAGACATTCCTATCTTGAAGATAAAAATTTACCTTTTTTTCATGTTCTTGTTTCTGAGAAGAATCCGTCAATAACAGAATGTGGATGAATTTGTAGGGAAAGGTGAAACAATTTCCTCTCAGCACTCAGAAAGGACTGAAAGTTTCTGTGGATCTAGGTAACTTCTTTCACTGGCTAAAGTTTGCTGATACAATTGCTTGTGGAGATCAGTTTCTAGCTAGATCCCAGCACAAATCCATATTAAAAATAAACCTTATTGTAGAAATAAGCCAGTGAATAAAGCAGTATATAAAGCTGAGATAGGTTCTCTCTGGGGTCCATGCACAGAAGACAGGAAGGGTTTGGAATGTTTTTCATGGCAGCTGGAAGCAATTTAGGATTCATCCCCCAAACCTGGAGTGGTTTCAAAATGTGAGCTTCAGCAGAGAAATCTTGGAAAATGCCAAGTCAGAAGTGCTCTGGAGTGGTGTTGGATGTAGGACGCCTTTTATTTGGTCAAGACCAGCCAGTTCCGTGTGTTCTCTGATGAAATGAGCACAGAATCATCCATTCAGTGAGATTTAGGCAACACTGACACTGCTGAATAAGCAGGAAGATGCAGCAGTTTCTTGTGTCACTTGTAGCAAACCAGGTGGAATCAGGCAAAAACACGGACAAAATCCACATACACATTTCCAGAAAGCAGATGACTTTTGGCTGAAGGTGAATCCAATGGTGGCAAATTCCCCTGCTGATATAAAATGTGAGGTCGGACCATAAAGTCTAAATATCACCTCACTGCAGTTCTGGCACAGATTTCCTTTTCACAATGTCTAAGGATAATAAGGAACCCCCTTGAAACAGTAATATGGTACATTCAACTGTGTTTCTGCTTCTTCATTTTCCATGCTGGGAGCGAGAATATGATACAAAATGGAGCAAGGTGATAAGAGGCTTCTTTGGGGAGATGAATTTGCAGTAAACCACAGTTCATGTAACAACATACAGACACCCTTCTGCTGCCCTCGACAGTGACTACATCACATGCTCAACTTCTTTGCTGCGAAGTGAGGTTTCTGCACCATCAGATGCATGTATGTTTACAAAAGTAAAGGCCATTTATATGTTAAGAGACTCAGTTTTTTAAAATTAAAATCATAGTCAAGATTCTCTGCCTGGAGCTTTGGTTGAGACCACTTGATAAAGCATGTGAGTGGCCACACATCCCTGTCTGTCTCTCACACCTCCATTCTTCATACTCCACTACAGACTTGTCAGCTGTAAGAACATGACTCAAAGTTATCATTAACCACACTGAAACAACATTACTTTTTTCCTGGGTTCCTCCAGTCCTGACACAATTACGTCAGTGGAAAAGACTCCTGCTTGTGCAAACAGTCTGTGCTTGCCTCTAGGGATAAAGGTAACTTCCAACACAACTGCATCGATGTGACAGCAGTGATTGTAAGGCTGCCACAGAGCAGATGGAAGCAGCTTTGCTGTGGAGAATGGTGCTTAAGGTCTTGTTACAGAGAGGAAAAGTGGAAACCACAAGTGATCATATCACAGGCTTGTCCTTAGCCAATCGAAGTCATAATTTGAGTACCAGATCATTATAGTGTTCCTACACAGATGAAGACAGTAAAATTAAGGTACAAACTACATGCTTTTATCTGCTTGTGCCCTCATCTCTGCTCTTGAAGGCAAGGGAACAGAAAAACATTGCTTTGTTAGCCATTCTAGAAAATGCCAGCCAAGTCCCAGACACATATTTATGACATTAAACAGAGGTCAAAAATCACAGAGCCTTTGAGACTTTATGTCTGCTGTGCACTTGGATTTTCCTCTATTTGGAGTTACTAGTGAGACACTGTGTCAACTTGCACCATAATCCCATCCCCATTCTCTAAGGATTGGAAGGTATATAAACAGAAGACATGTCCCCATGCCTGCCCTACCATCTCATGCAGCTGTTGACATGTTCTCTCAATGTTTTTGTGTGAAAACAAGAGTGCTGGAAAACAACCTTTTGGGAAAACACTAAGGATTGTTCTCCAGCCTGGGGGTGCTCCACCAGGAACAGTCAACTCTTTGTCAGGGACATCAGCTGGCCACATACAAACTCACTGAGGGTTTGTTCTAGGCCTCTCTGCTTCAGAAACCAAATGAAAATCCACTGTGGGCTTGTCTTGATCTACAGAGTTATTGCCCCCCTTCCAAGGTAATACTTCTCAGTGCTCATCATTGGGGTAAACTTGTGGAGATCTTCCAGACTATTGTTGCTGTTTTTCATATGGCCTTTTCTACTGTGGAGGTGTTCAAAAACACTTCCACCCCTAGGGTGACAGGGTAAGGTGACAGCTCACCTTACACCAGCCCATGCCTTTGCATGCCTGCAGCTCCTGAACAAAGACCAAGCAGCTTCTGCTCCTCCAAACATCCTCCTGCTGTTCCAATTCGACCCAAGCAGAGCACAGGTCAAATGGAGAAATACTTTACTCCATAAAATAAAAAGCCCTAGGCATGCAGGTTACACATTTCAGGCCTCAGCCTGTTCGAATAAACTCCAGTAGCAAATGACTGTACACCATCCTCTTCTGTGGCTCTGGAGAGATTTGTGGCTTTAGAGATAAATTCACAATTGCTTTTTGGCATGGTTTTACTTCCCTTTTCAGAACAGGAGTGTATCACACAGCATCCCAATGAAGTTCCCTGCAAGCAAAGTGAGTTTCCTGTTCAAAGTCATTCCCAGCTATGGCTGTCAAATGTCCCCCAGAGCTCAGCTGAATTTGGCTGCAAGGAATTTGCACAAACCATGACAAACTGAGAGGTGTTCTCAGAATACAAACTGTGGAGTTTAATCTGCCCCATTGTGCTGGTACCAAACTATGTCTGGAGCTGCAGCTGGCTAAATGGAGAGCCCAGCTTCACTGTGTGTACTATAAGCAGGACAAGATTTCACAATAGCTTTGTATAACCCCTTTGTACAGATATCCAAGAGCTAAGAGGGCTCATTAACCTCAAATACCGCTCAGAACAGCCAGCCATCAGAGAACACTGTCTGTCTTTCATAACACGCCAGCAAAAATCTCGTGAGGATGGCCTCAGCAGAGTGTGCAGCCAGATCTCTACCTACCCTTTAGCCCTGTGGTAAAAAGGAAAAGCTGGCATTCTGCACAGCACCACCCTCCCGTAATCCAAGTCGGGTCGGGGGAGAGACATTATTTACATGGAATCCTTTCTCCCAAAGCACAAAACGTGCCACTGACCCTGTCACAAGTGGCCGTACAGCCACGGCAAACACGGGAAGTTACGCAAGGGTGCAAAACTGTTTATGGAGCCAGATCACACACTAGTCCCAGTGTTGCCTCGTGGGTGGTAGGTTGGGCTTTTGACATTTGCATGGAGGCTCTCCAATGAGACCCAGAGCAGGACAAGGCTCCAGCCTTCTGGTTTTCATAACAGTAGCCCCTGCCAGTAGGGTTGAGGCATGGGAGGAGCTTCCCAAACTCAAATAAACACTGACATGCAGCATCTTACGAGGATATGCAGCTTCCATAGCACACACTGCAACAGCTGGAAGGACAAGGACAGCTGAAACTGTAAGTATGTCTACCTTCTTCACTTCCTTAATAGCACTAATAGTTTGTGGAGTGGCACGTTCTGGCTGCACTTGTGCTAAACCTGCTGCCAGCCCCTTTGGGCCATGTGTTAACAGCTGCAGAAAAAAAACCCCAAACTACTCTATAGCCATGTTTATATGAACAGATGGACATTTCAAAGTTCAGCTTTCCTGTACATCTAAAAGAATTCAACTGTATCTGGATGATTCTTCTGTTTGTCTCTCCCAACCCAAAGCATTGTTTTACGTAATTAAAAAAAATATTTCTAACACGCAGTCACTGACAGTACTGGCCGTAACGTTACAAAATCCAGAGCTGTGAGGTCTACCTAGTAGGCAGTTGGTTTTACAAAACTCACATTGTTATTCGAGAAACAGGTAATTAAGTTATAGTCTGAGAAGACAACATTCTATGACCTAAGAATCCAGATAATCACTGAATTATGTGTTCTTTGCAACATGAAGGGCGAAGGACATTGTAACATCAACAGAGAGCAGAGACTGTCAGAATGTATGTCATACACTGCAGTCTGCCTGGTTTCTATATGCAGGCCACTAAAATATCAGCATTTAACCAGACCTGATTACTTCAACAGTGGTTTTGAATATTTTCACTTGCTTTGCTTGGGAGTTTTTAAGTTTTCACTTTTTTCCTCCCATGTGAAGGCTATGGAGGAAAAGAGTTATTCATTCAGAAATGCAGAAAATCTCATTTATCCACAGGACTAAAGGCCTTCAAGAAAGTCGTCAGCTATCATGAGAGGCCAAATAAAGTTAAGGGCACAGTCAACACCAGATCACCCACCACACCACTATTGCTTTTTCATCCAGGAGCAACCAGCCTGAAGTCCTTTTGATTTATGGCTTCCCACAAAACTGCCACTTGCAGAATCTCACTTTGCTGTCAGGAAATACCTTTTCATCATAGAGAAGCAAGGGTAGTGTATCCAGAATTCCTCTTACCAGCAGAGGCAGTTTCTTGGTCCTGGTGCTCTGTTCCTGCAGGGCTAAATGGCTTTCAGCCTTTTTTCAGGCCTTCCAGCAGTTCAGTGACAACTGAGAAGCCCTAGTGCTGTATTAAGAGATGCCAATGAACTGTGTCTGCCTTCCAGGTCTGGCAAAATGATCAAGTCCTTCAAGCAAACATTTCTGTCCCTGGACCTGCAGTCCCCTCGCTGGAGCTCAGCAGAGGCAATGGTAACTGCAACAATACTTGTATGCTGATTTGAAAAAAGTGGCTACGTATTTCTGTCAACACCCATCTCACGGTTACTGTGACTTTTGGTACCTTTCAGGCAAAGGACTATGAACTGCGTCAGTATGAGACAGCAAAGTGGGTCAGCACAGTCATTAGGGGAGAAACCCAGAAGGAAGCAATGCGCCAGGGCTTCTGGAAACTCTTCCACTACATCCAGGGAAAAAATGAAAAAGGTAGGACCTGCTGGTTTTGGATGGAAAGAATTACAGCAGCTAATGAACACAAATAATAATGAACAATATAGAAGCTGGGAGATGCGGCTTAGACACCCGGTTTTCCTTTCCTCTAGAAATGAAGATTGATATGACTGTGCCAGTGACCTGCCTGGTAAAATCAGGCTGCACAGACTTCAAGATCTCCTTCTTTGTGCCATTTGAACACCAGGACTGCCCCCCACAGCCCACTGACTCCAACGTGTTCATCGAGGAACGGAAGGCAGCAGCTCTCTTTGTCAGGTAAGCAAAACCAGCACAGCTGACACCAGGTGAATCCAGGTCAGCAGCTGCCCTCATTGAAGTGTGGGATACACTTAATGATTGAGAGGGGATCCACCCTACTGTTCAGACCTTTAATTGCTACAATCCAACTATCAGCAAATCTTACGGTTGGGTGTCTTACCACAAACGAAGTCAAGTGACCAAGTTGTGAAACAGATTTTTCTAGCAGACGCTTAAAAACTGCATTGATTTTCATAGATGCAGCCTCCAAAATCATCTTCTATTTTTTTTCTACAGAACATTTAAAACCACTCTCCCAGCACCCTTTTCTGTTTGTAGACCTGAACTGCCACAACACATGCAGGGCAGTTACTTGGGTGTTTCCTTAGTTTTAAACCGTACCTTTGAAAACAGCATAAATACCCATGTTGCACGACTGCTAGATCTGCATGGGGAATCTACCAACGACAAACTGCATCACAAGTGCCTAAACTTGCTTTTGTGCACGCCTGAAGTTTCTTTCTGTGAAAATAAATCCAGGCATTTGAACAACACAAAAAAAAAAATCTTCCTTTCTCAATTTTACCAGGTCCTTCGGTGGCTTTGCCTCCCCAGAGAAATATGCTGAGGAAGCTGAAGCCTTGGCCAGAACCTTAAGAAACAGAGGCCAACCATTCCATGAAGACTTCTTTTATACTGCAGGCTATGACAGTCCCTTCAAGCTCTTTAACAGGCATAACGAAGTGTGGTATTTTAAAAAGTAACATTAAGAGGGGGAATATTAAGAGGCTACTAATCAGCTCTGGATGTAAACAGACCATAGTATCGGCTTTTGTTTTAGTGCAGAAGTGATTTAAATAACATGTGGACACAATGTTTAACTTTTTTCCCCTAGGATGAAGTACTATTCTGGCTAGATACATTTCAAAACGTAATTTAAGATCATATGGGGGAGAGTGAGAAGGAAACAGAACAAATATACTCCCTTATTGAAAGGTTGTAAGCAACACTAATAAGCGGAAAATAATCCTGCTGAAGTTAACTGTTGTTAGTATTATCAGAATCTCCCACCTCTCCAATTGAACTTTTTTCCCTCCTGAAAGCCAAATGTTGTGTTTAAATCCAGAACCCTTGGAAAAGGATTACCAAGTCCAAGCTGTACACTTGTTCTGATCTGGACCTGAACACTTAATACCAGGATTGCAGGCGGACTATTATTTTAGTAGCAAATATACAAATACTAAGTTTAGCTCTCACCTTAAACACTTGAAAAATTTTTTGAAGTTATTTATATGCCTAAATATGGTCACAGGCAGCCGGCACAACAGCAGTATTTGACACTTTAGTTACGACACCTGCAGGACTAGCATCTAATCTAGTTTAGTCCTTGCTCTAAATTAAGTCTTTTAAATCTTAACACAGCAGCCTGGAGATGTTTATCAAGTTGGTCCAGCCAGAAAGGATAGTCACAACACCAGGTAGAGTTTGCAGATTTTTATTGGTTTCTATCAGTGTCAGGCAAACATCACCAGTGAGGTAAAACCACATTTTTTAATGCTGTTCCATGCAAGTGCAACCCATTTATGAGCAATCTTCCACCTATTAAGACAGATATAAGAATTGTTATAAGGTACCAAACCAGTACAACACACTTGATGGGAACATCTCAGACCTTAGAATTTCATCTCTGTTCAGTGAGAGAGTTCAAGCTAAGGTTTTCATCACTTGTTCCAACAAATTCATTATTACAGCACTTACACTCACCTTCTTGATTCTTTGTATACTAGTTTCAGAGTTGCCTCTTCACCTAAAATCAAGAAAACACAGTTAGCACATGCAGCAGCACAACTGCTAAAAGCGCCACAATTGCTTTGTAACCTCAGCTAGAAACGGAACGGAAAGGGTAATATCACAGGAACTCATTTGGCAGAATCAATTTCATCAGTGGCTACAAATATTTTCAGAAGTTTTTAATAAAATTCATCTGTTGTGTGGACTTACCCAGTGAGGCTGCAGACAGCACAGTCGCTCCCTGAGGAAGAGAGAAGTTCTTTTAGAATAAAAGCAGCACTATATGCAAAGTTCACTTTACCTGTGAATTTCTATCCACCCAACTGTTTTACCTAAAAGGAAACTGACTTCCAGCTGGCACTTACAACACCCAAACAGGATATACAAAGCTTACAAATCCTAACTTTACTGGAAGTACAGAGCCACTAACATTGGAACAATCAGGGAAAGTAAAAACCTACTAATTTGCTTTGTGATACCATCTCTCCCAACAATGTTGTATTTTATGATTTTAAATACCTAAAATACAAGTCCCATAAGTTTTCAAGATTACTTCATCTTTGAAAGTGTTTAGTGCTCCACTTTGTTTGAAAACAACTTTGTACAGCAATTATCTAGAACTTGAGTAAAGTTTGTTTAGAGCCATTACACAGATTACTTGTAACAACTGCTGAGAAGCGACAGCCACAGCAGAAGGTTTATTTTAATTCCAGAGTGCCATGTTACAGCAGTGCCCACAGAACAGCCAGACACAATAAAGTCAAGACAAATCAGGTATCATAGAGGACTAATTTTAGGCTCTACTATTTAAGCATTTAGCACAAAGACAATATTCCAGGAATTATTAAACCCCATTCTACACTTACCTCAGACACATCCATCTTATTTCTTGAACTCCATGCACGCTTCACTCTGCAAAGAAGTGAAATTGTACTGACATACTTTTGGCAGTGGTTTCAGAGTCTGAATGTGGGTACTGTTTCAGCACAAGAGTTCTCCTCAGTCTCTTTCAGAGAGATTCCCATTGCTCAGAATTCATCACAAACAGTACACGCCAAGATCAGCTTAATGTTTTATCTCTTGTTTGTCCTTTAAAGGGGGATCTGAACTTAGAATTTTGGACCTTATTCCCAACCACATCTTTATTTACATCACTAAGACCTCTGATCTAGCCATCAAGATTAACAGTTTACCACGTAGCATTCAAGATGAGTGCTACTTCTTGTAAGAGTCCACTACATTTAAACAGCAAGAAGTTTAATAGCAGGTAATTGTACTGCATTTGCTCAGCCCAGAATCTGTGGCAACCTGGTAGCACAGAGCTTTTCTTATCAAGTAGGAATCAAAACAGTCCATAGCAGCTATACATTTAAGAAGGTCACCACTTCTTTTTTTAGTCACAGAAAGCAGGTTATCTCAAGTTTGAGATATGCAGCACCTTGAGTGAGTGAATGCTACTGGCAAATCTGTGGGCTTTTTACCTGGAAAAGGTAATAAAATCACCAAGAACCCTGCTTAATGCTGCAGCTACATTGTAAAGGCCAGAACCTATTCACTTTCTCACTCCCTGTATCACACAGTTCTGACCAGTCACTGGTGTGTTAACAACTTACTTTTGCTGGCAGCACTACTGGGTGCATCACTTCCCAGCTCCATCACACCTAGATCAAAGCAAAGCATTAGGACAGTAGGGAAACAAGCACAGCAGCAAGAAAGCAAAGTCAGGTGCCTGCAGTCAGATAGAGCTAATTACAGACCTCCATGATTGAAGTCAGGGCAGTCACATCTCATCACACAGGCAGCTCACACTGTCAGCCCCTGTGCAGCCCTGCTGTAGGGCCAGGCTGCTATGGGCAGGAGGGCAAATACTCTAACAGCTCCATCAGAGCAAATTCAAGAGCTCACAGTGCCAAGTTTAGTGCACACCAGCCTGTCAAGACTGGGCTCTAGCCAGCAGCTCCCCTTTAAAATATTCTCCTGTTTTGGCTGAGATGCAAGCCACAGCCAATGGGCCCCTTGCTCCTTTTCCCTTAGCTGACAAGCAGTTAAAAACTTATGGGCCTATGTTGAAATCCTAATAGTTAGGAAGTTAAAACAAGTACTTACCTCACCATGAGAAACATTTGGAAGCCTGCAAAGAGAAATTTGCTATTAGCCAGGGTCCAGCAGGAAGTTATAGCTTTACGAACAGTTTGAGTAAAATACTGTATCAGAGTTTAATCAAGTTTTATCCTCATGGGGATCAGAGACCTGATTCAACATCATTTACAGTAGGTTGCAGCACTCCCATCCCCTTCTGAAGGCTGGGTGTAAAGCCATTTCCAAGCATTCTTTAACGCCGTGATATGTTGAGTCCTGAACTCCAGAGTGTGCTGAAGTTGCACAAAGAGGCAAACCTTGTAATTGCAGAGTTCAGTGACGTGAGCTTTGTGTAATCAAGTTGTGTGTATTTAGGAAAACCATTTTGGGACACTAAATTCACAGTAACGTGGCATTCACCATTTAGTGTTAACAGGAAAATTCTAGGGATCATTAACATCACAATTATTTTACTGTGAAATACAGGAAACTAAAGGCACACTTACAGTACTAATCTTTGCCTCACTTTTTAAGAACAAAATGAATTTGCAAGCATCTCTAAAAGCAAACTCTCAAATGCACCACAGAGAAAAGCAGCATCCATCTTAAAAATAAAGGTTTATTAATTACCTTTAATTAGGAAGGTCTTGTGTTCACCAACATCAGTAACAGGTGAAACAGTTTCTCACACAAGAGGCATGGGAGCTCCTCTGTCAAGGGCAAAGAAACAAGACTTTTAGAACATGGAGCACTAACATCTGATTAACCTTATTCTGCTGTATTCTGTGCTTGACTTCACAATCACATCCTACTCTCCATCTTTCTATCAATCTTACTAATTATTTTTTTCTTTTGTTAAACCCATCTACTGGTCTTCTGAAATAAAATTTTAAAACATATTCATGGAGCAAAAGAACAAGTGTTTTACCTTCAGCTTCCCACATGATTTGTTTGAAATAGCCTAAGCTACAGGAGGCTGCATCAGACAGGGGCAAAAGACAGTAACTGTGATCATCACAGGTCATCAGCTGAACTATGCAGTCATCACACAACAGCCTTTCCAGACAGCAGGGATGGGATGAATTTTCACAGATGCCAGCAATGCAGTACTTACCTTGTAATAGCTTGCAGTTTAATCCCTTAAGTACCTGCAACAACAGAAAACAAAATCAGATCCCTTCAGCCTTTGTGCCCACACCCATAACTTCTATTGGCAGACCACAAGAGCCAGATACATCAGATAGGGGCGAAGAACAGAAGTGTTCATCACAGGATACTCTGCTGAACTATGCCTTCATCACTGTATCTGCTCAGGAATCACAGTACCAAGCAATTGCTTCTTGGGATTGCTTTGACAAGTACATTTTCAAAAAAAAAAAAATTAAAAAAAAAATTAAAAGTTTTAATACTAGCGAGTATCAACTGTTTCTGGTCTTAGTGGAAAGTAATCATAGACCACATCCCACCCTTCTTACTGCAGTGTTTAAACAGCTGTGTGGAACAAAGCTCTACACAAAGTACATATTTCTTACCAGGTGATGTTCCTTCTACATTATCTCTGATATGCAGGATTCAAATCCTAGGAGTAAAAAATTTGTGATCAGTATATTCATCAATCAAAGCATTGAGCAGAATTTTCAGGTGCTGTGCCTCAGAAATACGTTTTGGTGGTAAAAGTGCTCATCACTCTCTTGGTCAAGAGTAGCAAATAAGTGTCATCACTGTGGCACCACAGGGATAGCTCTGCTCAAGGAATTAAGCTCAAGGAATCTTCTGCTACCATCAGAGCAGAAGATGCTGTCTAGACAAACTTTAGGCACCATTTTATAATTAATTTTCAAGAACAAATATTTTTTACCTTGGGAAGAAGTAGTTTGAAGTCTCCACATTTGGAGGCAGATCTGGAAGAGATGAAAGAGTTGTAGATGTTTGCAAAACTAGGGAGCTTTTCTAGCAATCACATCAGAAAGCCTCAGCTCGGAGTTTTCAGAAATCACTTCTGTCTACTACTCTGATACTGAAACCATCATAGGCTTTGAGATTTACTCGACATCAATCCCCATAGTTATCCATTTTCTACAACATACCCCAGTCAGTTTTCCCAAAACATTTATTGCTGCGAACAAAGAAACAGCAGTAAGGAAAGAAAAAAGGGACCTGGGGGTACACTTGCATACTGGTTACAGTATGAGCAATAGTTCACGAACGGTCTCCAGAACAAATAAACAGGTGACTTTTCCCAGCAGAAAAGCGAGGCCTCTGGAAGACCCTAGAGGCAATGGCTGAATTACAGCTGCTGATACTGTAACTCCGTGATACAACAGCACTCCAGTCTAGTTGGTGTACACAAATCCAACACTGGTAACTGGGAATTTCAGCTCAGCATTTCAGAGGCAACACTTACCTGTACCGAAGCCACAAGAAGGAATAGTGTAGCCGATACATGTTGAACTGAAAAGAAGAAAGCATATTAGTTTTTCTTTTTCCAAAAAGGATGCAATATCACAAATTACAAAAGGATGTAATACTACAAACATTACTTTGAAAAATATTCAATAAGCATCATCTAAAATACTTTGAGTCTTAAGATTTCCTCTGATGCAATCTAAATTTCGGCTCTTTGAAGAATTGAGGCCACAAAAAAAATTACTATTATGTATTATTAAGCAGGATGGGATCACTAAACTACCGTCTTTTCTACAGCATCGATTCTGGTGTATTATCACCAGGGCAGCCAGCAGGCATGAACTTTGGCTGCTCAGAAAGGCCTTGTGGTGCCTCAGAAATATTCCATGCCCAGCTCAGATATGTTGGCATTCATCACCCTCTCAGATGTCCCTACCAACATAGTTTTCATCATGTGCGGAGCAGATGGAAGTGAAGTGAGCCATTTCTCTTAAAACGTGCCGAGTTAGCGCTTGCAAGGCCCACGGAATCCCCCTGTTAGACTCGTACAGGACTATCGCCGAGCCACCACGTGTGCCTGAGAGCACTGTATCGATGTTTGTTAAAGCCCCGGGGCTGTCAAGCCGGTCCTTAACCCCTCCACACCGCGTGCACCTCCCAGCCGTGCGGGGATCCTTATTCCTTCCGTAACACTACCGCTGCTTTTGCGCAACGTTTCCCATTAACGTGCAAAAAGAAGCTGCTTAAAGCCCAGCGCAGCTAAAAAAATTAAACCCACGAAACCCGGAGACACCCATCGCCGGTATTTACAGCGGGCACGTGATCTCGACATATTGCACGGCCACATCTTGGGCGTTCCAAGCTGGTGGGCAAGAGCCCGTAATTCACCGCCTGAGGCATCACCCCGAGCCGGGGCTCTCCCAAACCCGTGAGGGGTTCCACAGGACCGCCCTCACACATCCCCAGGGCCGCCATGCGGTCTAGGCCGCGGACCAGGCCCCGCCGCGCAATCCACTTCAATCCTCCCTCGCCACCTCCCATCGCCGACCGACCCGCAGCCGCGGGGCATCCCGGCCGTACCCCGGAGCGGCAGCACCGCTCCCCGAGCGCGGAACCGCTCCGCACTCACCGGCGGGGCCGCGCAGGAGACACCGACCACCCACCGCCGCGGGTCCAGAAAAGGCAGCGCCCCCCGTGCGCGTGTCTTATATAGCACAGGTCACGTGGTGCAGGGGCGGCCACACCCACCGGGGTGTGCCCCGCGGGCAGGGGCGGGGCGAGGGCAGACGGTCCGCACGGCGTTTCCTTCCGGGGCGCGGCCGCGCTGCCGCGTTTCGGTTCCGGGCCGGCGCTGCGGGCCCTTCCCACCCCCGGCAGGTGAGGCTGGGCCGGGAGGGGCGGGCGAAGCCGCCCGGGGCCCCGGGGGCGCGGCCGCCGCCTCGCGGTGCCGAGGGCGGGAGGGGCGGGGGCCGGGGGAGGCCGGCCCCGCCCGCCCCGCGCAGCCCCGGTGCGGGGTGGCGGCGCGGCTGTCACGGGTCAGAAGGAGCGGCGGGCCCCGCCTGAGGAGGGTCCGGCAGCCGTGGGGCGGTGAGACAGCGGGCTCCGTGAGGCGGCTGCTGCGGGCGGGGTGCGCACGGGCCAGGAGCCGCCGCCGCTCGCCTCACCCGAGAGTTCTGTTGGGTTTTATAGTTGTCGGAGTCCCGTTGGAATGTGCACGTAGACAAATAGGTTTATTGGGAAGAAATTGTTCCCTGTGAGGATGGGGAGGCCCTGGCACAGGGTACCCGGAGCAGCTGTGGCTGCCCCTGGATCCCTGGCAGTGCCCAAGGCCAGGCTGGACGGGGTTTGGAGCAAGCCGAGACAGTGGAAGGTGTCTCTGCCCATGGCAGCGGGTGAAACGAGATAAGCTTTAAGGTCCCTTCCAACCTAAACCATTCTGGAATTCTGAGTAGCTCTCCGTGGGACCAGGGACAGGATCCGTGGAACGGCTGGAGCTGTGTCAGGGGAGGTTTAGTCTGTATATCAGGGAAAGGTTCTTCCTCCAGAGGGTGGTTGAGCACCAGACGGGCTCTCCGTCACAGCCCCAAGGCTGACAGGGCTCCAGGAGCGTTTGGGCAATGCTCTCAGGCACAGGGTGGGATTGTTGGGGTGTCTCTGGAGGCTTCAATGGTCTCCTTGTGGGTCCCTTCCAGCTCACGATATTCTGTGGAGTTGCCCAGTCACAGTAAATCTCAACCCAAAAGCTGAGAGTTTTCAGTGCAGCTTCCAGGGTGACATCATCTGCTGGGTGGTCTGTCTCTGCTTCTTACTTGATGGTTCGAGAATTCCACCCGCTGCTGATAGGTGCCTCACAGGCTGGAAGGCATTTGCAGAGATAGGTAAAGTCTGATTCTCAGCTGGTGACACTTTAATTGCATTAAGAACGGCAGTGTCTGAGTGTGCCCTGTGCTGACTCAGCTCAGCCTGCAGGTCAGGGTGGCTGGAGGTGACTGCCTAGAGAAGAGGGAAATCAGGATGTCATTGCCCTGGGGCTGAGGTGCACTCAGAGGGGCAGAAATCAGCCTCTGACAGAGTAGTTTGAACCAAGAGACAGATTCCCTATCACCAGCCTCTGAGTGGATCACAGCATGCAGGTTCCTTGACACAGAGGTCAGCAGGGTTCTGTGGGTTATAAAGGGTAGATGGATTTTCCCTGCCTTCCGAGCAGGAGTTCACAGATAATTTGTTTGGCTCTCTGGGGAGCAACTGCCTTCTGACCACAGCTATACCCAGCCATGCTCAGCAGTTGACCTCTGATAATTTTTTTTCCCCCTTCTCTTTCTGTATATCCCAAGCTCAGCCTCTGCCTCCTTCTTGCCTCCCTGGGTGCTCATGGCCTTGGCAGGGATGTTTCACCCTTGCCTTCCTTTGAGAGTGTACTCTGAGGCTTATTGCTTTAGGAACAGCTGTTTTGGGAAGGTGGTGAGCTAATCCTGCTGCTAGATCCTCCAGCAAAAACAAGAATGACAAAGCTTGATGTTCACATCTGTGCCTGGGAGAACCCGATTCCTCTGCACTTCATTTTTTCTTTCTTTTTACTTCCTAAAGGGGAAGGGGGCAACAAGTTTTCTTCTTACTACATCGGAAGGAAAAAAAAAAAAGAAGGCAGCACCCCATTTCCTTCCCGCTGCATGTAACTCACAGCACTCCAGGTAAGTTTTCTATTTCCTCTTGTTCTGTGCAGTTGATGTTCTGCTCCCAATGCGGTGCTGACACAGACCTGTGCTCTGTGGTTTCCTGATTTTTGTGGGGTTTGTTGCTTTCTGCTAGAAGTAGAGAAGGACATGGAGCTGTTGGAGCGAGCCAGAGGAGGCACCAAGGTGATCAGAGAGATGGAGCAGCTCTGCTGTGAGGAAAGGCTGGGAGAGTTGGGGTTGTTCAGTATGGAGTAGAGAAGCTTCAGGATGACCTCATTGTGGCCTTTCAATTCCTGAAGGGGCCAACAGGAAAGATGGAAAGAGGCTGTTTACAAGGGTTGGAGGGACAGGACAAGGGGGCATGGCTTCCTACAGACAGAGGATAGGTTTAGATGGGGTATTGGGAAGAAATTCTTCCCTGTGAGGGTGGGCAGGCCCTGGCACAGGATGCCCAGAGCAGCTGTGGCTGCCCCTGGATCCCTGGAAGTGTCCAAGGCCAGGCTGGATGGGGTTTGGAGCAAGCTGGGATAGTGGGAGGTGTCCCTGCCCATGGCAGGGCATGGAACAGGGTGGGCTTTTCCACCCCAAACTGTTCTGTGATTCTGTGATAGGGGAAGGAGAGAAGAAGCCCTAAGCCCTGGCAGTGTTCCGCTGCGCCGTGTGAAGCTCTGTGCATTCCGGTCTGACTTCCCCAGGGACATGCAGCCATCCTGCCACTCAGGAATCCCTTGGCACAACTCCACAAGATAGAGAGGCTGTCCTGCAGCTTCATGTTTAGTAACTGGGTTTGCCAAGTTTGCACAAAGCCTGCTTGGGCCTATGGACATGTGCTGTGCTGCAATGTTCATAAATTCTGAATAAAGTCCTCCAAAGCCAGACATGCTCTTCATGTGCCAATCCCTTCCATTTGGAGATTCCTCCACAGAGTGGGCCCTGTGAGCCTTGGTATTCCCAGCCTGGTTGAAATGGTTTTGACATCTGCAGGACTCTTCTCTATCCACACTTCAGATGCTCTCCAGTTTGGAAGCTGCTTCTGCCATGACTGGACTTCAACAAGCTTATTTATGTCCCCTTTTTTTCCTTTTTTTTTTTTTTTTTCCCTTTTTTTTAGATGAGTTTATGTCTCACTCCCATTCATTCCAGATTTTTACCATATATGGTCAGGGCTTCTTTTCAAACTTTGCCAGAATGCAATGTGACGATGTGGTGGTGCATCCCCCAGCCCCACTCCCTGGCCCTGAGATGTCCTGATAAGCCTTGGTGGGCTCAGCTGAGCGCTGAAGGGTTCCACGACTGCACCAGCTGGGCAGTGAGGTGCTCCCTGAGCCTACCAGGAGCTCTTGTGTGGTAGAGGTGGGAACAACTGGGGCCATCCTAGCCAAGGTGGGAAACAAGGCATGAGCCTTGTGTAGCCTGGGTAAACCATTTACCTGGATTGCTGCCCAAGCAGAGCAGCACCGTTGGGAATTGTAGCCTGAGTGGAAGCCCCATTATTACTCTACTTGGGAAAGAGTGCAGGAGTTACTGACTTAGGGTATGGCCAGGATGGGAACTTAGTGATGACCAAAGTGAAGTCTCCTGGCACCCTACAAAAGTGATCCTGAGTGAAGCCCTCTGAGCTCTCCTGGCCTACAGCTTTTTTTTCCACCCTCCTTTTTATATTTTCTGGCATGTGTCAGAAGTGCCACATGGATACGATGGATAGCTCGGGTTAACAAGGCACTTAGGGTCAGATGTGTGCTGGACCACTTCTCAAAAGTCTCAGGAGGATTTAGGTCCCTGTTTCTCTTTCCTGGTTCCTGTTTTACAAATGAGCTTTCCCTATTACTTTCTCTTTTCAAAATGCTTAGAAGGTACAGGTGGTGAGTATTTTAATCCATTATGCAATCAGGTGCCTATTTTTTATAGCTGTGCCGTTTTTAGTGTTCTTTTTACATGCAGATGTGCTTTTATTGAGGCTGGCAGAACAGAGCGTTTTGCACGCTAAAGCCGCAGGGAATGGGGGTCTGTTGGGGACTGGTTTAGCAGAACTCTTGTGTAGGGGGATGTGTAGCATGGGGAGATCAGAGAGCTTTTGTAATGCTTTTTTAAGTGATCTCAAACACACTCGTATGTGACAGAGCTGCTGCCACGTGTGTGGCAGTTCAACGGGTGAGGAAGGTCTCTAAAAACTCCAGTGTTTCAAACTGTGTGGAAGCAGGTGAAAAACGTTCTGATTTCAAATGATTGGCTCTGCTAATGACAGGATCTTTTCCCCCTTTTCCAGTAGAGTCGTGCACCTGCAGCTGGGATAGCCATGGAGAAGAGTGGGAACATTCAGCTGGAGATTCCCAACTTCAGTAACTCTGTTCTGAGCCACCTGAACCAGCTGCGCATGCAGGGTCGGCTGTGTGACATCGTGGTCAACGTGCAGGGCCAGGCTTTCCGTGCTCACAAGGTGGTGCTGGCTGCCAGCTCGCCCTACTTCCGTGACCACATGTCCCTGAACGAGATGAGCACCGTGTCCATCTCCGTCATCAAGAACCCTTCTGTTTTCGAGCAGCTCCTCTCCTTCTGCTACACTGGAAGGATATGCCTGCAGCTGGCCGACATCATCAGTTACCTGACAGCTGCCAGTTTCTTGCAGATGCAGCACATCATAGACAAATGCACGCAGATCCTCGAGGGGATTCATTTCAAAATCAATGTGGCGGAGGTGGAGGCGGAACTGAGCCAGAGCAGGACGAAGCATCAGGAGAGGCCACCCGAGTCTCACCGCACGACGCCAAATCTGAGCCGTTCCCTGAGCCCGCGTCACAACACCCCCAAGGGGAGCCGCCTGGGCCAGGTCAGCACCGTGCTGGACATTCGGGAGCTGAGCCCGCCCGAGGAGTCCACCAGCCCCCAGATAATCGAGCAGAGCTCAGATGTGGAGGGCAGGGAGCCCATCCTGCGGATTAACAGGGCGGGACAGTGGTACGTGGAGACGGGAATGGGAGAGCGCGGGGCTCCGAACGACGAGGAAGTGCGGGTGCTGGGAGGAGTGCGCATCAAGACGGAAAACCTGGAGGAGTGGCTGGGGGCAGAGCACCAGCCTTCGGGAGAAGATGGGAGCAGTGCTGAGGAGGTCACGGCCATGGTGATCGACACCACGGGCCACGGATCGCTGGGCCAGGAGGCCTTTGCCTTGGGCTCCTCTGGAGCCAAAGTGGTCAGGCCGACCAGCAGTGAGATCGACAGGTGGGTTTGCTTAAACTTCGTTGGTCGCCTTGGCTGTAAGAGGAGTTTGTGCAGGGTTCTCACTTGGCTGGGTCAGTTGCTTTGGAAACATTTCCTCTTTCTTTTTCCTTTGGCCATCTTAAGTGTAAGAGTGAAAGGTTTTTGCCTGGTGTTAGGAAGTGTAACCAGTTTGGGTAATAGTATTTTGGCTGGGTAGTGATCAGACCAGGATCTCCAGGTACAGGCTAGCTTGGGAAATTATTTTTTAGCTCTTAGAGGTTGGGATCTCTACCTCTCAGCATTTCAGCTGAGGTGAGATTTTTTTTAAAGATGTTCATTTCAGCCTCAGTAGTTAACAGACTCAGCATTCGGATTAATGAGGTCATATACAATATGTGTTACGTATCTCCATTGCACTGGTGCCTTCTGGCCCAAAGGTCTGGGGATGGCTCTGGCTGAGAAACAAGCCCGTCACCAGCTGTAGGTCAAGGTCTTCCCAGTGGTCCATGACAGCAGTGGGCCCTGGGTTTACATCTTCTGAGGCAGTTGAAATGGGGAACCCAGTGGCCTCCACTGTTGTTTGTATGAGAGAGCAGAAGGCCTTTGTTGAAAATGAGTGGTGAAATCCTGTGTTTGAATTCTCCATCCATCTGCTTCCCCTCTGCTCCAGTATTTGCTTTCTTGCCCTGAGCTCAGGCCAGAGAATGGATTTGATAATGGACAGGTCTGTTGTATTTGGGGGGGTTGTAATTCTAGGGTTTCCCTTCACATCTGCCTCTCTTCTAGCTCAGTCCCATGGGGAAACAGCTACCTGGAAGCAGTCACACACTATTCTGTCACTTGTCACTTAATAAATCAACCAGTGGGAACAATCTTGATCTGGCCCTTGGAAAGCGATGCTTTCCTACCTCCTTAGCCCTTTTCCTTGGATCAGCTAGTCTCTAGCATCTCTTTTTGCACTGCAGTCTGTAAGCACTGTTTCCCACCTCTAGTCCATCACATCCTTATGTTTCACATGGGAATGGAGGAGGAGGAGGGTGCTGGAGGAGAGGTGTCCTCTGAGAAATGGTTGCTATCCTGCTGTACAGTTCCTTAGTCACCAGGCCCATATTAGTTTATTCATGATAGCAACCACTCTCTGTTGCTGAACTGGAAGCCAAATTACTCGGTTTTATTTTCTACATGTTTAGACTGAAACCATAGACCAGTATGATTTGGTTTTTCCTTTATACTTGCACTGTTCCACCTCCAGTGTGTTAGCTGATGAGGATGAAGAGATGCTATGCAGGTGCCTCTATTGCTCACCCATTGTTCTAAACACTGTAGTGACCTGATGCCCATTAAAAATTCTATTTACACTCTTCCCCCACCCCACAGATTTAGCCCTTCTGGCAGCATGGTTGCTGTGACTGAGCGGTACAGATCAAAAAGTGAGTCTCCTGGGCGGATGGATGAGCCTAAGCAGCCCAGTTCCCAGGTAGGCAGATCAAGATGTTTGCAAGTAAATATTGGCTTGAAGGTGAAGGGAACTTTGTTGTGATGAAGGGTGTCATACTGTATATTTGCAAGCAATAATATGTTTGATACAAGGACCTTTTACTTTGGAAAAGGATCTACTTGCTCACAGAGAACATGTGCTGGCCATGTACAATTTAAAAGTGATTCTGGCTGTTTGGGATTTTGGCCAGATACCTGAAAAACACAAGGAATTTCTCTTGTTGTTTGAGGGCATAAATATCCACCCTTATTCTGGGCAGGCCACCAGCTCCTGAGGAGAAGCCCCATTTGCCTGCAGAGCTGGATCTGCCCTCAAACAACTGGCAGCAAATGCCTGAGCAGAGGGAGGAGGTGTGGCTTGGCTTCTGTGCCAGACGGGTGACAACAGCTGAACCTTTCTGTGCTGGTACCAAGACCATTCCCAAAAGCCCTCCAGGCACTACACCAATAAACCCTTTGGGGTGGAGTGTCAAAGAGCTGTGGAGTTTCAGAGAGGTCTCCGTCTCTTCTCCAAGTGACTGTGTTGCACAGCAGACTTCGCAACATAAAGGAGTTCTGAATTCTGTGCTTTCTTGGGCACAGTTTTGGGGTAGGAGGGAGAGACGCACAGGAATGGGAGGGCAGTGGGCTGTAGAGTACAGCAAAGTGGGACATGGCAGTAATGCCTGTACCTTATCATTTTGGTCTGATTCAGTTGCATCCAGTTAGTGTCACAGTGCCACTGTAGTGCAAGCGTGCCAGCCAGCACAGTGTAGAAGGACTCTTGTGAGCCTGGCAGGTAGGACATGTGTCAGTGTGTAAGCAAAGGACTGGGGGTGGGTAAGGAGATACTAGGCTGCTTTGCCCTTGAATAAGACCGAGTGAAGCAAGCAGGGGAAAATGGTGATCGCTTTCTGCTGACTTTGTTAGACACTTCCATAAAATGACAGATACCTTTTTGTTCCTGTTTTGCAAAGCTTTGTTTTGTGTCCTCAGAAGACATTGCAAAAAATTTCAGGTCAAACCAACCCTCTAGGGGAAATGTGACATATTAAGCAATTTTAGCTCTGCCTACAGGAAAGCTGAGCTTATTTCTCCATTGTGAGACAGCCTCAAACATGAAACCTTAGGCTTTACACACCATGGGGAAGTATCATCACCTTCCACTCTCCTGGCATTGCGATATCCGTACTAAAATAGCCTGCCCCTGATCTCTGCCCAATGGCAGTGGTAGAGTAGATAGCAGGAACCAGAGCTTTGTGTATCTCCTTTAGTCCTCGGCAGCTTCCCTATGTCTGTGCAGCTGGATTCAGCAGCACCTGGCACAGGGACACTGCTGCTCATGCCCACAGAGCCCTGTCTGGTGGAGGAGATGCCCTTCTGCTGTCGCACTGGTTGTTTCTCCACATTTGGCAGCACTGGGAAGCAACACTGGGGGAGTAAACAGTGCATGTCCAGCACAGAAGCATTCTGGAGTCAGTGTGTTTCTGCCCAGTCTGAATGCGATGGCCAGAAGTGTCTGTCCTGAGACCAGGCCTGTGGTTCAGGTTGCCCTTGGCTGTTTGTCTGTGTGACTTCAGAAAATACAGAGGATTCCTTGCTGTGCGAGCTGGGTCAGGCACATCCTCCCTGTGATGCCACAGGGCTGGGATGGGTCACACAGCCAGGCAGGCAAACGTGACTCGTTATAAAATGAACTCTAAGTGACACCTAAATAAATACCTGTGTCAAATGACATTTGAACACTTTCAGGTGTGATTTATGGTTTGCTCCTCCTTTGTTTTACTGCAAGCTCATCAATCGGCTTCTTTTTTTTTGACTTTTAGTAAGGAAGACAGAACGTGATACACCCAAGTGTTTCAATAAAACTGATACAAAATTTTTAAAAAGTAACAGGTATTGACACGTGGTCCACAACTGAATTGGTGGCCATGTGCCCTTGTGTCAAGGGCTGTCTTTTCTTCACCAGATCCAGGGAATGGGTTGGCAGCAGGGGCCTCTGCAGCAGTGGTTTCTAATTGATTGCTCGTTTGTATTTAGTCCCAAGGCCCCAGTTAAGCACTTAAATGTGTGCTTGAGGTTGCAGACATTAGTGCTGCTGATTTTGAGGTTTGGCACATGCTTTACTGTCTGGACCTGGGCCTGATCTTCTCTGCAACTTGTTTCAGGCTGCTCGTTATTTAAATCTGTGCCATTTCCTTGGCAGGGGGAGGAATCAGCCATGCTGGGAGTGAGCGGTTACGTGGAATATCTGCGGGAGCAGGAGGTGTCAGAGCGCTGGTTCCGCTACAACCCACGGCTCACGTGCATTTACTGCGCCAAATCCTTCAACCAGAAGGGCAGCCTGGACCGGCACATGCGCCTCCACATGGGAATCACGCCTTTTGTGTGCCGCATGTGCGGGAAGAAGTACACCCGCAAGGATCAGCTGGAATATCACATCCGCAAGCACACCGGCAACAAGCCTTTCCACTGCCACGTGTGCGGCAAAAGCTTCCCTTTCCAGGCCATCCTCAACCAGCACTTTCGCAAGAACCACCCCGGCTGTTTGCCCCTGGAGGGGCCGCACAGCATCTCCCCTGAGACCACCGTCACGTCCCGGGGGCAGGCGGAGGAGGAATCTCCTCCCCAGGAAGAGGCTGTGGCGGTGGGGGAGACGGCGCAGGGCTCCGTGTCCACCACCGGCCCGGATTGAAACGTGGAGCCCCAGGAGAAAGGACCGTCTTCCCATTCCTGGCTCTAAAGAGTCAGCACCGACCCGGCAGGCTGGTACTGTGATTAGTGCAATGCCACCACTGAACAGAAAGAAGCTCCCAAGATGTTGCCAAAATAGAAAAATCTCTCTCTTTCTCTCTCTTCCTCTCACACACCCACACACACCCGTAGAGTGTTAAATGTTTTTCTCCCTTATTCCTCCTCCTCTTGGAGAAAAACAGAACAACTGTGTCAATCAACTTCTTATTCAGGGATCGACAGGATTTTAATTTTTTTTACTGTTCTGTAGTGATCTGGGACAAGCAGTCATTTGTATTTCTGGACAGCTGTGGCCCAGCAGGGCGTCCCGCCGGCGGTGCCAGGTTCAGCCACAGAGCCATATCCACTGCTCCCACTCGAGGGGAGAGCAGGGGCGAGGGGCCATTGCCTTCCTCCCTTCCCCAGGTAGTTGCCACCGCAAAGAAAACAAAAATACTGTCCTGGTGGAAGCTGCCTTGCCCGAGTGTATGTATCCCTCTCTTAGTTTTGGTGTGTCTCTTTACGTTTTTATTTAAACTGTTGTTTTAGGGCTTTGGGCTCACATGGTCCAGGCGTGCGGCCCTGGTGCCCCTTGTTCAAGTGGGCACAGCTACAAAGTGGTATTCCAGAGGTCAGCAAAATGTGAAGGAAGCACTTCAGTTACTGAGAGTGGAATTTAGCAGCTGTGAGGTTTGAATGAGACTCTGATGCGCTGGGAGAAGGGCTGGAGGGGTCTTCCAGAGGAGGTTGTACTCTGCTGGTGCTGATCTGGAGAGCTCAGAGCACTCTGAGAGCCTGGCTGGAGTGCTGCCGTGCTTCAGATGTTGCCAAGGATTAGGAAGAGATTTTCTGGAGTTGCTGAATTGCAGAGTTAGGGGCTGGCTACCAAAGTCCTCTTTCACCCCTGCTTCCCCCTCGACATGCACTTGATCTTTTAGAACAGCAATACGGGATATGGGAATACTGCAATGCTGTTGTCACAGCCGAGCAATCGCAGGTGGTTGCTTTTAAACCTGTTTCTACAAACTAGTTTGATAACTTTTTTATCAGTGAAATGCAAAAAGAAAAGAGAACCTTACTCTATTTCCTTACAACAATTCAGGAGACTTAAAAGTGAACGGTTCCTAGAGCAATCACAACTCTGTCCCCTTGCATGGACTTAACGTTTTTGTATTCTGAGTAGCTCTGATGTTTAGAGCAAGTTTAGCAAACCTGGAGAGACATGCCTGCGTGTGTATTGTAGGTGTTTGCACGGGCTTACGTGGTTTGTAACCAGAAAAGCATGGGACAGGCGGATAAGTGCAAATATCCTGACATCTTTGTTTTAAAAAATATGCAATATTTCAAGAGTTTTCTCTAGTTCTGATACCAAGTTGTTCATGGTGAAGGGGGGGAGTGAATGACAGGTTGCACGTATCAGGTTTGGTGAAGGAGTTCTCTTGAGGATGTACAATGTGTATATGATAAGGAAGGGTGAAGTTCTGAACCTTAAGGTGATGGGAGGAACAAGGAGACATTGGAAAAGGAATACACTTCATCTCGCTTCAGCAAGAAAGCTGGATGAGTGGTTAGAGCAGGGGCTTAGCAGGCTGACCAAGTGACAATAAAGCTTGACCTGCTGTCTGTAGTTTTGGGCACATGGAAACATCTCCAGCCCTTGCTTTCCCCATCTGCAAATTGATACTGCGAATAATCTTCCTGCCCCTTTGGAGGGAATAATTTGGAGAAGGGCGATGTGTTCTTGCCTTGCTTTACAGATTTTTTACATGTGAGGAGTCTCACTGTTCCTCCTATCTGTGTGTCATGCAGACATGTGGCTCTGATGTGTTTTTGTGGGTGGGAAAGGCTCGGCGCCAGTATCACGTGTAACAGGGATGTGATCCTACAAGAGGAACCTTTGCAGGTGTTCTGAGCTGGGCACCGGCAAAGTACCATTTCATTGACCATTTCAAACAGGAAAACTGATCTCTCACCTCCATTTTCCTTCTGTGCCTTCTTCCTCCTCTCCTGTCAAGGGCGTCCACCACGCAGGGGGTGATTTGGCTACCCAAACCACCAGCTCCGTCAGGTTTCCTGGCAAAGCTCCGACGTCACGGTACCAAAACAGTGAGGGGGCCAGAGAGCAGTGTCAGAGGATGAGGTGAGAGGGTGGCCAAGGTAGGTTGTGTTGCAATCGAGGTGCAGGGAGGAGTGGAGATGTGCTGCTTTAGTTATAGCTTTTGAAGTTACCAAAAATGAAAAAAAAAAAAAGTTAAAAACTTTGAAATCCTATCCTGTTCACACTAGAGAGCATAAAAAGTTACTTTTAGTTGCTTAAAAGATTTTTAAGTGTTTTAAAATAGAAATTTTAAAAGAATACTACCAAACTATAAAAACATAAAATTATTTATATACATATATTATATAAAAATATAGTGGGAGAGTTTCCCTGCTAAGCTTGCTGTGAAGCAAAGGGTGAAGGTGCAGTAACTGCTACACAAGCAACATTTTTCTGAGACAGATGGCAACAGTAGTGAAGAAGGGCTGACATAAAATGGTGAATGCCTTTGTTCCCATGGCATAGCTGTGAGCTTCTTGAGCAGGTTTTTATTTTACTCTATCAATACTGTGAATGGAGGAGCATCCAAACAGTACAGGATGCCAACAGTGTGTCTTGTTTGCTGATTCATTACTTCAAGTGGCCTGGTGGAAACCGTGAAATTTGTCCTTCATACCTTACTAGGCTGAAAACAAAGCTTGTGAAAGGTTGGGTTTTTTTCTTCCTCCTTTATGTTTGCTTTTCTTTTGGTTTTTTGGTTTTTGGTTTTTTTGTTTTGTTTTGTTTTGTTTTGTTTTGTTTTTTGTGTGCAGAGGTTGCCACTGTACAATGATCATTTCTGATTGCATGCAAAAGAGCCAATATTCTTGCCCAGGCCTTGCTGAGGTGAAGTTTATAGCTTGTAGCTAGAGTCAGTGTAAGGTATGGTAGTGGGAATCATTTTGATATTATTTCTGTACATTTAATGGATGTGTATGTACGTGTGGGAATCATGATGTCTAATCTTTCTTGAACAGTGCTGAAAGTAGTTCGGGCCCATCTGCACTAGACAGCAGAACCAGTTCTGAAGGAATTGCTGTTAAACATTTCTTTCAGTGGTTGGCTTCCTGAGTGCAGATGAGACCAAGGTTCAAGAAAAAAGGGGTTGGAGGTCATATATGGTATGGAAGAACCTCATGTGAATTTTCTGGCAGTGGTGTAGCTACTTGGAGGTGCTTTCCCTAACAGAATGACACTGTGTTCTGTTGCCTCTGCGTTGGTGTGGCTCTTCACGGTTGCACCAAAGCTGTGGAGAATCAGATGCCAACTTTCCAAGTGTGAATGCTTCTGTGATGGGTTGAGGCACAGCTTTGCATTCCCGTGTCTAGCTGCATCTTGTTCTGCCAAAACTGTGATTTTAACTGTGATTTAAGGAGGATGTGAAGAGAACTCTTGTGTTTTAATACCTCTGTACGTAACATTTCTGTCTGCTTTAGAGTTAGGGCTTACTTACCCATTTGTTTTTTTGCCTCAGGCAACAGGGAGAACACACTCTGATTTTACAGTTTGTTTTCTTGGAGGTGGATATATTTCTTAGTTCTTTGCTGTCAAAGAACTCACCTCCCAAATGTGAAGAGTTGTGGTTATCTCCTTAAGCCTGCAGCAAGCCCTGGTGCCAAGTGTCAGCCAAGTGACGTGATGGTTGCCACGGCTGTTCCCTGCTGCTGCCAGGTTCCCTGTGAATAGCTGTGAAAATAGCAAGAATTGTGTTAATACTGTGTTGCTGCTTTGGAGAAAAGCTAAACCTCTTCGTCTCAGGAGGACGACTGATGTGAAGCTGGGAAAAGGAGAAGGCCAAAATACAATGAGAGGATGTGAAAACAAACTGAGCTTTGTATTCCCAGCAGCTGGAGATGGATAAATGAGAGGCTTTATGGAATGTGAATTTGTTACAGGAGGCTGAGGACATGCTTAGAGCTAACTTAGTAAGATCCAGGGATAGCCTGGTGAGAGCCAGAGCAGCTGGTGCAAGTGGGCAGTCCCTCCTTGTCCTCTCAGCATTATCCACCATCAGGTTCAGTCCTTGGACTTTCCTACATCTTCTCTACAATATTCTCAAGCTGTGATCTGTATCATTTAGGTTGTGTGCTGGGAAGAGCAGAAAGCATGTTGTGCTTGTGCTGCTGTTTTAAACCCAGAGAGGTCGGCAGTGCCTGACCCTGTTCCCATCTGACAGCTATCCAGAGCTGGAATAGCTTTGGGAACAAGCTGCAGCTCTTCTGAAAAGCATTGTGGGGCTGGCTCGGTGCAGAGGGCACAGAGCCAGCATTTCAGCCCTTTGTGAGCTCAAGATTGAAATACATGGACAGGACAGCTCTCCCTGCTTGTCCTGCTCTCATTTTGTGACAGCTCAGTGCTGTGTTTCCATCCCACACCTCTACAATAGGAATGTCACTTAACTGTGAGATGCCCATTTTAGGAAGCAGTCTTGTTTTGGAGTAAAGTCCTTGGCACTTTTGGATGATTCAGCCCTAACAAAGCCTCTGCAAGAGCAGAGTTGTAGCTTTTATTTGCTGCTGACTTCATCTCTCCTGCAGAATCCGATGTATAAATAGGAAGACATCTGCAAAGGTGCCATTGATTTGGGTGGGAGGTGGATAGGATCGTGCATCTTGAAAAGCAACAAAAACAGCACTTAAAATTATTTAAACTTTACCAAACTCTCCTCTTTGCTCCATGACATGCCTGCCAATTTAGCCATGCCAGCTTCCAAATGTTTCTGCAAATCAGTGACATCAAATGCTGTTCAGGCTCTGCTGGAAATATTTTGGGGATGGGAGAAGTCCCTGCTCATGGCAGGATGGTTGGACTAGATGACCTCTAAAGGTCCCTTCCAACCCATACTCTTCTGTAAGTCAAGAAGCTGTAGTTCAAGGAGACTTTTTGCCAAGGTCTGGACTCTGAGTTTTCACTGGGAGCTGAGCCTGTGGCCAGGGCTGCATTTGGAAAGCCTGGGATCCACTGCCATAGCAAAATAATTGTGGTGAGCATTGCTCCTGTCACGAGGTGAGAGCCATGCACAGAGTTTTGATATCAGCAGTTAAAGGGCCTGAAGAGGAGCTCTGAATCCTTATTTTAATCACTGTCATTCAAAGGATATTTTAATATAAAATACACATGTACCTGTATATCTATATAGATATAGATGTATTTGCAACCAAATAGAAGTTAGAACTATGCAGACAATACTGGCTGCTTCTTGAAACTAAAGTCTAGCAGAACATTTTGGAATAGAGTAGATTTGGAATAGACTTTCTGTGGGTTTTTTTGTTTTGTCTTATAACCAGTAAAATGCAGCAGACCAAAGTTTTGCTGTAGTTAGTCTTACTAGAAATTTAGGTTATTCCTAACCTGGAACCCCCTCAAGTGGGTTATAAAATTATTTGAAGAGTCCTTCCATCTCTAAAATATTTCCATCGCTGAAAGGCTTTGGCTTGGCAAACAGAAAAACACAAAGGCTGGGAATTAGGGGAGATTGAATGTGATGTTTGGGCTGATGGAATCAAAAAGGACTGGGAGCATTTTCTTTTGGATGTAGGATTGAGTTGGTTTCGAGGAATCTTCCTTCTTGGGAAAATGTTCATTGCTGAGATGGAGGCAGTGATCAGAGCATTCCCAGGATGAATTCTGGTTTTGATGGAGGTGTTGGGAAGCTTCCTGCTGAATCTGGTGGTACCAGAGTTTAGGCTGCTGGGAGAAATTCCACATTATTTCTGCCATTTCTTTGTGTCAGATCTGATCTTTGCTTTTAGGATTAACTGTAGTATATCTATATATAACTTTCATCGACCTTGGGCTTTTTATTCCTGGAAGCATAGACAATTCAGGTTTCCCATAACATTATCCTCATCCCAACTGTGAACAAGTTACTACTGCTTCTTATAATTTATTGTCTTTCTGTTCCTGAATGTCTGTGTGATCCAGCTGGTCACCACCACCACCTTCCAGTGCTTCATTAGCTTTTATGCACAGGGAATTGTTGCAATGGATGAGTTGACCATGCTAGTTGGAAGAGTAGAAGCCTTTGGAGAATGACTTTTGCTTCCTCTAGCTGTCATTAGGGAGTGCACACACGCATACCTGTATATACATATATAGAAACAAATATAATGTGTTTCAATATAAACTCATTTAGCATTATTCTTATTTAATTTATATTTTAATCCAGTTGTAAACCAAAGTATTACGGCTTGTGAAACGATGTCTCTCGGAAATATGGAGAACCTTTTTTAGGTGGGAATTCTGAAAGGTCTTTGGTGACAAAAACATGGATAGGAGTAAGACTTAAGAACTTGTGCTGCTGAGGAGTTGCAGCCTTGAAAGGATTTGAAACTTGCTGGGTAAAGTTGGATGATGGGGCCTTCTGAAGGTGTTTTTCATGGTCTTTAACAGTTTTGTTGTAAAACAAGGACGTTCTGGCAAAGCTAGAAATAAAAGGGGAGAAAACAGCAAATCAGACTGTGATCTGGCACAACTGGGAGCTGGGGAGGAAGCCACAAAACCAGCCACTGATGTGTTCAGTGTCTAATTTAAAGTTTTAGGAAATGAGCCATTGCTGTTTACTGATGTCCAGAAGTGGTTGGGGGTTTGTTAATAACTTCTGTGAGGGTGCATGTTCTGCTGTCACCAATGGGAAGAGATAATGGGTTCAAAGATAAGATCTGGCTGATTTTTCTGTACCAGGGAATAATCACCTTCCTGAGGAATTAGCAAGTGCTGAGAACAAATTCACCTCTAACACGTCCCACGGGCTTGGCGGCTGCTGGGCTGAAATAAGAAGAGAGTTTATCTGTTTTCAGCCCTGGCTGGTGCTGGGGGCACTGGAATGGCACAGGGGGATGGGTGGAAAGGTGGAACAGCAGCAAAGCATCACTGGGAAGAGGCAGTGCACGTATCTGGCTTGCTGTGACCGCTGTGGGCAGGGAACTGCTGGGGTTAGACCCTGCACAGGGGTAGGAGCATGCAGGAGGTGCTGCTGCCTTGGCAGACAGATGTCCAAAGATGCCCATCCTGGCGTGTGACAGCTGAGCAGCACCAGGGTTTTGCTTGCTGGAGCTCTGAATGGTAAAGAAGGAAAAAGGGGTCAGGCCCCTGTGGGGGCAGATTTGCTGTGAGCATTTCAAAAACTCCATTGGAAGGAGCTGAAGGGTGGGAAGGGCAGTACCAGACCTCAAAGTGCCGTGTTCAGAGTTTTCTAGCAGGTGTTGAAGACTGAGGGTTTTGTTTCAGTGCTTTCTCCTTTACCTATATAATCTTTCCTGTTTAAACTCCACAGCTCAGGGGAGGGTGCAGAGAAGATGGAGCCAGACCCTTCCTGGAGGCACATGGTGGAAGGAGGAGCAGCAGTAGGCAGCAGTTTATACAAGGGAAAATCAGGTTAGGTGTGATAAGACATCATTATCTCACCATGAGTACGGTCAAATGGCATTGGATCAGGTTGTCAAGAGAGGCTGGGGAAATCTCCATCACGGGAGAGTGCAGCCTCCAAGTTCCTGTTTCCATTAGACTCCACCAAGCTGTATTTTTGTTACCTTTTTTTTTAGTTTTATCATGTAAAATGGGCAGCTTTAACTGGCCTTCCTAGTTTGTATCAGTTAAGCTTTTGATACATGTTCAGGTATTTTTAAATACTGCTGTGTAAGTTCCTTGTTTAATCTGACATATTCTGATTTATTATTTTACTGCAGCTACCTAAGGCAGTACTTAAAGAAATCAGTGCATTAAGTTTTTTGCAAACTTTCAGCTTCATTTTTGGTAATGTACCTAACACCCTTCCCCTCAGATCTATGGTGAAATGGCTGCATTATTTTTATACTGCAGTGAGGCTTATTTATTGAAACCTTCCCATTACCTTTGCAGTCAGACCCAATACCATTGGCTATGAAACTGTGAAACTAATGAGAAATGAAAAATTAAGTTGGATTGATTAATTTACTGCTGGTCATAAAATACAGAAAGTGGCAGTATCAAAAGATAAAATACAGTTGAAATGAGTTACTCAAATGACAGAATCACAGAATGGTTTGGGTTGGAAGAGACCTTAAAACTCATGTTATTCCAACCCCCCTGCCATGGGCAGGGATGTCTTCTGCTACAATTCCCATAGAAATTACTGAGTCTGGGGCAGGGGCAGGAGTCACAAAACCAGCCTGAGAGTAGCAAATTTTAACTTGATGATGCCAATTAATTGGTTCCTCATTTGGTCAAGTTTTAAAAGCTGTTTCTTGAGGTTTCCCTGGCTCTGCTTGTTCATCTACATGTCTTGGGCATTGGTTTGATACGGGGGTTTGTGCCTCTGAGAGCATTTCCTGGGAGTTTACGTGTCTAAAGGAACTCTGTGAATGACTGTGAAGCTTTCCTGGAATCCTTCCTTGCCTGTGCATTGGTACCTGGACACAACTCTTGCCTGCAGAGGCCGGGAGGAGGAGGAGGGCAGCTGTGGGTGACACTAACAAGGAGTGGACAGTGCAATTCTCGGGATGACACATTGGATTTTGGGAAGGGGCACGAAGCCCCAGCCCCACTGTGGCTGTCCCCAGCCCCACTGTGGCTGTCCCCAGCCCCACTGTGGCTGTCCCCAGCCCCACTGTGGCTGTCCCCAGCCCCAGGGCATTCTTTCAGTCGATGTTTATTTGCAGAGGCTGTTCACAGGGCAGCCTGGATCTCTGCCTGTGCAGGGAAGGAGGCGTGCAGGCAATTTTCTCATGTGTTAGAGGATTTGCTAAGGCAGGGTTGTGCTGTTGGGGGAAGCCCCCCAGGTGGGATTGAGAGTAGAATTTTGTCCTACTCCTTGCATAAGACTTGGGCTCCCCTGGGCAGAAAGCTGACAGCAGACAGCTCCCAGGGCTGTGTTGTCACAGGGCAGGTGCTGGTGAGGAATATTGGGATGGAAGAGAGAGGTGTTGTTCAAATAAGGCATGGTTCTTTTGTGTTGGTGGGTGACATGGCTGACCTTTAGGACAGGCAAGAGTGATCCTGGGTGGAGAAACAGACTTTTCTAAATGAGGGATTTTAGAAGCTGATTGAGGAGGAGAATAACATGCACCTGTGTGTTCTTACAGTAACACATTCCTCACCTCTGCCCCACACTTACAGGGAGAGTTAGCAGAGGATGAGGAGACTGGATCAGATGTTAATTCATGGAAATGGAAGCAAGGTGTTGAAAGCACTAAAGCACTGCTTTGGTCTGAAAAGGGAAGGGAATGAATGCAGTTTTCCCAAGCCTGTAGTGTGTTCAACACTAGCTGAAGCTCCCATGAGCTGTGGCCCCATTGTCCCCAAAGCTCCCCTTGTTTCCCTGGTGTCACCCCACCTTTCCTGCACAACACTGTGAATATGAGATCTGTAGCTCTTTTTAAAACTTTGGATTTTTCCATTAAAACTGCTCAGAGCAGGAAGTGCTGTCCTACTGCAGGAGCAGATGGGATGTGACCCCCAAACAGGGCACAGATAGTTGAGTAGTGGGAGAGAAAATTTTAAGAGTTAACAAGAGAAGTGGCTTTGTATGGCAATTTGCTAATCAAATTTCATCTTGTAACAAACCTAACTGACAATCAATTTCTAAAATACAAAAGCCACTTAGAGGGAATAGTCAAGTATCTCTTCACCAGAAAGTTTTAACTGGGATAACTTTATAAAGAGCACAGGATTTTTTTTCTCTTTTTTTTTTTTGTCTTTTTTTTTTCCTTTTTTTTTTTTTTTCTTCTTAGCAATCACTCCAGAAATGGAGTCACATTAAGCAGCAGTGTATTCACAGGACAGTAACTACCTCTCTCTCTCGGGGTGCTGAGGTTACCACACTACACACTCTTAGCAGCAGAGCTTTCACTTTAAAGAGATTTGTTTTCCTTACCTCTGTGTTTCAGAAATGCAAGTCTGCTCTGTAAAGTGACTCTAATGAAAATGGCATCTGGCAGGAGCAACGGGAGTCCCTTGGGACCCACAGTCCTTCTTGGCCTCCAGTTCCTCACTGTGACCCTTTGCAGGTTGGCCATGGGGCTGTGACAGTTCAGGGGGACTTTGTCACCACCCGTGTGCTGTGTGACAGTGAGACCACATTCCTGCACTGGGAAATTGGTTAATGGTGGGGAAGGTAAAAGGAGAATCTATCTCCCTCCTGCCTCCAAGGCAGCAGGCAGCAGTTAAAAAAAAAAAAAAAGGCAAAAAAAAAAGCAATAATATAAAATACAAACTCTTTTGTATGGTGTTCATTAGTCAGCAGATCTGACTCTGCAAATTTATATATACAGAGAGGAAATCTCTCATGTGAAAAGGTGCCATTTTTTTTTCTAAACAGAGTCCCTTTTCAAACTAGAACAGCACTTTAAATAGGTTTCTCTTAAAAGAAAAAAAAAAAACCTTTAAAAAAAAAACCCTTAAAAAGCAAACCCTTTTCTGCCGCAATGCACTTTAACTGGTCAGAGGAGTACAGCTGTGGCTGGCTTGGGACACAGCTGTACAGGCAGGCAGCTCCTGGGCAGCCACAGCTCGGGGGCAGCAACCTTGCCAGACCCTTGGGCATGGCAGCTCTACCTCCAGCAGCCCCCCAGGCCAGCGTGGCCCCCACACCCCCAGAGCAGCCCCACCGTGCCCGAGCAGCGCTGGGGCTGCTGGCTGTGGGGGGACTCTGGAATCTGTCAAGAGTAACCCACCCTTGCCTGCCAAGAAGATTGAAACCCCATTTTTTAACAGGTCAGAAGTTGCACCCAGTTAGAACCCAGCTGGCAGCCCAGGGCTGAGCTGAGCAGCAAAGCCAGGAGAAAGCTGTTACTGGGGTCTGGGGTTTTCCATAACATGGATATGGAGCCCTCGTCACTTCCCTTTGGTTGTTTGTTTTTTTTTTTCCTTTATTAATCCAAGTTTGTGTGTCCCACATTGATTCTGCTCTGAGCTGGTTTGCAGAGTAACCATTTGTAACAGAAATTGTGCTGTCACCTTCAACTAGTGACCTATAAATCAAACCTTTTTAGGACAGGTGTCCTAACACTCGAGACTTACTTTCACAGTTAAGAAATTTCCTGCTGTACTAATTATTCTCTTTTTTTATTATTTTATTTTATTTTTGGTTGCAGCCCTTATTTCAAGAAAAAAAAATCAGTGTTCAGACTAGTCTGGAGTAGGCTGAAGAGTAAGCCTGCTGTTAACTTGTGGATATCAGACTGTTCTTCAGTGATTTTCCAAGCTGTTTCCAAACTGGCCCTCCAGGACTCCTTCCCTTTGCCTCTTCCAGCAGGCTCTGGCAAACAGAAAGTCCGTGGCCATTGTGTCCAGGGACAGCCAATCTTGCTGGAGGGGGGTGGGCAGGGGTGGAAGGGGAACCAGAGTTGTAAAAGAGGGAAATAAAACCAAGGTAGAGGGGACTGCACAATTGCAGTGAAAGCAGTTTAGCAGAAAGCGCTCTCTTTGGACAGCTTTAAGAACAATGTGAATGAAAACTTAGCAACTTGGGTAAGAATCTTGGAAAATTCTATAACTGTATACTTGAAATTCTGTTTGTATTAAAAAAATGCATTTTCTTCTTTCTTTTAACACTGTGTAAAAGAACATTATGCATGTGAGTGGTTTGAGAATTAAATGGTTTAATACTCAGATCCTTGTCTGTGTCTTACAGCTGGCTGGTCCTGACCCAAAGTGGATTTTCCACCTGGTCCCAGCTGTGAGCAGCTCCACACTGTCCTAAGCTGAGCAGCTTGAGAGAGGTTGCACAAGGCCAGGCTGCTGTTCCTGGCAACTCAGATGGCTTCTGTCTTTTTTGGATGAGTTTTGTCTCACCTCTTCAGCAGGCTTAGCCCTTTTCAGTCTCCCCAGGAGGAACAAGCCCTGTGCTCTTGCTGCAGGCCAAGTTTTGGGTGTTCTCCCAGCTGCCTATGGCAGGGGAAGCACTTTGGTTCAGTGCCATGCTAGGGAGACCCAGGCATCACCTCAGCCCTCCTCCTTCACCAGTGTCCACCTCCACAGCCTGGAGCACAACTTCAGAAGGCAGAGATTGCAGGAGGCTGTGTGTGTCTTGTGGGATCCAGCAAGGAAAGCCACAGTGGGCAGGGAGAGGAAGAGCTGCTTTCTGAACTCTGTTATTTTCAAAATGTTTCCCCTTTTGTCCCAGAGTGCCAGCCCTTCACAGCTTCTTTCCAAGGCAGTGCTCCAGGGGAGCCTGTCAGCCCCTAAAGGACACCTCTCGGGTGTGTAGGGTCTGCCACAGCCCATGGGACAGGGGAGGAGGTGGCTCTCCGTGTCCCAATCACACACCACTTGCACAGTGCTCAAACAGTCCTGCTAGGAACAGGAAAGAGTCAAATCCCTAATAGCTTCAAAAACTACAGACCCAGTGACCAAAGATGTGACACAACAGCTCTAACCAAGTTAACTCCCTCCCTGCCTGGCTGCTCTGGCAATTCCTGCCAAGAGAAGCCTCTACAAAGGTGGCTATTTCACTGCTCTTACAAAATCCAGAGGAAATGGCCCTGTGGGGAGTGTGTGCACACACCGCTTCCATCACCTCCTGAGGACAGGAGCTGTGCTTTCAGTGCTTGGTTTGAAACAGCTGCCTGAAATGGAGAAATCTGCATCTTCAGGACAGCCCTGCCAAAGGTCCTGCAGCAGCACAGCCACTCTAAGATAAGAGGTCTGATCACACGTGGCCTGGCCAGGACATCTCAGCTCCTGGAGTAAACTTGCAGGTGAAATCATGTATTTTTATCAAAGGTACAGGTACTGGTTACCTTACCTGGGCCCTGTCATGGTTCATGGGCACTGCTGCTACAGTAACTGTCAGATGAAATCCTAATGTTCCAAAAGAGTTTCAAAGCTTTCTCTGTGCAAGACCGTCACTAGTGACTCAGCCCCTGGGCACACGGGACACAGCAGAGCTGCTGGCAGGCAGGGTTCAGCTGTTTGACACCTCTTCCACCCCCGGGGAGCTGCAGAGGGGTGTTCCTAGCCCAGCCAGCACAAGCCTTAGGCTGCTGCTCTTGCACTCACCTTTCTTGTGTGGGGCCCCATTTGTTGGAAAAGAAGAATTTAAGTAAGTTTAGGAAGTGTCTTAGTGTAAAGTGTGCATTCAGAGAGCAGTCTGTTCCATACAGATCCACAGGTTTTAATGAACCAGGTGACTAGAGTTACAGAGGGGTGGGCACAGGAAGGACAGCAAGGCTGGGCTTGGGTGCCACAAGAATTCTGGTGCCAGATGAAATTCAGTTTTCCTTGGCACGGAGGACAGGACAGGTGAGGTGAGCTGTGAGCCCCCTCACCTGAGATGGCATCCAGCTGGATGCAGTCCCTCCCTGCAGCTGGCACCAAACTGCAGGACCAGCCAGCCCAGGAGCAGCCCCTGCTTTGTGGCAGTACCCCAGCTCCCCTTTTCCCGAGGCAGGGGAGGGAGAAGCGAGGCCCTAGCAGCCCCTTTAGGAGCAAGGATCGGCTATCCTGCCCATGAAGATGATGGTGTTGAGGGCGGCTTCCCGGATGAAAAGCAGGAAGGGCCTGTTGGCATTGAAGATTTTTCTGTTCGTGGGGAAGGAACGGCCAAAGATCGTGACAGTTGTGGCAGCTGAGGCCTCGCTGCCTTCTTCATTCACCTGCCAGGCAAGAGAGAAGATGGGGTTAAAACACAAGGCATTCTGCAGCATGGAGAGGGCTCACCCTCCTCCTCCACAGAAAGCAGGGCCAGCCTCCTTCCAAAGCCCCAGACTGCTGAGAAGTGAACACTGGAGCTTCAGAGCTATTTTTTTCCCTTTTTGTTTTTAAAAAGCAAAAGGAAGACACGCTGGCACGAAACAAAGCTCACCTCCAGGAAGGCTTTGTGGAAAGCCTCAGACACGTACAGGTCTGTGCGGCCCTCTGCAATGATACCTGAAATACAAAAACACACAAAGGTAGAACTGTTAGTTCAGAGACAGCCCAAGAAAGAACACATCCTCGTCCTTCACAGCCTGGGGTCAGGCAGAAGGCATGGCTGCCCTAAAAAACCCATCCTCCTCCATGTGTGACTGACTGCTGAGCTGCCATGTCCTCAGTGCAGAGCAGGGCTGGGTGTCCACGGTGGGGCTTCACCAGAGAGTCCCTCACTGACTGCAGCTACTTATAAATGCTTTCATGTTCTTGTTCCTCATGTGCTGCTGCACCTACTGCCCTGCCATCGAGGGAGGAACAGCTGCTCCTCACCTCCGCCCTGCACTGCCCCAGCTCCACATCTCACCCGGGAGTCTGGCGTTTTCTGGGCTGAAGAGATCTTCCAGCCCCATTTTCCTCAGCTTTTCCTTGGCACTGAAGCTGTCCTCGACATGGAAGCGAGGGAGGTAGACCAAGAGAGACGTCTCCTTCGTGGAATCCATCCAGCCCTGCAGCTTCTCCGACGTCAGGTTTCGCTCCACGTTTTCCAGCGGTGTGCCAGCGCTGGGCAGGACCAGCACCATCGTGATGTCATCCCCTTTGTAAGGCAGCTCCAGCACCTGGACTTTGTCCTGGGGGATGAATGTGTAGTGGAATTTGGACTCCTGGAACATAGTTGGGACTTGACAGGTCTCACCGTTGGCTTTATGAAATATATCCAGTTTTGTGTTTGGAGCTGGGAACTGCGATTTCCAGTGCCCCTAAAAAGGAGAGGGGGGGAAAACAAACATGAGCACCATGTCTCCTCCAGGGAAGTGTGTTGCTCCCCAGTTTTGTTAGCTGTACCTTAAAATAAATGCTGTTGACCAGGACCAAGACAGTGAGATCATCAATGCCACCTTCTGGGATCACCTCTGTGATGCGCTTCTCTGTCTTATTAGCCACCCACTCATTAATGATCTGCCTGGAAAGCTCTGGCTTCTCCTAAAGGAAGAGACCAAGAAAAGGGGTTTAAAGACCCCTTTGTATCCGTTCTGCAGGAGACAGGCTCACAGGGTGCACGCTGGGGGAGGACAGTGACGAGTGGCTGTGGTTCAGGCGAGCTGAGCTGAGAGGAGCTGCATCCCAGATTCCCTGGGAGATCGGAGCACAGCACTTCCTCTGGGCAAAAGACAGGGATGCACTGGGGGTGGGGGGTGGAACCAAACAAAAAAGCAAAATCCTGAGTAGTTCAAACTCACTTTGAAGTTCAGGGGGCAGAGTTTTGCTCCATAAACGATTTCACTGATGTTCTGGTAAGTCTCATTAAAGACCAAAGATTTCTCCCCGAAGAGACGGTTGGCTGAGACGAGCTCTGAGGATTTGTTTGCTTTCTTGTACAGGCGGCAGTTCAGCTTGGCAAAGAAGAAATGGATCTGATCCGATGTCTTCTCCGAAATGGTGTCAAACCGAAAGACCTGGACAAGCAAACAGCACCAAGGAATCCGTCAGGAGGCTCCTGGGCCCCAGAGGAAATGCTGGTGCAGCCCTTGCCTCAACAGCAATACATCTGCAGGCCCTCAGAGCTTCACCTTCCATGTGTGGGAACCCAAATTTATGGAAAATCAACACATCATCAGCCCAAGACCTCCTTTGGAGAGTCCAAATGGGGGATTAAATTCTGCTCAGGTGTGGAGGTGCTGCTCCTCTTTCCAACACCAGTTTTCTTGCTCTCTGTACTCCACCTTTGACTGGCCCCAGCTTCCCCTTGAAGTGCTGTTAAAATTCACATGGGGTCCTAACCCCCCTACCACACCCCAGAGATGAGCACTGCACCAACAGAGCCTGGAGGCAACTCCTGCCTCATCCCAGGCCACGGGAGGGCTCACATGGGCTAAACCCTCCTGTGACAATGCCAAAGGCTGCTCCTTCCCAGGAGGAACTTTCACGGCCTTTTAAGTACTTCTGGTACATCTTATCTATTTTTACAGGGAATGGGAAGATGTAGCAATCATTTTTGCAGCCCAGGGAATTTTTTTATCTGTTCCCAGTTGCCAGCTGGAAGGACAATTATGATTTGTCTACTGCTATCCAACCTCAGGGCTTTAAGGCACAGAAAATCCCACAGCACACAGCTCTTTGTGAACCTCCAAGAACTTTGGCACTGTTTCCTGTAAGGCAAAGCTGGTGTCAGCAGCCATTTCGTAGGGAAAAGGGGGATTAGGAGTGTAGCTGTGGGTGGCTCAGTGGGACAAGATTCCCCCTCCAGTGGGAAGGGGTGCCCAGAGGAGAATGCACAAGTGAAGATTTTGGTGGTGTGGTTATAGCTGCTCCACTCAGGCTGTCTGGAGAGCCCCAACATTATTTGTTCCAGAGGTAGGATCTGTAAGGACAGCAACAGAGGGGAGAAGCAGAGCAGTTTGATTGACACCTCCTCATTGCAGACAGAAAGGCTCCTCCAGGCTGAGGTCTCCCACTGGAGAAAAAGGGGAGGGCAGCACCAAACCCCACACAGCAGGTGAGCTGTCAGGTGAGCGGGGCTGATATTGAGAAGGGTGCTGGGACAGGCAGGGAGTTAAATCAGTTGCATGGGAGAGCCAGAACTCAGAATTACCTTAGTCTGGGGCCAGAACTATCCCTGAATATAGGGACAACAGGGGGAGGGAGAGGCTCCCCATGTACAGGCTCCTGTACAAGGACTTGCCTTGCTCCTGCCTTGGAAGTCAGGTGGACTGCAAGGGCTCCTGTGTGTCTAATTTTTATACCAAGGAAGAGAGGGAAGGAATGTGAAAATGCCTCTCTGCCAACAGGACTCGATACCATGGCTTTTCCTGCTTCTTACATAAGGAAAAGCTCAGCTCAACCTGCAAGAAGCAAACTGTTGCCATTCCCTTCTCTCACCTTCCAAATGGGCTTCCTTTCCTGCAGATGAAAACTAATCTCTCAAACCCAGGAATGCTGGATCCAAATAGGGAGTAAGGGGAAAGACATGGGATTTAAACGAATCCAGAGACGGGGCTTGGAGCAACCTGGTGTGGTGGAAGGTGTCCCTGCCCACGGCAGAGGGTGCAATGAGATGAGTTTTGTGGTCCTTCCAACTTGGGATTTCCTTCCCAAGGCGAGGAACCATCCTGACCCTGAGAGCAGCCATTAGGCCTTTCCTATCTTTCAGACCTGCTGCAGGAACAGACTGAGGAATCCCCACCAACCTCCATGAGCTGCTGGAGGGTGCTGCCACAGGCTCCGAGCTTGGTCATGGCAAAGGCTGTGGAGATGCTGAGGGGTGACATGAAGATGTTTTCCCCGTTGTCCTTGGAGTCAGCCAGGTACTTGTAGAAGATGACAGCAAAGCGAGAGTTGGCTTTGGACAGCTCCCAGACCCGGGGGTTGGTGGACTCAGGGAGTTTGTCCTTTGCTGGCTCCTGGCCCTCTCCCTCCTGGGGTCTCCTCTCGGGGTTGCGGTAGATGCAGATGGGGTTCACCGGGATGTCACGGGGCTTGGCGCTGCAGATGTCCTCCACGGCGTAGAGCTGGGGGGCAGCCAGCCCCCAGGCACTGAGCAGGCACAGCACAAACAGATGCATGGTCCTGGAAGCAGAGAGAGAGCTCAGCCTGGCTGCCCAGCCCTGAAACCCACACTGCTGCCACAGCCTGGGGGGCTGCTCCAGCCCACGGTGACAGGAGCCCCAGGGTGACAGGAGCCCCGGGGTGACAGGAGCCCCACGGTGACAGGAGCCCCAGGGTGAGAGGAGCCCCACGGTGACAGGAGCCCCACGATGACAGGAGCCCCAGGGTGACAGGAGCCCCAGGGTGACAGGAGCCCCACGGTGACAGGAGCCCCACGGTGACAGGAGCCCCAGGGTGACAGGAGCCCCACGGTGACAGGAGCCCCGGGGTGAGAGGAGCCCCGGGGTGACAGGAGCCCCAGGGTGACAGGAATCCCAGGGTGACAGGGGCCCCAGGGTCCTCTCCAGCCCTGCTTTTGCCCTGGAGCTGCAGGACAAATGGCAGACAGACAATGACAGCAGGGGACAAGCCTGGCTGTCAGTGCACCGTGCTTTTAGAAGCAGTGTTTGCTCAGTGACCTGGGTCCCCTCTTTTTTTAGCAGCAGGCTCAGCCCTGACAAGTTTGTACCGAAATGGATGATTTGAACTTTTGGGTGCTCCCCACTGGCTGTTGAGGTGGTGTAGTGGTTTCGTGTTTGTTGAATTCTGTTTGCCAAATTCAGTGTAGTAGTTTAAGTGTTTACTCTTTCCCTTCTGTGAGATGTGATCAGGAGAAGCAAAGCAGGCCCAAACTTAAGATAAACAAATAAACTGACTAACATTCACTAAAAGAATGAAAAAAAATAAAGAAAAAATGAAGAAACTTCAAAACAATTCTCCTCCCCCACAAACTGTTCACTTTCTCCCAAACAGCACAGAGAGATACAACCTGTCATTTTCACCATTTAAACATAATCTTTCATCACTTTCCAAACAATTCCAAGGTCCTGACAGGGCAATATTCCACCTTCCTCTTTAAACCCAAACCGTGTTAACCCATAATGGGTGGCTACAGTGCAAGGACCCTGCCAGGCTCAGCTCAGCTCTGGAGCACTTTTCAGTTACTGATGTAGGAGATACTGTGGCAGGGAAAAAAGGTGATAAAGAAAAGGTCTCCAAGGATGTTGTTCCCTCCATGGACTGAGCATCTCTAATCCCCCAAAAATGTACTTTATAAGTGTGTATGGTGTAGCTGGTGCATCACACCAATTCCTGTCCAACATGCCAGCTCAATGCAAGCTGATTGTCCTTGGTACCTACAGAGTGCAGGCTAATGGTAATTACTGTGTTCCAGCAAAAGCAGGTCTCTGAAAATCTCCCAGCAAGAGAGAAAGAATTTATATTTGCTACAGCACACGGAACCTCAGAATTTAAGTTAATTTTCAGTTAAAAGGAACCTTAAACATCACCTGGTTGCACCCTATGCCATAGGAAGGGATACCTTCACTGTCCCAGGTTGCTCCAAGCCCTGTCCAGCCCGGCCTTGGACAGTTCCAGGGATGGGGCAGCCACAGCTTCTCTGGGCACCCTGTGCCAGGGCCTCCCCAAACTCACAGGGAACAATTTCCTGCTGAATCCCATCACCCAGCAGCCCTGGCAGCCACCCCAGGGCCAGCAGAGCGTGTCCTGCACGCTGTGGTTCTGAGATGCATGGCTGCTTTCTTTATGTACTCCATGGCAGGAAGCTCGAGGACCACAGCCACAACAGTCTGGGAAACAGCTACCGGGAGGGGCTGGCAGCCTGCCCAGCTCTTGCCTGCTGCAGGGCACTTTTTCAAACATGTGTCCACGTTGGGTAAGTCTCTGCCTGCCTTCACATGCTGCCATGGCTACCAAGCATTGCCTTCTGATCAACTAAATCAAAAGTCACCTGCATTTAGCACTGGTGATCTCCATGTCTGTGACCTTTCAGTGCCTGTGGGCCAGCACCTGCTGGAGGGAAATGGGAGCAGCTCAAAGGCTGATCTGGGACGAAGGAGACCTCTGGGTCTTCCACAACCCCCTCCCTGAGCTCTTGGCCTATGACTTCATCTGTGCTCCAGTTCCTCTGCAAAACCAGCAGCTGCCTCCTGTGCCACCAAGGCTGCCTGGAGCCCCAAGGCTGTGACAGCACAGCAGAACAGGAGGGACTCACTCAGGCCATGGCCATGGCTCTCACTGGTAATGACACAGATTATCCTGAAAAAGGTTTAAGGCAGGTGCAACACCACAAAGGGTAAAAAATAACCAGAAAAGGGAGGGAACTTAACCAAATACAAAAGCAAAAAAACAACACTCAGGGCAAGAGAAAGGAAAAATATTAAGACAATTGGAAATACTCCAGGAAGTGCTGTTCTTCTGATACTTTCAATCCCACAGGAGAAGTCAGCCAGCAACAAGGCAGACACACTGCAGAGTTCTGCAATGCTGGGGCCAGCAGAGCCCCTCACTGCCTGCAGCAGCCCTCCCTCCATCCCTCCATCCCTTGCTCCTGCAGCTCCAGCACACCCAGTGTCGCTACAGGGCATGGAATGAACGACACACACAGCAAAGTCCTCAGGGTAAGGAGCTAAGTTTATTTTTCTACCTCTCTTATATCGATTTCTGACAATGACCATGGATTGGAGGATAAGGTTGCCACCTCTCCAATCACACTGGCCAAACCAGAAATCCATCAATTGCCTTCCTCAAGAGAGGAATGAAAAACAAGAAAGGCTAGTTACAATAACATTACATTGTTTACAGGAAAATCTGTGAGAAACTCCAGTACAAAAATGCAAACATCAGAAGGCTGAAAAGGAGGGTGACATCCCTGCACTTGTGGCCAGTCCCACCTTGGAAAGGACAACCTCATCATGGTCCCAGTCACTCCACTCACCTGCAGGGAAAGGCGTGTCCTGGCCCTGTCTGTACAAGGACAAACACCTGCTTCAGTCGAGCCAGAAGCAGCTCGTGGTGTTTGCCATCACACAAAGTGCTGCTAATCTAATTTATAATTCCTATTTAAAGGCTAAAGCACAAGAGTGGGGAGGGCACTTCCATCCTCACCCTGTCCTCAGTAAATGAGAAAGACTCCATCTTCACTCTGCAGTAAGGTCCTGACCCCATCAATTCAGGGAAGATACAAGAATTTATGCTAATGCCTTAAATCTACTTTACCATCCATTAAGGCTGACCTGGCCTCTGACACATCCAATCTTTTCTGTTCCATGCAAGAGCCCCTGCTATTTCTTAGATCAGCTCTTTGTTAGAGTTTGGCCCAAACCCACTCCTCCTCCTCCCAGAGCTCTTCAACACTCCCTTTTCCTCTGCACTCCCCATGTGTCAGCCTGGAAGGATACCAAAAGTATTCCCACAACAGCACTGCCTGAAAGGGCTTAACTGGCAAGAGGGAAAGGTAGAAAGGTTCTTACAAGGGTGAAACAACAAAAAGTGTAGAAAGCCAAGAAAAAAGTCGCTGATTGAAAATCAGAAGGCTCTGGGGAAGCACTGAGCAGCTCCCTGATCCCTTGGCTGCTGTGCACACCATTCCCATCCAGTGCCCCATGGCTGTAGGACAGGATGATTAACTGGGCTTGCAGACCCCCAGCACCCACCCCACTGAACCTGCTGGGGCTGCTGCTGCTGGTGGGAACGTCCCACAGCACCCACACATTGTGCTACAGCCCAGCCAATGTAAAACAGCTCAAAGCATTTTGGGGTTAGTTGAGGCGCTTGAGAAACCTTCCCCACGGCCTCACACCCAAAACCAGAGTCCAAAGCAAACCAGCAGTGCTTTTCCACTGCCAGCAATTACTCAGGGCACCCTGCCTTCATTAACTGCCCTCCACACCACGATTGGTGCAGGCTGGGGATAAAAGGCAAGGCTGACAATTTAGAAAGCTTCATGAGAGCCAGGCTGGGAGGATCCTCTCTAACAGAGCAAAAAGCCACTGTGGCAGCATCTAAAATTCACAGGCTCCTACTAAGGGAAAAGAGGCTGTTCCAAAGAATTAATTAACAATGAAAGTTGAGTGGAATCTCTTTCTCTTACCTGCCCCTCTAGCTCCAGCCTTCTGCTTTTAGGAGGTAAATGCAAATTTTTGAGAGAACAGTCTTGCTTGAGCCCAAAGCAGTTTCCCCACTGGATTTCTGTGCTCAAACAGAGCTGAGACAGCGGCAGGGGATGCTGGGAGGGGAGTAGGATGCTAAGGCCAAAGGCTGATGACCAGGTGCCAAAGGTTAAGCAAAGAGTAGGAAAAAAAGAGGCAATGTTTAGTTTGAAAAAGGTTTTAAAGTTCAATCTGACAAGGTAGAGTTGGAGCACCTACCCCCCACGAGTGCCACATGCCCCCAGGTTATGCCAACAGAAAATGAACTGTGTATCCCATGAGAAAAACCTCAAACCCTTCAAGAGTTTGAATAATTATAGAAGCTATTTGTAGATCCAATTTTGGTATTGTGTAGCTAAGTAAAATGTTTCTCCCATCTGTCCCAAGCCCTGTCAACCTGTTCCCCATTTGCTGAACAAAAGTTGGGAGAAAATTGCTCCATTTCACATTCTGCAGTTTCAAATGCATCCCATCTTAAACACACTCACCTGGAACAGGGTCCCCTGGGAATGGTCACAGCCCCAGGACTGCCAGAGCTCCAGAAGCATTTGGACAACCCTTTCAGGCACAGGGTGGGATGGTTTGAGTGTCTGTGCAGGGCAAGGAGTTGGACTCTCTGCTCCTGGTGGGTCCCTTCCAAACCAGGATATCCTGTGATTCTGTGACCTTTCACTTGCACAGCTGGAAAGCTGAGGATTAACAGCAGCTCCCCCAGCTCCTGTCCAGATTCACAACACAGAGCAGTGAGCAACACCGAACACCATTTCTGATCCAGGATGCAGCTGCTCCACAAACACTGCAGCACAGCCCCCTGAATTTCAAATCCCAGGAGCAGGCTGGCTCAGCAGGTGCTGGAACTATCCTGTTCCTGGTGTCCAGTAAGAGGAACATTTTCCTTTAATGGAAAATGCAATTGCAAACTGGTTTGGGTTAAGTAAAAGATTTTGCTCTATGAGTATGGGACACAGTTAAATGGGACAGAGATTGTGGAGATGAATTGAAGGGTAACATTAAAAATGTCCTCCAGGAGAAAGGAAGGACTCACATACTGTACCTTATTACTTCAGGTGGCTGCTGGTTTAATTTTTTGAGGTAACTGACCCACAGATCCCAGGGTTGTCAGAGTGATCAGGGATGCTCCACACCCAGGCAGACATCCAAGCACAGGTTTCCATTTACCCAGCGCTCAGAGGGAGTTCAAAGCAGTAAAATCAAAAGCAAACAACTATGCACATCCCACAGAGCTCCCAAGGCATTTATTCTAGGGTAGCTGAGTAAATCTATCTTTTGAATGCAGCGTGTAAATGGTAATTTATGGCTTGTTCAGCTCCAAGCAATGACCCAGCACTCTCCTCTGAGCAGAGTTATCCCTAAGGAAGCACCCAAGGTGGCCAGAGTCTTAATACAAACTGTTAGATGCCTTGCTTGCTCTCAGAGGGGCTGTTTTACTCCCAAAGCTGCTGCTCCCAGACCCAAAGCAAAGATCAGAGGCTCAAAACCATCCAGCACCAAAGCCTGGCAGCTTGTGGCAAGACAGATGAAGCATCACGCTTTGGTTTTAGTCTCTCCCACACTTTTAGTCCTGGAGACAGAGAGTTGGAGTTCACACTTAGGAGGAAGGAGGTTACAGAAACAACTGAACACATCCTAGCTGGAAAGAAACAGTTGTCAAACATACCTGATGGGTGAGGAGGAACACAAATTGCCTTCATTTTGTTTTGTGCTTTGGGTGTTTGCTGTTGAGTTTCATGGCTATACACAGGGAAAATGACTCTTGCACTCACAGGGCAAGGTGAGATTAAGGAATCTCATAAATTAGCCTTTTCAAGGTTCTTTCTATCCTGCTGTCCATATCCAAAGGGAAAAAAAATCAGCAGGTACCATCCACTCGAGCCTGGTCTCCCCTCTTTTCCACATCAAGAGACCCAGCAAGCTTCCCCCAATCTCTCTTGATGCAGAGCCCCCACCCCACCCTTCTAGAAGGATCAGACTCTCCACAGTGCTTCAGATCTTCTTTTGAAAGCCGGCCATTGCAGGAATTCAGCTCTCTCTTTTTTTCCTTCTGAAGAGAGTCACTGCATGAGGATCCTGAATCCTCAGACTAGGGGATCCTCTCCCCTCAGACTAGGCAGAAAGGATAGAGGAAACCATCACCAACTGAAACTTCGTTTTCTGTTGGATTTCCCAGCAAATACGATTCCTTTACAGAAACTGAATGCTTCAAGTCATCCAGCAAGTTAGTGTGGAAGTGAGGGGGCCTAATAATGAGCACTGATGGGCTTCAGCCCAGCAAAACACACTTCACCTTGATCCATGGTGCCCAGGCTCAAGAATAATAAAGACAATTTTAATGAACATTATGCACAAACTCGAGGGGCAGAAGGCTGTGCTCGCCCTGGAGTAGAAGGAACAGTTTTTCAGGGAAGCAGCAGCTTCATCCAGTTTCAGATTTACAGACGATGGCTTGTTAAAGACCACAAAAAGGTGTGAAAGGAGAAGACTAAAAACCACAAAGCAGACTGTGGAGTAAAACATATTCTCACTTTAAAGCAAGTTCCAAACCAGGCTCAACGTTAGACAAATGCTGCTCACTCCTTGCTCTGAAGGGTGTGCTTTGCTCCTGAGCAATTAACAAAACTGATCATTTTGAGTATCTTTTCTTGTTCACCTCTGGTGAACACGTGAAGGAGCCACTTTGTTTACAAGTCAAAAGAGAGCAGACCAAATCCAGGACACAAGAGGCTTCTCTGCTGTTTGGCATCTCCGGACAGAACACACAGCCCTTGAGCTGGTGAAAATCTTATCAGATGGTCTGACAGTCTTACACCTCATACAAAATTTAGAAGAATGTACATTCATCCCAGACAGAAAACAAGAGATATTTCAAAGTGTTCTTCATTAATTTATCACTTAATATAAATGCTGACAAAAAAAGCAGGTAAGGCTTTGGAGACACATCCATCTATTTACAAAGCAAAGCAAATCACTTTTCCACTCCTTTTTCTTTGTTCAATCTGCAACCCAAAGTACCCTCAGACATTCTGTGAGAGCAAGGTGAGGTTGAGTCAGCTTTAAGAGGAGAAAAGCAAGGTGAAGAGGGAAGAAGAAACAGCATTTCAACACATGGCTTTTTCTATCTCACTGCCACGCATGTACAGGTCTCCACTCCCTTGCTCTTTCACACAGAGTGACACCGTTGGCTCTATAGGTCTGAGAATTAAATAAAGGAGACCAATACTGATTTTCAAATCTCTGGATCCTCTTGTCTTTTGCCTCCTTCAATGCATTCCATCCCATTTCAGCAGAGTATCTAGAAGGTTTTTTTCTTTCAAGTCTAAGAAGTATATTGTAGGAGTAAAGACACAGAGAGTTGGATACAGAGAACTTTCTTCTACTCCTTTTATTCTCTCAGTTTTCCCAAAAGGTAGCAAAGCATCTAATCTTTCCTGGAAAAGACAGCAATTCCTCACGTACCTCTGAACATCTCCCCCATGATCAGGCCTGTATGTACAAGATTTCATCATTCCCTGAACTTGCAAAGAATTCAATTCATGGAATTCTTCTCATACATTCTACTTCATCTCTACTCTTGCAAATGTTTTCATAGTTGCGAAGAATAAATATCCACAGAATCAACCCACAGTCAGCCACTCCCATGAAGGAATGAGAATTTTTGTTTATGGGAAAGAGAAACAGGAAAGGAAGAAATCAGAAGCAGAAGAAGAGCAAGGAAAAACACAAGGAGAGAATGAACGATATTTTGTTTAGCACTGATTCATGAGAACAGCAGATGGAATTTCACTTATCTAAGATTCTAAGTAAATTTAAGAAATAGTTCATAATCTGACTCAACAAATCTCATGGTCTCCTTTATTACCTAGACTATCCTTTATTTTATTTTTTATTAAATATACCTCTGCAGGGCACAATCACATACAATCAATACGATTGGATAATTACATGAGCTCTATCCCAAGCATATATGCACCAATGTTAAAAAGTTATTTAAAAAACCAAACGAAACAAACAACCCAAAAAATAAAATAAACTCCACCCAAAAAGGTGATAATGACTGCAGAATGTCTCGGGGAGACTCGTAAGGAACTAACAAGATCAAAGAAAATTAGACTTACAAAAACCACAAAAGAAATCATACATCAAGAAATCCCACAACTGGAAGTAGATGATTTCAAAGAAGAAGTGGGAACTGTCATACAGATCCCACAATTCTTCCTTCCTCCTCTCACACATGTCTTGCTTCACCTCTTCCTCCCCATAGCAACAAATACAAGGGAGGGGAAGAGCTTAACATGACACTACCAGTTAAGAGAAAATAGGGGAAAAATAACCAAGCTACAGAACAGTTGCTAAGCTGACTCCAGGGCAAGATCCTTTTAGCATGGAAGCTGCTTACACAGCAAGCAGAGGCTAAAGGGGGAATGGGAACTTCTTAAAATTAGGAAAAACTCTCAAAGTGATTAGTTTTGCCCATGCTGATCAGCTTCACTTATGAGAGGCTGCAGATGAAGGGTACCAATTGTGGGCTGTGCAGCAGCTGTGATGTGAACAGGATTCCTTCTTCCTCTCAGGTTGCTTCACGCATTTATTAAAGGATGCTACCAAATTTCTTTTTAAAAAGCTACAAATAAAGAGGTCAGTGCACACATCCAGTTGTGGGATCCATCTGATATACAATCTGGTTTGGATGCCAAAGACTTGTGAGTACTGTCTGCCACAGAACTGTTAATAAAATCTTTTTTAACATTATGAAGAAGCAAATAAATTCTTGAGCATCAAATACTCCACAATATTTTCTTTTTTTCCCACTTACAGATACGTTTACCCCATATACATTTCACATGTAATCCCATCACGCCTAATGCTTTTTATTTCCAGAGACTGCACTACCTGTTGCTTCTGTCTCTCCCAATATTGTATTTTTCGAATTGAAGTGGACAATTATGCTTTCCCAAAACTTGGAGATCTTCAAAACAGTTGTTTCCTGGCATATGAAAACATCCAACCAGTATATCCAAGGAAAGCTGCCTTGCTGGACGAAGCTGGGCACCTCAACCTTCCCAACTGCTGAAGACCTTGCAACTAGCACTAAAAACCATACACAAACTCACTGGAATTGCAAAGATTGCCTGGGAAAGATCATTTAATTACTCATGTTACCAAGCTACAGGCATCCAATTTTGATTACTATGGCCACATATTTTAAGCATCAAATGACTGTGACGTTTCTGATGCAGACAAATCCATATTGCCATGCGCTCTTTATATTGGAAAATTTCAGAAAAAGCTGCAGCCTATGTCCTTGCCACACTTCCCATGGAACAACATTACACTTGCCAATAGGAAATAAAATTATAAAGAAAAGAAATTTAAAGTTTGTTCTCCTTTCTCTGCTGACCGAGGCTCTACCTGCACCACAAGAAGTGCTTCCAAGGCTGTGCCAACACTAAGCAGTTACATTCTTCCTCCTACAGAATAAAGGCCACGTGTTAAGTGTAGAAGGACACTGTGCTGGGATAACAAATCCCTTTCTCATGTTGTATAACTTGAATTAACTTAACTCCAGTCTCTGTCATCCCCTGACACTGCAACAGAACACAATGCACTTGGTAACAGTTGACTATGGAAATGAAAATTCCCAATGAAGTTTTTGACATTTTAAGAGTCTATCTGAATTGAGAGCAAATCAATTTGTGCTACAAAGTAATCTGTATGTTGATTTACCACAAGTAACAACCACCACATCTCTTGGCACTACAGCTATACACAAAAGGTGGGTTAGAAGGGCTGCTTCATTTTCCTCAGAAATTCAGTTTACACTTACTCAAGCAAGGTGGATGTTTTACCAGTTCATAACTCCATTACCATGTAGGCAACTCAAGAACTCTTGCTCCCTTTTCTTCACCCCCAGGGGAATTGTTTTATTGTGATACAAGAAATTAAGCTGCTGACACGCTAACTTTTTTGGGGTTGTTTTTAAATCAGCAACATTAGGAGGCAGGAATGGAAGGCTGTGTTTTGGAAAGAGAACGCTGACAAAATGTAAATATGAAGGTAACATCACGGCCCAGCAGCACAGCTTTGTGTTCCTTCTATCTATCCTAGGACCATACACAGACAAGGACAAAGACTTGCACGTTGCATATATTTGGATCTTTTCTCCCATTTTTGAGCAGAGAAGGTGGCTGGCACTCCCACTGTTGAGCCTCCTGAACACTGGCACGGCATTTCTTGGACCATAAAAGCAGGTCTGAAAGAGCCAGTCCAGGAAAGAAACTTTACACTGGGGGTCTTTCAGATGACTGTCCTGTAAGTCTGCTTTGTTACAGTCCAAAATTATAAATGGCAATGGAAATGAGGGTTTATGCTACTTGGACTTTAAGAGATTTCATTTTGAACCAAAAAACTTTAGTACTAAGTCTGTGAGAACTCGAGTAGCTCAACGAAGGGAAATGCCAGCAGCTTTCTTGTATTGTTAATAAAAGCCTCACTCCTGGCCCTTTCTAATACAAAATTTGCCCCACCTTACTCAATCCATGCTTTCAAGAGACAATATCATCACAAGTTTGGTTCTTCCACATCTAATTTAATGCAATGCTAGTGTTTCACAAATCTTTTTGGTCCCACGGGACTTAAAAATTAGCCACTTTTGTAACAAAGATTTATCTTTTACTGTAACTGAAGAAATTTTCAATCAGTATTCAATTTAGAAACACTTAAAAACGAGGCTTCTTGGATTATAACACTTCTAAGTTCCTTCTCCCTCTAAATGAGCCATTCAGTCTGCAGAGAGAGTGCATGAGAGACTGAAAACACATCACAACACCTCAGATACATCTCAGTACACTGCAAATTGCATGACTAAATGTAATGATTTTCCACAATTCAATGTATGGGCAAGGCTTGACAATCATTAACTTCTGGAAATTGTTAATAGGGTAACACAGTCAACTCACAATACCCTACACAAATGTCTGACAATCAAAATGGCTACACCAAGGGGAAAAAACGTGTAAAAGCACAAGTCTTTGGCTCTCCTTTAAAGAAAAACAGCAGTTTACCATGTTTATACAGATCCCCCGTTTGCCTACCAGTAGGGGCAATATCACATTTGTGCATCACTGAGTAATAACACCATTAGAAAAGGCAACTTCACAGAAGTTATTGGCTAAGCGAATTCATTTGAATGCTCTGTTTTGAGGCAGCAAGCTGTCACTGTTACACAATCAGGGAGGGTGGATGGGCAAGCCACAGGAGAAAAAGACACAAAAAGGGGAGAGACGGCTCAGGAAAAACTACACAGAGAAGAACTCGAGAAGAACAGGGATAAAAGTGCTGCTAGCTTGAAAGGTGCTCTGATCTACAGAAGAAAAAGTCCTACTCTGAAATGGGACAGCATGCAAGAAGGGCAGAAGAAAAAGTTTAAAACTTCTCCAATTAAGAAAAAAGAACTAGGTCACAGGACAGACAGATGACATGTTGACAGAAGGAGGGAAATAACACCACAGAATAAACAGACATCCCCTAAATACTGACTGAATCACTGACACACTGAAGCTTAACCTACCACTTGAAGCTTCCTATTCTGCAGGTTTGTCCATCTGGCTGAAACTGAGACATCAGTGAGGGTTCAGAGCTGTCTGGTGTAGCAGAAAATGTAACCTACCTACCAAAGACACAGCAGTGCCCTGACACCACGGTAATACTGCTTCTTCTTGCCCAACAGAAGGAACTACAGCCAAGACCAATTTCACTGAGGTGGCCAGAATTCCTCTATGACTGGGACAATGATGGACTACAGGAATGAGTGTAGCAAGATACAGTCACTCCAGACATTTTCATGCTTGTTGGGTGTAAACATCAATGCTGCCACTACAGACGGAGCTATCTGTCCCCCCGGTCTCCCAGTTTTTCCACAAAACTGGAACATTTTAGGTGCAGTTTCCAGAAAAAACTTAAGAGCATGCACTGCATTTTGCTGTTTGATTTGTTTAATCAACTAAATTTCTGCAAAAAAAAAAGCAGAAAAAGGGTAAGAGGAGGAGGGGATGAAGCAAAGTCAAAAATCAATACTGTTAGTAGATATCAAACAAACTATTTAACAAGCTAAACTAAATTTTGGGCAAACAGGGCATTCACCTGGACACATTGATCACAACAAGGACATTATGCACAAAGTACACCACAGAGAGCTGGCTGAAGGAGAAAAAAAACCCAGTAAGGTCTCCCTTCTAATCCACAGATTTCAGAAGCATTCATCATATGTAGGCCAGCAATCTAAACAGTGCTTACTGAAGAATTCCAGGAGAAAATGTGGAGAAAAGAATAAACCCTAACCTGGTGAGGGAACTAGGAAGTAAAAGGTAAAGAGGTTTTTGCCCCTCCAGATGTTCTTCCTAGTATTACAAATGAATCTGTAGTGTCCAACCTATCATAACCATCTTTGAAAATTAATTTTACATCCACAATTACTACAGTCAAAAAAAGGCACATTCTGGGCTTGTCCTCCTAGATTAGAATATTGCACTAATTATCTTGACTAAGATGAGCTCCCTGTGTTAACAAAGACACAGCAGGAAGGAGCAGACTAATTGAACTTAAGGAAGAGTCTGACCTGAGGGTGGTGCTCTGCACTGAAGGATGAGAGGGGCCCAGGGCCTGTGCCAGGTGACTCGGGAGGAAGCAGCCAGGAGAAACCTTCATCCTCCTCCTGCTCAGAGCTGAGAAGGGAGGAACAGACCTGAAGGGCTCCCAGCTGCACCAGCCCAGCTCTGCTCACTCCAAGGGCTGTGCCTGGAATGCTTGGCTTCAAGTAGGAAATACAGACGGAGAGGGGCAAGGGGAGATGAAGCTCTTTCAGTGCAAAGTTGACTCTTTGCAAAAAGAGTTAAAAGAGGCGTTAGAAAAAAGTAAGCTTCAAAGTACTCTAGGCAATTAAGAGGCCAAAGTTCAACTAAGAGTGAAATAAACCCGTGTTAAGACACATGGAAAGTGTGGGGGGGTGTGCTGAAAAATGCTTTTATTTTCATTCAGTGCTTCTACCTCCCAGACATTTGATCACAACAGCTGCGCTCATGCGAAAAAATTCTTAAAACATACCCAATATATATACAGATATAACTATGTATATATGTATATATATATTTATATATAAATTTTTATTTAAATAAAAAAGAAAGCTCGAATCCCAAGCCAATATGTGTATCAAATCCTTGACCAGCCAGGTCTGTAGGGCATAATCAAATTCAATGTGAAATAGTATATAAACGCGGTGCCTTGACTGGGCAAATTAAATAATTGCTACTCAAAAGAGTCTTCTGTTTGGACTCTCCTACTGGTAGGCAATAGTGAGACTGTATCCCCTCCCACCCCCCTTTTGTTTTATTTAACAGTATGATGAATGCAAAGCTTAGCCCAAGGTTGCTATAACCTCAGCAGGAGTTAAGGTTAAGGAAAAAAAACTAAAACCCGAGAAAATTTATTAACTCTTGCTTTACCCAACCAAAGCAATGCAGTAATTTATTACATAACCAGTGCTTTCCCACTTAGTAGTCTAACCCAGCAAGAAAAAAATGAGGACGGGCCTAGAAGGTAAAGGTGGAGCAGCGCTTGAAAATCATTCTCAAGAGGTCTTCATATCCAGGATCTTAGCTCAGCATATGCCAAAAAAGTAAAAAAATGTGCAGCAAGAATAAAATCTTTAATTAAAAAAAAAAATCAAAAGACATGGCTTCTCTGGCTTATGCCTACAAAGCATCTACTTAGAGAAGTATCAGATCTATCGGGCAAAATTTGCTTCTCAATACTTCTGGCAAGATCTGTGCTGCACCTCCGGTGGTTACTTTGGTGCAATTGTTCCCCCATGAAACAGGAATCCAGGGTGGATTCACCGCAGCTCTGACAAACTGCAGGCTGATGCTCAGCTGTCAGGTTCTGACACACACAGATCTCAAACAGTGCTAGTCTTTAAAAAGGACCACACCTTGGCAAAGACTCTGTCGTTTATAGTTTAAATTCAGCGATTGAAGCAAGAAGCTCAGGTGAAGCTCCTGGCCACAAAGGGAGGAATTGCATTAAGCAGGAAGTTTGCTGCACATCTTTCCACACTGCAATTCACAGCCACTCTCCAACCCTCATTCCTTGTTTACTCTGAAACCATACAAGGAAGTGGCCTAATTCTTTTAGTAAGGTAATAAGGAATTACGCACTGGGTATGTAATAATACCAAAATAAAAGAAAAAACCTACTTCATTAAGATCATACAATTAATCAAACAGAGTATATATATAATATCTTTTTTTTAAGCCCTGGGATTCAAGGCGTCCAAAGTTATTAAAATAAAGTTCATTCACAGAACAAAAACAAATTTAATTTGAATTGCTTGCAGATACTGCTAATTTTCATTTTTTTAATTAAAAAATGCGTTAATGTGAACTATGTGCAGGATTTGTTTCTAGTAGTTGTGTTTGTGCACATTGCCTCTGGACCTGCTGCTTTGCTACTGCTGCTGCTCCTGGGTTTCTCCAACCATCCCTGGGAAAAGCCCCGAGCTGGAAGCTGCTGACACCCCAGCAGGAGGAACTGCAGGGTGTGCTGGCCTTGTTTCATGGAGCAGATGTGGGTGTCACCCCCCCTCGCTGGGAGTCATGGCCATCTCCTCCTCCCTCGGGCTCCTCGGACAGGCTCAGAGATGCCATGTTGTTCGACAGGAGGCCAATGTTCTCCTGGGTCAAAGCTGATCCATTTGGAACATCACTGCTGAAGGGAAGGTGAGGAGAAAGGGGAAGTGGGTGAAAAGAAGCAATTACTGAATTTTTGCCTTTATTTTTAAGTAAAAGGACGTCAGTGTACACATTCCAGTATATTTAACCTACCTAATAATATCTTTCCCCCATGACAAATTTTAAAAAATAAACAGTTGTTTTGATTTCATTACTTTCACAGCACCACATGAAAAAAATTAGTTCCTGCTCTGGAGGTGTCAATCTGATGGTGCAGCACAGAACTCCAGAACTGGTTATAAAAAGAAGGTGCAGACTTCATCAGCAACAGTGTATTTATTCAGAAAATGCTCATTCTGAATAAATATTAATATTCCAAGCTGCTCACATGAAGTTAAACAGCCAAGCTTCTCTGTTCAGTGCTGGCCTGAATACACAGATGCTTGTGGCCATTTGAAAATACTTGCTGTAGAGACTTCCAGCATTCCCAACCAACATCTTATTCCCACTGTCTATTAAATATGAACTGAGATCTCAGCATCTACACTCCTAAAAGTCCACTACCAACAACTGAAAGTGAACTTAGTTTCAAAGTCTGTGCCTTCCTAAACAACATCCACATCACAAACCTTAGCAGTATGGAATAACTTTCACATTTGGAAGACTTCTTCTATTTGAAACTAAAACACCAGATAAGGATTTATTTTGTGGTGGCTGTGTAACTCCTGCTTCTCCCTATTAATCATCCAATACTGACTAGATGGATTCCTCCCCGACAGACACTGCAAGTCTTCTGTTCCATTAATTTATATACAGTCTTCTTCCACTCATCTACTCTGCAGCTAGAGAGGTCCTTAATTCATGCCTGCACTATAAAAATTTGATTTGTATTCTCTTTTCCTAGTAGGTGCTTCCTCATCATAGCTGATATGAGGCAAGGGTAATTATTCAACAGGAGAGTGGCCCTGAAGAAGTCAGTCTCCTGTTACACAAAGACAGGTTGAAGGCCCTTGTTACCTGAATGTTAGTGTAAGGTCCTCAGCTGGAACCTTGTTTTGTGATTCTAATTGTCCATTTTCTGTCTGTTTAGTGGTGCCCAGCTTGTTTTTCATATCCAGTGAAGACTGGCTCTCCTTTAAAGAAAGGACAGATGAAAAATTCTTTAAGAGTGTGTTGAAAGAATTGGAGACTTCATCCCTGAGGGATGCTGAAGCTGGCCTGTAAATTGCAGTCACACAGTTGAACCCGCAAAAGCCATGAGACAAAAACAAACTTTTAGATATGCTCATCCTAGCAGGACACAGTATTTCCCAAAAAGAAGGGATGATCCTTGTAGCAACAAGCAAAGGCCACAGACTGGAACAGCACACGGATTTCTGAACACTAGCCTGTACCTGCAGACGATGTTTTCCTATGTTACAGCAGTTTACAGAACTCATGGCACAGTGACCTTGGAGACAATTTGGTTTCCATCAAATTCAACACCATGCTTATTTCAAATGGTGACAAATGAACAGCACTTTAAAGTGGCTACATTAAATTTCTTCATGAAGAAGACTCATGAAACTCCTCAGGAGGTTTTGAGCAATAGAGGTGAAGAGGGAGATGGATGACTCCAGCTGTGGGCATCCAGCAGGGAGCCTTTCAGCCAGGTGAAAGGGCTGCAGCCAGGCACACAGCTCTCCACTGCAACTCTGCCTCCCACGCCCCCAGCACTCACCATGCTCAGCTCACGGGTTCTCTTCCCAATTTCCCTTTCCACCTGGTGTAGCTCCAAGCTCAGCTGTTCACTTGAGATCATCCCAGGCCACTTGGGAGGTGGGGGTGGGGGCTGTGGTTGTCCTGCCAGGGTGGTCGCCTCTCTCTGCAACAGCAGCCTGTTACTAACAGCCTAAATGCATAAAGCCAAGCACATACACAACTGAGCACATAACACACCAAGCACAGAGAGCTCTAAGGCCATAATTCCAGAGTATTGCTGATTTACAAAATCAAGGCTGCCTCTCACCCCATTCACCATGTCCCAATTGAAATAACTTCCAACACAAGTTTCAACATGTTTCTGTACACACAGACAAGAATTTTCATTTTTAAACAAGCAGAGTTAAATACGTCTTGCTGTCATAAATTTGCACATGCTTTCTTCATATACCACTCCCTTCTCAAAACTAAGCCCATGAACAAAACCACTGTTCTCTTCTGAGCTCTATGTTCAACAAAAGAGAACTGCAGATAAACAAGTCTGCTGCTTTATTTGCAGCAGTAGAATTTATCTAATTCTACAGCAGAGCCAGAATTATTATTACATGATCTTGAGAGATGTAGTTGTCAATATATAGGTCTCTACTGACCCACATTAGGAAAAAGAGGAACAGAGAGGGGCAAGTGACTATGGTCACTCACAAGTTACAAGTTACCAAAAGCAGTAGCCATGTCAGCCATTCTGAAACTCTGCTAATACTTGCAAATCGGCTCCACAAGTGTGTGCTCTGCATTTAGATACATCATCTTGTACTCCACACAACCCAAGAGCTGGCTGGTCTTCAAGCAGAAATGCTCATGCAATGCAAAAGCAAAATGATCTAGTTCTTCATGCTCTGGCTGAATTGATTGCTGCAACCTTGTAATAGGCAAACCAGTGAAGACTCCTGCATTTTCAATATCTACATGCAGCTTTAAACACAGAGAGAAACTGAAAGCTGTTCTTACTCAAAATAACTGACTAGTTCTGCAAAATTCATACTACGGCAAAATCAAGGCTCAACACTCAACTCTATAGGATTTAACAGTGACACAATCACAACGATGATGAGCAGGAGAAGGGCACTTACAGGTTTTGCAACTTTCCAATACTCTTGTATTATGGCAAAGGCAGACATGCAAGATTGAACACATTTTCTCCTCTCATTCCCAAACAAGAGCACAAGAACACAAGCTGTGTTTCAAGTAACTAACAAATGCATATTACTGCAACTACTGCTGTGATTTAATTGTGAGCTCTTAAACTAATCTGCAAGAGCCCTCCTCTGTAATGTGTGTTCTCAGCTAACTATAGCTTTAGCAGAAGCTGCTATCCGCTACTTACAGCAATTTCTTCTCAGAAAGTGTTAAAACAAATAGTTGTTGAGGTACCTAGAACAGTCTTCTGGTAAATATTTATTGATTTTTCCTAAGAGGAAAAAAGTAACTAAAGCTTTCTGAAACGATTCATTCATTATAGCTTGAAATTTCTCCGTCTCACAAAATCAAAAAATTTCAGCTCATTAATTCTTTTACAAACACACACTAATCTTTCCTTATCCTCCAACTGTGTTTCTTCTAAGTGAGGAGCCATAAAATATTAAGCTTTAATTTTTCAAGCTAAATATATTACATATTTACTTTCTCAACTCTTGTGTTTATGCTGTTTAGGAAGAAACAGGCACAAACACAAAGCCAAACACGAAACAGACGAAGCTCATGGCGTTCTGTACATAAAATCAGACATTTTCAACAGCACTAAAGTCAAGGAGAACAGGCACCTACACCACAAGTTTGCCTCTGAGTAGAGTTGAACAAGGGGAGTGAGAAAGAATGGCAGCAAACAAGACTGAGCACAGACTGCAGATTCAAAGGTGGTGTTGATGTGCACCTGGAGTGCAGGGAAATTGCTGCTGCTAACAGAAAGGCTGACACTGGCACCTCAGCCCTGATGCCTGGCATCACAGCATTAAGCATTATTACTGAGTTATCACCACAAAGGTCAGCCAATTAACACCTTGACCAGCCTCATCTCTCTCCATACCACCCCCTAGTGCTGCTCCAAACGCTGCTACCAACCTCCAGGCCCCGCATTTGTGTCTGCTGGCTGATCTGATGGTCAACTTGCTGCAGCTCCATGCGCAGCTGCTGCTCTCGCTCAGCCGATGGCAACTGCTTCCCATGACCAGCCATATCCGACATGGACAGCCTCTCCCTTGGGGATTGGAAAACAAGGAGACTTCAAAAAAAGATCTTTACTCAGCTGGCACAGAAAATATAGAAGAAAATTCAGAAAAAGGCAAAGAAAAGATAAAGCAATCCTACCTGTCATTGAAACGTCCCTGAGAAGGTATATTTTGATGTGGAGAATATGGAGAGCCTCCCCAGCCACCGTGGGTTTCGTAAGGACTGTAGTCTACGAGGGAACAGAAGAAAACCACATTGCATTACTACAAAATCACCCTTTCAGTCGTTCAGCCAACACAGAACTAGACAGAGGAGAAGAAGGTGGCCAGACCTCTAATTATGAGAAGTTCAACAATTCTTCTGATTAAATGAACACAGAAATACCCTCTGTGACTGGTCTCACATGTCTAACACATGACTTTTGCTGTACATCTAGCAGTCTGTGACAGCCTTCCAGAGTCTGAGATTGTGAAAGACTTCAGATACTCAGGCAGATGAACAAACAGAACAAAACTTATAGACATGATGACCGCAGTTATTTTTACTGCTGAAGTTCCCAAAAGACTCAGGAGTTCATTGATAATTCTGACATACCTAGGTAACTACAGTTTAAAGATTAAGTTTTCAGGGAAGTTAGAGTTCTACCTGTAATAAAGTCTAAAAAATTACTGCCTGAAAAAACTAGATGCAAGTTTGTGAGAGTATTATAATTAAATATTTTCTTAAAGTTACTCCATGCACCTCGATAAAGAGACAATCTTTTGGAGTAAGACAGAAAGCCATATTACACAAGTGATTAGAAAATAAATGTGTTGGAAATGAACTACTCCTACTTTTTTGCTTTGCCTAACAGCACACAAGACAATGGCTGCATTAAGCTGGCAGGAGCAGGTACCCATAAAGGAGAGCAGCAGGACAGTACTGCATCAAGATGGTTTTGCATGGTGTTTTTGGGAAAGTGCTAAGCTTCTGGATTCTGCTGCTACAGATTTAAAATAAGCTTCATATCAGAGGGACTAACAAAGTAACTTCTTCCAAACAGCAACAACATATCACTAACAAATAAACTAGGTATGCACAAATATATCACGGAATCACTCAATATTGAATACATATCCATACTGAGTTGGAAGGGACACATAAGGACCACAGAGTCCAGCTCCTGGCCCTCCACAAACCCCCAACAATCCCACCCTGTGCCTGAGAGTACTGTCCAAATACTTCTGGAGCTCTGGCAGTCCTGGGGCTGTGACCATCCCCTTGTTGAGTGCCCCACCATCCTCTGAGGGAAGAACCTTTTCCTGATAGCCAACCTAACCCTCCCCTCACACAGCTCCAGTCCTATCACTGGTCACTAGAGAGAAGTCAGGGCCAGCCCTTCTGCATCCCCTCGGGAAGAAGCTGTAGACTGCCCTCAGTCTCCTCTTGCTCAGACCAAGTGATCTCAGAAAGCTGTGGCAACCTTGTTCTGAATTCATATAGTGAAGTCTCAGTATAACCCTACCTGAAGTTATCTTAAGCGGCATTAACACACACCATAGCTGTATTTCTAAGACAAGATGCAAGTTTACAGGACTCGTCTTCAACACTGTAGCAGTAAAGGAAATAGCATCAGGCAGCAAAATCCAGACTCACACATCATACCTGAAATGATGGATTTGGTGGCAGCTCCCTGAACTGCCATGGCCTGCATGGGCCCAGAGTTCTGGTACATGGCTTTGGAAGTGCGAGAGATGGCCCCAAATCTTGACACAGTTGGTCGGTCTCCAAAAGGAATGAGGTCATCGTCCCCGGTCTCGGCCGCTCGCCGCTGCATGTCCAGTCTCTGCTCACGCATGGCTTTGCTATCCACATTCTGGACAAGACATGGGAAAGGCACTCAAAAACTCATTCACAAAGGAACAGGACCACATTCCTTTTACAACAACTTGGTAAGTGCACTAAGTTTCTCTCATATTCTCTATTCCCTTCACTTTTCAACTCATTTTCCTATCCTTCACTTTCCAACTCATTTTCCTATCCTTCACTTTCCAACTCATTTTCCTATCCTTCACTTTCTAACTCCACTGTCAGAGGGGACCTCCCCTTCATGGTCCACATTAAGATGACCATTACTGCGCCACAGTGAAAAAGCTGCAAAATTGTGATCAAATCCAGAAGAGGAGAGCAGCAGCAAATGGAAACTGAAACAGAGAAAGTCTAAATGAGAGAGAAGGGGAAAAAAACCATCCCTCTTATATAAACTCAAAGAAGAGATCAGTGGGCATTTCTGAGGAATACATATTCCTTCTAGAATCCAAAAGAAATGTCTCTGATGCCCAGCGTTGAGAATTGTATCACCTAACAGCCTGCTAATGACTCAGAATGGGAATTTTTCAGTACTGCACTTACTTGGACACGTCTAGTGTATCTTTTCAGGCATTTTTCATTAAGCAGCAGTACTGTGTGGAACATGATGGTTTCTAAGAGAGTTTCAGACTCAAACACCTTAATGGGTCAGCGTAAGAAGAGAGAAAGTGTTCACTCTCTCTTCAAAGAACTGAGTTAAACAGGAAAGCTATTTGTTGGCTACTAGAAAATGTAAAATGGTAAGAATTGCCAAAATCAAGTTAAGACTTTGCTAAAGAAGTAAAACTGTTCACAGCAAAACAAAAAGAGCAAGTGAGGGCCACTACAAGTGAAGCAAAGAGTAAGTGGGGCCACTACACCATGAAAATTGTCAAAAGACTACAACCTTTAGTACAGTTCAATATTAAAATACAACTCTGCAAGCTTTCAGTGGGAATAAGCCTTGCTAGGAACAGTTAACACATCTGAGGCAGGAATAAAGGGGTGAAAACTGCAGTAACAATACGCTGGAAGCTAAACTCTAGAAATATAACACTTGGAAACTGAAACCTTTGGGAAAATCTACTTTGGAATTCTGGAAAAAAGTTACATTTTAATCTCAAGGCCATAGGATGTTAGTACCAATTTTAATATACTTCTATTTACTCAGTTAAAGCTGCATGTTATCTGCAGACTATTCAGCATTATGCACTCTCAGAGAATACTACTCCTGCCTTCAAAAAAGGAATCTCTTATGAACGATTTTAAAAAATTACTGAAGAATTAATCAGTAAAGGTCTCTCAATATTTTTTTTCCTGTGAGGAGACAAAAACTGAAAAGCAGCATAGATCCCATTTTGCTTATCTGAAAATTAGCTCTGGGGCAGAAGGATACTTTGTTTAGCCTTGAAAAAGGAGGCTACTTCTCCAGAACCTTATTACTTCTCTTAATTGAGCTGCAGCTTTTTTGCATAGTTTTTTTAGCAGCAGGGATGAAAGCCAAGAGCTGTTTATCATTCCTGGATGCTGCAATAAACTGATTCCAAGTAATCTCAGTGCTTCCCCAGGTCAAATGTAGCAGTGTGATAACTCCAGGCAACCACACTGTGTAGGACTGAGAGCAAGAGGACAGGTAAAAAGGCCAAAGCTGCAGTTTTTTGCTCTGCTTTTTTCAGGAGAAAGCCTCCTTTTTGGGTCAATTCCCAACAATGGCTTCAAGGTTTTAAGAGGAAAGCAATTCAGCAGACAGAAAAAAGACAAATTTAATTCCAGTGGGGCAGAGGTGACAAGGAGAGCCTTTCTGAGGAGAAGCTGAACCAAAAAAATCCTGATTTAATGAAGTGGCTGCAACAGGTGAGCATCTGTCCACAGAAGAATGAATTCTGATGAGAAATGTTCCCCTCCACCTCTTATTGGCCAAAGAAAGGTCACCACGACTCCAACAATACAAAAATAAAAGTCAATGGATCACTTTTGCAGATGGGGGGTGAAGGAGAATAGATGAATCTCTGTAAAACAGTTCCTCAGGCTATACACTTTGCTCTTAAAGAGCCTGAATGACTTCCTACGTGCACGGGCTACCAGCCTACTTCTTGTGTTGATGATGGCTGAATGTTACGAAGAAACTGAACAGTGGTAGTGTGTGAGACTCTTTATTTTCTTCTCCATTCCTGACTCCCAACAGTAACACCCAAGCAGCCCCTTCATTCTCAATGCTGACCTAGCAAAAATGGAGCAGTACAAAACAAGATCACAGCCCACCTCCTGAAGTTCAGGGAAAGGCTAGAGCTAGAAATTGCCTACAAGAAGAAACAGCCTAGTACAATGTTTTGACTGTGCTTTCCTCAAAAACTTCATGCAAGTTTTGGGTACTCTTGTGGCCAAAAATCACAGTCCTTCAAGTAAAAACTAGTAAAACCCTTAACAGCAGTAATACCCACCTTAAAAGAAAATAATTGCCTCAAGTTAGGTTACAGCATCTTCCTCTGACAGAAAGAAGTACAGGCAGCAACAGATGAACATGCTTAATTAACAAGCTGCCAGGACAGAATATTTCTGCAGTTCAAGTAAGTGCAAAGAATAATCCTTGCAAAATATTCTTGCTATCCATGGCTTCAGAGCAGAGTGGTTATCCTGCATCTATATGCAGAGTTTTGTACCAGCTACACAAGGGTAGGACTGTTCATAATTTTGAAAACAAAGCGCTTCACACACCTGCAAATGCTTTCTGTGACTGCAATGCACTGCTGAGCTTAAATGAAAACACTGCCACCATCATGGAACGCAAATGAAAGTCCTTCCCAGCCCACAGAAATACCCACTCTTTTTCTGTTTTCCCCTTATCCCTGCATACCGCCATCTCCACACTCCTCGCTGCCACAACATCTTTGGGTTTTGCATCTTTGGTTCCAATGTAGGAGCCGATGGTGTCACAGGACCAGGGAGAGTACTGGCTGTAGTCATTTCCTTTGTATTTCCCAGCTACCTTCAGGTCTTCATCCAAGTACTGTACAAAAACAAAAATCTGGTTCTGTAAGTGAAGGGAAGAAGCAGTTTCACAGCCATCCCTGTTTGCTTCAACAGTAGTGAACTTGAGAAACATTACCAGGATTATTTTTTATCAGATACATCACCCCCTGGAACTGGGCCAGAGAACGCACGATGTGCGTGAAATTCTGCGCCCCTGGCTGCACTCCCAGTGCTGACTGTTCACTTGGCCAGTTTGAAGGAGATATTTTGACACTGGTTAAAAAAATAATCATCTATCAAGCTGTTACTTCATTCTAAATATGTCAGGAGTAAAGTCTAGTAACTGTGAAGGGTGATTACTTCAATTAGTAATGGCTCAAAATTAATTTTCTTGGTTGCACTGAAAGCAGAGAGCTCAGGACCACTGGTAGATCAACAGCCAGCTGAAATACTGAAGACTGTACTACAGGGACTTCCCATCTAGGCACAAAATCTACTTTCCCCAAATCTACTTTGCCAGGGCTGTACTGTTCCAATTTTCTTGTTGCCTACACCTATCAGCACGTAAACACCCAAGTATTTTCTAAACACGCCAGAATTTCATGTTTTTGTCAAAACATGTTTACCTCCTCTGAGTGAAAAGGATGAGGCAAGGTTGGTGATGGTGCAAAAGGAGGTGGAGAAATCACCTTCCTCTCTTCCAGCTGGGCCATGATCTCTTTCCTTCGTCGGTGAAGTTCATCCAGGCTGGGATGAGGCTGAAACGAAGACAGGAAACTGATTCAGAGCTCCTGAAGCATTAATGTACAAAACGAATAATTTTCTAAGTACTGTTTATCTCAACAAAATAAGGCAGCTATATACTGCAGGGAGAAGGAAATACAGAGGATAGACAGAACCATTAAAGTAACAAGTAATGATCACTTTGTTAAAGTCTACCTGTTAGTTTTCATATAGGACATATATGTTCCTACACATACACGTTCCAGCGTTAGTTCAAGACACTCCACGAGCAGGGAATGTGTTACAACTTGGCAAAGCTCCCATTGGAACATGTTGAGCATGGCAAGTTCCCATTACAGTCATACAGGGTAAATGGATAGAACTCTATAGGTCACTAGTCACATTTATTAAACACTTTGCGATAGAATTAAACACAAACATGGCACACTCAGACTGATCAATCTGTAAGTTATGTTAAAAACACTTCCTGTACTCAGCAATAGGATTCAGAATCTTTAATCTGAATGACCTAAGTCCAACTATTTTACAGAACTCAATTTCAGCTGGTGAGTTATCAAAAAATATTTATAAACTTACAATATGAAGACCCTCCAGTTAGCTATCTAAATTCAGAAGAGCAAAATTTTTAATTCTTTTATCAAGGCAGGTATGTTTAATGTTTCTTATTTAGGTACAGAGTTGGTCAGTCACAAACGGGCAGTACAAGAATGCACATGTGACCATTTCCACACATTGTATTTACTCTGCCCTTGAGTAGCCCTCTCCAGCCTACTGTTTGCTGGAAAAGTCAGAGACGTACGAGATTTCCAAAGTGAATTACAATGCTTTTCTACTTTGAGCACTAAAGCAGCCTACTTTTTACATATTAACATCATTAAAACTGCAGAGTTGACCAGTAACTAAATTGCCTTCCAGTTTTTGATCCTCTTCCTAAAGTTCAGACATTTGCAAAGGCCACCCTTTAGTAGAAAGGTATTCAATTCCTCAAGCAGTTTATAGATCCTCTCTCAAAACAACTACAAAAGCCCACGGTTTCAGTGTGGAAGCCTTACCCTGTGGCAGGAAGGTCTGATCTGAGCGAGGTGCGGAGCCACCGGGCAGTAAGCCTCCGGCTGCTGGTACCTGTCTCTGGCCTCGGGCACGTAGAGGGGCACGGCCGCCTGCGGGATGTCGATGGGCACGGGGCTGCCCCGCACCACGTCGTCGCGCTGGTAGGGCTGCACGGGCGGGTAGATGCGGCGGCCATCGTAGTGCGGCGGGTACACGGGCTGCGCCAGGGCCGGGTAGCCCTGCGGCTGCGCGTACTGCGGGCTCACCACTCGCTCCGGCAGGTACGGCCCGTAGTGCTCCAGGTACGGCGCGCCCGCCTCGGCCGCTGACGGGGGCGGTCGGACGAAGCGGGACATGGACTGAGTGGGGTAGTACACTCCTGAAGCGAGGCGAGGGCGGGGAGAAAACACAAGATACACAAAGGGATTACTGCAACTGTCCACAAAAATTGACCGCAGAAAATCCTGAAGAAGCAAAAGTTGATCCAAAGCTCAAGTGACAGAACATAATTATCTATGCTACCAGCAAGGTGACAATGTTACAGTAGCTGATGAAGAGCTGGTGAGATTAAACCCACCACACTGAAGAGAAATAAATCACCAGAATGTCTCTGCAGATGCTTTCAGCTAGGTAAGACCTAAAAAGTAAAATGAAGAGTGCTCCGTACATCTTCATCTGTGCAATTAAATTCAATTTATCCCAACATACCAGAGCCACTGGCTGAGTAAAGGAACTTGAATTATTAGGATTTAGAGTTATCTAGAGATTTGTTCTGTCTTGAACAGGAGAAAGACATTTCAGAACTATAAGTCAGCAAAGACTTGTAAAATCACATTGCCTGGTTACTTGAAGACTTTATTACTCTATCTGGGACCTCTGCATAATTTAAAATTAAGCGTGAATATGTGCGTGACATCAAATTTTGTGGACAACTCAGATGTTCACTGGCACATAAGGAATAAGTGTAAGTAGTTTGTTTTTCTTCAGAATGCTCCGCAACTTTCTCAGAAATGGCTTCCCTCATTTCACCTTTCCTTTCTAGAGCTTTTTCTGCTTTTAACTTCCTTTGGTTATTTGGTTTCATTGCTTATTTTTCTTTCATATTAACTTCAGTTTATCCCACTTCTCTCTGCAACCTCACATGGCCTAAGAATCAGTCTCTGTTTTCCTATAGATAGACATATCTTCTCTTTTTAACCCCCTTCAATATTCTCTTTCTCCATGTGCTCTCTTTAGTTTTTTCCTCTTAGTTCCTTTTTTATGACTTTTTTTTTTGTGAACACCCTTCTCTAACTTCATTCATCTCTAGTCATCACACACACTTTAATTCCATTTTCCTTGAGTCAAACTAAATTAATGTTTACCATAATGGATCCCCTCATCCAGCCCACTTAGGAAGAACTGAAGACAGAAGGACTTGCAACACAAGCATTGTTTTCACTTGCATTGAAGTCCTCAGTCAAGGCATAAAATCCTGCCAACTTCCATTTTATTATGATGTCACCATGTTAGTGTCTTTTGTCCATGTCATTTGAAGAAAACTTCAACTAAAGAGTTAAAAACCAGAGTGGGAAGAAAGACTAAAATCAGCATGAGGATGAAAGAGGTTGGTGTCAATCTTACCTTGTTGGTAGGGTGCTGGCTCAAATGATGGGGCAGCCCCTCTGGGGTCTTGATAAAACATATCTGCTTGTTGTGCACTGTACAGCTGAGACCCTCGTGGTACCATCTGCAACTGCTTAGTGACAGACACCGAGGGCAGATCTGCTGGTGCCCGAGCAGGCACAGGGTGAGGGTTCACTGGCAAGGCAGAAATAGAGCTCTTGGGAACAGATTCCAGCCTAAAAAAAGGGAAAGATGGCACTGCTCATTAAAGCCTGGTACAGCACATTGTACTCTAACATACTGTTCTTTGTCTATACTCCACCTTCTGAAGGCTTCTATCACCTTCTCCAATTAAAACATAAGCAAACAGGGAATTAACACAGTCTAGAGCTTTAGCTTTTGTTTTCTACTCTACTATACAATCACTAAAAAAAAAACCCAACCAAACCCAAGAACAACCACAACCCTCGTTCCGTTTCTTTTTTAAAGAACTGGTTTACTTTGTTCCTACTGCACATTTACACACACAACAATTGGAACAACAGGAAGGAAGACCCGTACAAGTCAGGAGGAGATCCAGGGGCACTGCTACTCAGATGGTCCATCTTCCCCGGCTTCAGGGCACTCTCATAACCGGAGTCAGTCCCTCGAGAAATCAGCTGCGTCACTGTGCTGCCTGCTGACACAATTCCATTTGGCAGAGCAGAAGGTTTCCTATTGGGCAAGTCCACTCCCCCTTCCTCTGAGAGGATAGCTCCTGAAGGCAGGCCCACCTCATTCAGCTGGCCCAGGGAGGCACTAAGGGGTCTTCTGGGAACGAGACGCTTGTTCATTTTACGGAATCTTCAAAAAGAGAAGCCATATATCAGAAGTTGAAACAAAAAAAAAGGTAAAAGGAGATGTACTTCCAAGATTTTTCAAACGTGGATTCTACTGAGAGTTTCCTTTTAGTCAAGTTCCTCAAGGGGCTTGTGAGAATACCTCTTAGAATACAACTTCCCTGACAGTTGATCTATTAACAGGAGGTTTCAGTCAGAATAAGGATGGACTTGTAATGACAAGTACATCAAGAATTCACAGGTAAACTTCACACAGTAAATCTACCAATCCTACTTTCTTTACACATATGCGTCTTAAGAGAAGAAAACCAAAACCAAGCATCAGATAAAGTACTATTATCACATAAAATACAGTAACACAAGCTTCAGAGTAAGAAGTACAGGCTGTTCAAGCCTGTTTTATTCAGAGAAGAAACTAACAGCAGAAAATTTAAGTGAAAATACATGCAGTTATACCTTTTTGCTCCATTTGTCCAAAAATAAGCCAAGTGTTTACTACCATGTAATATATTTTAATGCACGATTTAAGATTTATGTTACTCTATCAATATGTAGCTCACACCATTTCTGTTGTTTGATAAAGTGATTGCAGAGATAAAAACTCTATGAACACACAGCAATTCCAAAAATCTAACTGCTTCTGACTAAAGCCTCAACTACAGGCCTTTTAACTAAAGCTCCACAGAAACCAGTAGGCCTGCAGTACTGGAGAGCAAATTCCAGAGTTGAAGGTCCCCCACTAAATACCCTGCCATTAGTTCAGATCCCAGAACACAAGTGTGAGAGCGTATCTGCACACCTGAGTGTTCTCACTGAACAAGAGGCTGTTTCTTCAGCAAGGCTGAAGCCGACACTTTTGTATCATAAATAACAGTCAGTGAGATGGAAACCCAGACTAGGAAAGTACAAAAATTACTGCAGAAAAAGGAGGCAGCTATTACTCAGTCTTTATACAATCTTTGTAGCTGCCCACATGCATTAACAGCAACACAACAGAGGTAAAAAGGGGTTTTATTGTTGGGACTGTTTTGTTTTTTAGATGTTGTTGCCATCTCCACAGGTGCAGAACAAATTAATTTTAAAAAGTTCAGTGCTTGTCTATGCACACAGGATCCTCGTCCCTTGCCAATGAGCTGCTGTTTAAGCAAGCTTAGATTATAATATACTTATAACATTTCCCCATAACATTCCTCCAAACTTAAAGCTACATAGATACAGGAGTCACACAGCAACAGCAATGCATATTATCACACTGAGCATTTTTAAAAGGAAGACCACGAACACAGTAACTACTTACAGGAATTAAGCAATGATAAAAGGTACAAGAAACAATCAGAACTTCCAAGTACCCCAGCCACCCACAGAAACTGCTGGAATCCCAAACTGAACAAACATTCTCCTCAGCCCAGGACAACATTAGTACCAAGGCATGCAAGTCAATCTGGCTACAACAGGCCTCTCCCCTACTGCAAACAGTCCTTAATACGTACAACAGGCTCAGAGGTGTAACACTGACCCACCACTCAACATGGGTTAACAAAACCAGCCCAAAGCAGCACCACCAATCTCCATTTGTATGATGACAGAAGGCAAAAATCTCAACTGTTTCTGAAGCACATAAGTATTGAAGTCCTATTCTTTGTTCATATGAATAACTGTCTGTCATTCAAACACCACATGCTCTGCTCTTCTTTCTTCATGTTTTGTCTATGTACTGCATGCTGGCTATACAGCCCATGAACTGACATTAATGCTCTGAGTTTCAGATTAAGAAATGAAAAAGAAACACTGCATGCCGATTCTGAGCCTTTGCAGTATTCTTCTCATTAAAAAGCACCTTTTCTTTGGATTATTTTAGCCCAAAAAGCAAGTAACAAGCTAATGTACTACATAAAATACACTGTATTTATTTCTTTTAGCTCCTAAATAACCCATTTTACTTAAAAAATAAATTAAAACAACATGCAGAACAACAGCATCTTGCTCTTGCATAACTGGTAGCCCTCCTAAACTGTAACCAATCTAGACTGCAGACCTGATATAACCATCATTTTTTAAACTCTACAACAATAGATGCAACTAATTGAAGGCACCTGCATGAAACTTTTTGACAGATTGCATGAAGAATTGTTGCAGAAAAACTTTTCTCTTGGAAAATTTGTTTTTAGCTCTTCGGAGAGCTAGCAACATATTCCTTACATCTGTAAAACTGCCAACAACCTACCTGAACAAAAAGGGAAGATGAGAAGTACCCCTAAATCCCAGCCACTGTGAATGCCTTCATACAGCATGTTTAGTCACACTTAAGGAGGAGGGAAAACAGCCCACCTCCAAAAACTCTGGATAACACTCGTGTAACATCGAACTTTCAGTGCTGCATTACTGATGAACAAAGCAAATATGCTGCTGTATGGAAGAACAACTAGCTCCAAAAGCTAAGAGATGACTGTTACAAGTTTATCACATTACTTCTGGCTAGTTTAACAGGTTATACCTCCTCCTCCACTCATTCCTAGATATGAGAAATAACTCCTACAGACAAGATGAAACAAAGACTAGACTGCTTTCTACCAGCAGAGCTGCACTTACTTTTCCAGCTCCTCCTGTGAGTGTGCAAAGGTGCAGCTGGCCCCCCGGGGACATCCTCCTCTCTGCTTCATGTCTCGGCACATGTATGTCTTGTACTTGCTGTGCTGAGGGGGCTGACAAGGTTAAAGAAACCAGGTGAGATATCTGAAAGTGCACTTAACCAAGCTGAATGTATCATCTTATCAAAGGTCCGATGTTTGACTGTTGATAGTTCCTCAAATTTAAGTGTTTCTGGAATACCTGATATGAAACAAACGACTGAAGTACTTGGGTTTGGTTCTTCAACAGAACCAATAGATTCAAGAGTACATGTTTTGATAACTAAGTCACTCTCAGGTTTCTACAAGACTTTTATCCAAACTCCTTACTGGAGAGCTTGACTGGAACACAGCTGTACATTTTAGGACACAGTTAAGTGGACAAAACTGATACAGAAAGAAAAAAATTACCAATAATCAGATATATCCTATCAAGATTTCCCACCAAGGGAAAGGTCTGTAAAAGTCAACGTGCTGAGAAGCCAAAAGGTAAGAAGTCACCTGTAGACTGTTGGGTTTTTTGTGTTTTTTTTGTTGTTTTTTTTTTTGTTTGTGTTTTTTTTTCCCTGTTGTTTGTTGGTTGGGGTGTTTTTGCCGTCTACTGCAGCGAGAAGATCCAGGCAAAGTGAACAAAAGCCACAGAGCCTATTACTGGCCACTGCTGCCAGGTAGTGCAATTTCAGCCAGAGCTCCGCAGACATCCCTTTGCTACTCAAGAGGCTGCAGGTTTGCTTCCAAGCAGTACAGCATGTACACCACAGGCTCTTCACAGCAAAAGCTCCTGCTGTCTTCCCCTCCCAGATTCCCCCACTCATGCATTTCTACTGTTTTTTCTCTTGCTGGTGACAGTGCTCATTATCCATTCCAAGTAATGCAAAAAGGTGAAACAGCAGAAATAATTCACTTTAACTTTGCCATTTTTTTTTCTTTCCCCAGAGATAATCTTTTTACTAGTTGAGCTCCCCAAACCAGCTCTCCAAGAGGATGAATGCCAAAGTGATGGAGGAGTAGGACTGGGACAGGCAGCTCCTTATTTCAGCAGCATTTATATCAACTGAGCTACACAACAAAAGGACATCAAAGGAATGTGTAATAAGGTAATTATGAGATAAGCTAATATACAATTACATTGTCATTGCTGAAACAAAAAAAGTTATTTCAGGAGCTTGGATTGCACCTTCATATGAACTATTCTTAAATCTTCAAGCTTGACAGACCATTGAGCACAGGTATAAGGATGATTTCATTAACAGAGAGCCAGCTGGCTGAAATGTCACATTAAAACAAACCCAAGAAAATTCCCAACAAGTCACAGCAGCACTCAGAGTCCCTTCCCCACCCTCTACTCAGGAAGGTTGTTATTCATTTCCCTAAGCCTGCAGCTGGATCAGACTGTTCTCCTTCCATCCTAGTGAGCCGTGAAAATCAGTTCAATGGGTTTTGGAGGTAAATGTGTTGTTTTGTGTTTTTTCCTTTCTTGTTTCTTTTTTGATCCATATGACTCAGCAGTGGTGTTTTCAACCAGTCCTTGTCAAACCAAAATTTTCCAGATGACATTAGTAAACCTCTACTATAGGATACAGCCAATAAAACTTAGGGCTACATATTTCCCAAATGATTTAGCTTTTACCTGTTGTTGATCTGTTCCTTTTTTGCTGTGATTCTGGATATAATCAACTAAGCCATGAACCACAGTCCTCACAGCAACTAGTCCATTTTCCAGTTGTTCCCATGTTGGAGGTGGAGCATCTGTTGCATGGACAGCAAACACAAAAAGAAAAATCAGAAGGAATTTCCAAAACCAGGTACAAAACCCCACACTAGTATCACAAAACATGATAGCCAAGTTAATAAAGAACGTTTCATCAGCAGATAAAAAGCATTCAGCACCTTAATTCTGGGACATTTAGCTCTTACAGAATAGAAATATCTATAAACTTAACACTGAACTGCACAAAATACCAAAAGAGCAAGTAAGACCATTATTAGCACGTCAAATTATTTCCTTTCACAAAAACTTTCACACCTCACAAGAACTCCAGAGCACTGTACAAACTCTTCTCATGAAGAAAAACACCAGGTTCAAAATCCCTCTTTGCATTCTGACTCCTGGAGGTAAAATTGTTCCATACAAATACAGTAATCACTGGCCTGATTACACAGGCACAGACGTGGAACAGCGACAGAAATTAATGCCTCTCATGTGGAAAAAACATCACAAGGCAAATTATGAATCAGATCACCATCTAAAACTCTGTGAATAAATTGTACAGTCTCAATTCTATATGAGCACATTTTCTTTTTAGCCAATTTACTTTTGTAAGTTTTTGAATCCGTTCCAGCAGCTGACACTCCCACTGTGTGCCTGCACACTCTGCTACAGTACCTCAAAGAGCCTTTCAAGATCTTTAGCAGAATTAATTACATTATATTCCACTCACAGGGACTAAATTCTTCCAGAAGTACTTCAACATGCTTCCCTGCTGTTCTCTAGGCAACTCAACAGCAGAGAAAAAAACACCAAGACCAGACTTGGCTACCGAAATCAAGAGAAGCTATTAGTGATGCCACCTTCCATATCAGTTTTTTGCAAACAAATTTGCAATACACAGGTTTTTCTCCAGCTTGTTCCAGCATGAAAGATTTGGGAAGAAAGCACTGCATCTCCTTTAGCTGTGAGGTACAGCTGGTCCTCATTGGAAAGGAAGTTTAACTTCTGTTTGTTTAAACAAATTCAAAGCACAATTTTTCACCTCCTGAAGTTGTAGTTTGTATCTTTTTAGTATTTTGATATATAATATTTATTTTACAAATTTTAGCAGGTATAAAATAAAACTTCAGCCATACGACTTTGTTTTGTCCCTTCCCTTCCCTCTCAGGTGGTCCATCCTTACAGTACTGCTGACTTTTTCAACAATTTCTATCCTTCTCTCCTCTGTCAACAGCTTAGGTTTCATTTCCCAGCTAAATTCTTTCCAACTGTCTTCCACTTCCCAGACTCATTCCTAGTTTTGCAGAATTACATAGAAAAATACAAGAAAAATACTAAATTCTGTAGTATGTAACAGACATTCTTGTCTAGACTGACTTTTGCCCAGCTTCTCTCTATTCAATATATCAAAATTCTACTTTGGAATCCAAAACTTTTAAGTTGACGAGTAAGGAGGACGTTTCCTTACACTTGATGATCAGCTTTTAATCCTTGAACAGCGTTAAGCTCATCTTGCTAAACTTAAAGGTTTTCATAAAAACATCTAGATTTACCTGGACTGGGATCAATATTTGCTAGGAGTTCTAGGTGAGGTCGAAGACGATTCAAGTTAGCTGGATCTCCAGTCCTCTGAAGAGCAATAGTTAACTCCTGAACACTCTGTGCAAATGAGGCTGGGGTCTGCAACTTAAAAAAATTACCATCATTAACTTTCTACAGGCATAGCAATCCTCACGGTTTCTAAAGACTGCTCCACATGCTCACAAGAACTGTCTCCCAAAGCTGGAGACAGACATCTTTCACAGGAGCCCATTCCAGTGAACCCCTTCTATCAAGAATGCACAGTCCTTTATCACTGCATTAAATTACACTTCTAAATAGACAAATAAAGGATGGCATTATTTCTAGCAATAAACTCCATGTCTTTTCTGTTGTGCTGCCATCCAAGAAAAAAAATGGCCCATATTAGAAACCATTTAATTTATATTCCTGGATATAAATAACATCTCCAATCCCCAAACCAACAGGTTTGCACCCTACTTTAAACTGAGTACAGCAAGCAGAAAATAAGGAATTTCCTAACATCACAAAATTCCAGTATTTAAAACTGTTAATTCTACCTAGATCCTTCAGGAGATGTTCGGCAGGACACTTCAAAAGGTGGGCAAAGGCATAAACACACAGCAGAAGCTACCTTTAAGCTAATCCACTTGCACAGCAGCCAAAGCATTTGTTTCACAGCTTTCACAACCATTCAACAAGGTTCAGTTCTTCCCACCTAATTTAGACACTTAAAAAAGCATCCCCTAATCCAAAAGCCCATTTATCCTATGTTCCTTCTTAACACAGAGATCTGGGCATTTTCAGAGTTTAGGTATTTTATTTACGAGATGTGCTTACACCTCTTGGTTTTACTTCACAGACATGGGGAATCATTTTTCCCCAACTTATGCACTAACTTCCTGCCCTGAAACATGGACCATTAGTCTCTGTCACGACATTGGCACTTATCAGCTGTTCATAAAGGTCACCCCCCAATTATTTAGCTAAATTTTGTGGGTTTCCATCTGCAGAAAGAAGTAAAGTAGCAAAAATGTCAGGATGGCAGAGGCAGCAAGATTCATTAGGTTACAAATATATATTCTAATTATTTAGGACATAATGGGTTTTGAAATAACAGGACAAACGATTAATAGGCAAGTCCACACGGGTACTTTCTAAGTTCAATGTTACAAACATTTAAATTTCCTACAGTTTCGTGCTGCAAACAAGATGGACTGGGCTGATCTTAGGTGGCTTTACCTTGTCAATGATACTCTGCATGTGGGATTTGTGAGACTGGTCTCCATACAACAGCGAGGACCACTGGTCCGGGGCAATGCGCAGACCTGCTTCCATCGCGATTTGAACGATCTGGGAATCGTGTTCCCTTCTCAGAGCTTCGTACGTGCGAAATTCCTCCTTCAGCTGCATCAGGGAGGAATCCTCATCTCGCTTGGTCACCTAGCAAGGAGAAATGAGCCAAATACAATTAAGCAGGATAAGCCCAAGATTATGTCAAGTCCAAGGCAAGTGACGTCTTCAGTAAGTAACTAAGTCCTTCTCCCAAACTAAAATCAACTATGACACTGCTCAGTGAACACCAGTTCCTACTGAAGTAACACACCCTTCATAGAGTGGAACTACTATAAAATAAATACAAAACATTGTTTACTTGGACTCTGATTCACATACTGGTCAAAGTCTCACACTTCCTAAATGACTTTACAGCATCCACACCTTCAATCAAGACATTTTGTTTGCATTGCAGAATTTTGTTTGAGGGTACAATTAGCAAAACCAAAGCATTTTTCTACTCATTTAGCAAGAGTGAATGACATGTAAGATGAGCATCTAGTAACAGATATTAAATACTGTAAAGTACATGAAGCAGTTTTTCTTCATATAGCTGACACCCAAAAGTCTCCTATTTTTTTGAATCTAAACACACCACAACTGAATTAACAGAATTAGGGATTTTTTGGCTTTCAGCCACTTTTAAGAAGGTAAGTATTCTGCCTTTTGTACAGGTTTTGTAACTGTGCCTCTATGAAACTGGAAAGAGGCAAACTCTAACTTTACAGCTTGAAGTCACTTTCAGCCTACACTGCCATCGCAGGTGGATGACAAAGGACTCTCTAAATTCATGTGACACTTAGTGAGCAATACTTTCTCTAACTACATGTATTTTTAGGGACATTTAATGTTATAGGACAATGAAAATTGAAAGTGAAAACCAATGGCTTTCATAGCATTAACAAAATCTCCAGGTGGAATCTCCTTCATACCTTGAAGCACGAGGCTCTGTAAAGGAGCTGGACAACGTGCCCAATGCTAGTTTTGGAAGCCTGAGGGAACCGTGGCTCCAGTCTCTGCACCACAAACAGAACCAAGACCTTTCGTGACAGAGCAGATCCATCTTCCAAAGCCAGCAGAACCAGCTTTAAAGCCTCCTCTTGCATTGCTAAAAATCAGGGGAAATGCAAAAAGAGACAAAGGATGAGAGAAGCTCAAGTAAAATTTTTGCAGCTTCTTGTTCACCAGCGATTGGGATAACAGCTAAAAACTGCCACCAACAGATACACAAACCCACAGAGAAAAAGGGGACTTGAGCAAGAAGGGAGAGCAAAGAGAGGAGGAACCCTTCCAGATTCCCAGATTGTGACTTGGGAAAACAGGACTTTTTGCCTTTAATATTATCATTATTATAATTTATTACTATCTAGTATATTAATATTATTATTACTACTACTACCACCACTACAACAACATTTATTTTGGGTATCATCTGATAAGAAGATACATTTCTTATTCATTAATATGAGTTTTCAAAATGTTTTGCCTACATCCCACACTTATCCCAGAAGAAAAAGTTGACAGGCTAAGGAAGAGCAAGGTTCACTTCCGTGCAAGTTAAAAAAAAAAAAAAAAAAAAAAAAGAGTGCCCACACCAATCAACCAGGCTGCAGCACTCCTATTTTGCAACATAACCAGCCTCTCTCTTCCCTGAAGTGGTATGAAAGTTAGTATCTCAAAATTAGTATTCACCTGTTTCAGTTGGGAAAAGCTTCATTATTTTTTCTTTAAGAAATTGGCTTCATATTTCAAGACTCAACAAGTGAAGTCTGTATTTTCAATAATGAGACTTCATTTTTTTAAGCAACATGGATTTCTTTCTAGTATTTTAAGCAAAGGAATTTAATTTATAAATGCACAACTTCTTAAAAATGTGTACATGGAACTGTAACAAATCTATCTCCACAATTGTTTTGTATGTTTATTGCCCTAGAGAAGGAAAAGAAGCCATGCCAGTCACTTCCAGGAACCTCATTTTTTCTAGAAAGGTCTTCAAGGAACAGCAAGTGAGAAGCAACTGGCCATTTATCTTATGACAAAAACAGAAGGACACCTATTCTGAATTTTACAGAAAACTTGAAAAAGCATTAAAAATACATGAAAACCCAACAGCAGCAGCCCAACAGACACATAATTAATTCTGAAGATTACTATTAAGAAATTAGGCCGTTGCTTAATAAAATAACTTGGGCAATTGGACAGCCATTTATCAGTGGCTCAATTCTAAACTGCTTCTAGTACAGCAGTGATAGTGTGATGTCACCTACCTGGCCCCAGGAACTGGCACCCTCTGGCTCTCACTGCAGCCCAGAGATTGGAGGAGAGCTGCTGAGGGTTTTGATGCTGGAGAATGAGCTCAGTGACTGTTCTTTCACCCAGTGACCGTGCTGCACGCATGGCTCTGATGCGCCCTTCCTCCTCCACCAGCTGGCAATGGACTAAGGTCACAAGTTTCCTCTGCATGGGACGGCTCAGCACGCTCTGAGTAGTACTGTTAAGACCCACACCTTCAAAACAAAACAAAACAGACTAATAAACTACCTCAGATTCCTCTCCTTGTGCTAGTCTTCAGTGACTGTACTGGACAAGTGCAAACCTCTCTCTCTTGGTGTCCATTTTGCCAAAGGGAACATCGGTCAAGGCACATCAGAAGTTCATTTCTGCCAGTTTGTTTCACTTGGCAATAAAAGCAGTTTTCTGGTAGTCAGCTTCCCCAAAGGCTTAATCTTGTGATTGACTGATCTGGCTTTTTAAGAAGATGGAACCTCTAATGAGTCCCTTCCCCATACTGGCAGTTTGTCCCACACCCTCTCATACAGATTCCCAGTTCATCCCTTATTCATGGACTTTAGGGATCACTTGGACATTTGTTTGTTTTCACAACACATTTAGTTTCTTGCCTACATGTGGTACCTTCACTATTCTGGTTTACAGCTTACGTGAGTCCTGAACTGCTTGGGTGATGTTTAATTATGCGCCAAAACTCTTGAATCACAAACATGCTGAGAGCCACTTAATTCAGGTTACAGGAACAAGTGACTCACTGGACACACAGCTCCCATGCTGAGTTTGCTCTACAGCCAGAGCTTGTTCACTGGGCCACCAATTCCCAGAGTGTTACTGCTGTCACACTGCACCAGCCACAAAAGACTCAGACACCTTCTCAAATGATTTTTGATAATCTAATGCCCATGACGCTGAACTCCACTACTTGGGCTGACAGACTGTCCAAATCCAGCACATGTAATACATATATAAAATCCATACTCTTTAACACAGTGCAGGTTTGCTAACTTAAAACTACCCAGATTGACCCAGCTCTTGTATATGACCTTGTATAAACAAAACATTACTTATAATTTTCCTTATCTATCTTATATGCAGTAACTTTCTTGTATCAGTTTAATTCATCCTCTACAGAACAGCTGCATCATTACAGTTATCACAAAGCAGAACTGAAAAAAAAACCCCAACTTATCTATTTTCACTTACTCTGAAAAGATCAAATCAAAGTTTGTCTCAAACTCACTATGCCATGGTCAAGTCCCTCAGCCTTTTCGCTGAATTATTTTTGACACCTTTCAATTCTACATCCCCCTCCCCTCCATGAAAACATAAGGTTATGTTTAAGAAATGTTTCAATTTGTTTCTAAACTGGATTTATATCCATTTTTTCCAAACATACTCACTACTAATTTGGATAGTTTGTTTTGCATCTTATTTGTTTTTTTTTGGTTTCACTTTCCAAGGAAGCAATGCACTACCTCTTGCACTGCTGAGCGGTTTGAGGTACAATGCCAATTCTTCCACACATTTCTTGCCCTCCTCATAATGCTTGGTATCTTCAGCTCCACTGCATAAAGTAATCGGCTGCTGCTCAGGAACCTGGAGAGAGATGACATGTACATCTACTAAGAATATGCACAAACATGTGGCAACCATGCTCATAAACACTTATTACTGCACCACATTTCCTGTTCTGTTCTTCTTCTGTGATTTTTCCCTATTATTTAGCATTTTTTCAGCTTATTTACCAAACAAATAGCATAAAAATCCCCAGTGAAAACGAAAACAGACAGAACTCATGTTTAATAGACCTCTTTTATTTAGTGGCTGAAAGGAACTAGAAGCAGAAGGCTTAACATGGCACCTCCTAGAACTATAATACTTTGGCTAAAATAGAACACATTAAAACATCCCCAAAGCTGTCTGGCCAAAAAACTGAGGGGGGGAAAAAAAAAAAAAAAAACCAAAAGAAGAGAATCCTGGTCTGCTGGTAAGTACAAATTTATACTACAGCCTCACAGCTCTAAAATCATCCAGGGATAAGAGACTGCAGCTACTTAAGATTAGTGGAAGAAAGACTTAGCAAATACACTAAGACACCCTCGGAACATATTCTGACTAGAGCCAGTTAAAAAGCAGCATGACCAAGTTATCCCATGTAGTGCATATGAACTCACTCTGTGAGTATTTATCTGATGATAGAGGCTAATTACATTCTTGGGGTTTTGTGTTGCTTTTTTGTCAGGTGACATTTATTTTTCTTCTTCCAGATATTCACCAGAAATCAGGATTTTCCCAAGGGATTTGCACCACCCCTCCCCCAAGTTATAATTTTTTACTGTTTTGGTAAATTCTTAAAGCTTTCATCAAGTTTGAATGCGCAGTATAGTACTGTACCACCACTTCTTGATATCACTGGTCAGCAGTCAACCCAATATGAAAGTACAGAGAATTAGAATTCCTCAGAAAACTAAACACAAGCACTTTTTGCATATGCTGTCAAAGTGCAAATAGATCTCAGACTTCTATTTCCATGTCAATTCCCATCCCAGTGGCAATAACAGCATGCTAATCCCACATAGCTGCTTATAGGGACCAACCCAGGCCTTCAGTCTAAAAGCAAAAGCCTTTAATGCTTTGGTTAAATACAGCTACAAACCTGCTCACCTTCATGTGTAACCCAGCCATGCAAAGAGCAGCATTATGATGGCAGCACCAAATAAAAGCAGAAAACAGATATAAAATATACACACACACGTATACGGTTGGCATTGCCAGTGTGAACAGCCTTCCTACCAATTTTAACAGAAAGCGATGCTTCAGCCATATGATCCCACTTCTCCTTAGACAACGGGCTCACCATGCTAAGGCTGTCACTTGACACATAGTGCAAAATAAAAAGTTACTATCTTGCTTCTCCAGCAGGTAACAAGGAAAAGTCTCAGAATGCAACGTATCAGCTGCAATTAACATAGTATCATCCCAAAACTAACACACAAGATAGCGCCTGGGTCTGATCTGGGCTTTCATTCCTACTAAAAACCCAAGCTCAATCACACCGAGACAACTGGGTTAGCCTTGATACTTTTAACTGATGGAAGTTAACTTGTGATGTTCTGTGGGGGTCTTGGTTTTAATTTTGGGCCAGCATTTGTTTGGGATATTTCGGTTTTTGGGTTTGAGGAGTTTTTGCATCTGTAAACGAGAACATTTTCAGCAAAAGGAGATTTTGCAACTCTGTACATTAGAGTGGTCAGCTGTAAACCATCGCAACAACCTTGAGCAGTTTCTCAGGATTTGGGAAACAATTATTAACTCCCGCAATATTTCCCTGAACCTTAACAGAATATTCCACACCTTCTTTTCAAAGGCACTGCCATTTTAGCTGTCTGCTTCTGCCACTGCAGTTACACAGCTGAACTGGCTTCTTGAGCAAATGACACATCCCAAGCATGTGTCCAGATACTGCACTGTCTCTTCCCTACCTACTCCAGTCACATCTTTTGTGCCAATTCCTGCTGGCTCCTGCAAGCATTCCATCTAGCATGCTGACAACCCAAACCACAACGACAGTGTCACAACCCCCAGCACACAAAGGGGGCTCGGGACAGACGTGGGACAGGAAGCCACGTTCAGCCCTGGATTTGGGCCCTGAATTGAAGTGGGTTTAGCACACATTCAGAACAGTGGTTTGGAATGCCAGACACAGCACAACACCACCAGTGAGACACAAGGACTGTCTAGCAACTAACAGAAAGCTTCCCCCTCCCCCACGGAAAAGCTGGCAGAGAAAAACTTCCAGGAGCTAATCAAGCTATTCAAACGCTATCTGCATGTTGTTCCCACTCCTTCTCTTTTGAAGGGAAGCTTCAATGTAAAAATCGAAATGCTTTGTACAACTGTACTATTTGCAAAATGAGCCTCAAAGAGATGAAACTTGTATATGAAGCTGGAGTAAGTGTAGTACTGAAGAGTAAAACAACATGTTTTTTCTGTGGTTTTCAGGACTGTTCAGAAGAAGAGAAATTATTTCTCACGCACACACATTTCATTCATACAGTGCACCTCACAATAAAATTTAGTTAATTTTCCTTTTGCTGGTTCCATTATATGCACTCCAAGACGTATTTTAGTATTTTAGGGTTAGAATGATTGTAAGAATAGCATCTACCAAGAGAAAAATCATAAAGACATAATTCATGGAAGTGACAGGAAACATGAATTTTGATTTTGGCTCCATCATGGAATTGCTGAGAGACAACTGAGAAATAATTCAACTCGAAAGCATTTTCCCTTCCCCTTCCCAAAATATACTTTTAATAGCATGCATGACCCTATGGTCACTGCTGTTTACAATGCCTCTCAGCAGCCTCAGAATAGAAGCCCCACAGAGTGAGCTCATTATTTTCACCATCATTCCATATTCCGTTCTCTCAGACATCACACCCTTATGACAGTTTCCACTGCAAATATATTCACATCATGTAATCAACACCTCCCAAAGGGGATGAGAGCAAGACAGGAAAAATGATCTCAGATCTTTAATTGCTTTAAATGTCTGATGGTTTTGCATGCATCTGCTTTGGCAACGACTGCAAGTATCCTGGCAGTGGAATGTTACCCATCAGCGTGGCTTGTGGCTGTGGGAAGAGACAGGTTATGACAGCATAAGGAAGGGGACCGGAAAAGAATGCTAAAGCATCATCTCATACCAGGCAGTGATTTTGAATTGGTGATTTAAGCATAATTTGATGAAGGAAGTCAGCTTGAGTTGTCAGTAATTACCATTAGACATCTAATTGCACAGAATGAGAACGTGTTAAACAGACCAAACCCCTTTTTGTATGGTTTGAAAACTGTTTCTAGCAATATTTCCCTCCCCCTCCCTGCAAATGAATTATTTGCTTCCTGCCAAATGAAACCAAACAAAACCCAAAGCCTATCACTTCAGTTCCTCAAAAGTTGACATTAAAGACAACTTTTTTCACAGAAAATTCCTCTTTTGTGGCACTTCATTTCATCAAAAGTAAAATAAAAAACTATCAAACGTGCCTCTAATAGCTCTGCACTTGCAATCTTCCCCTTTTGAAAGGGCTGTGAGTTAAGATCACCCACTTTCTCATCATGTAAAATTCCATGTCTAGAATTGTATTTATCACGTCCAGCAGGAGACTACACCAAAACTGAAGCACCACAGGCATTTCTGCCACTCTGTGTCACCTGTTTGGAATGTGTGTGCTGCTGTTTCATGGGTTAAAAAAACACGAGGGAAGAGCTTAGATGACAGATCTACGATTAGTTACCTTCAAAACACTGGCCAGGTGAACACGTGAAATAGTTACATATAGTGAGTAATATGTGGATGCTTGAATAGCTAAAATTTAAAACCTTATTCTCACAGAAACAAACGTAAGGGATTCCTTTACCCAGGAAGTCTAAGAAGTAAGGTATCCTAGGAATGCCTTGCTGATTTGTGTCCAAAGCCATTGTGTCTCCCTTCCCTCACAGCTCCTGCTTAGGTACTCAGACATGTCCAGCTTTCCCAGGAATAATAATTCTCATCTTCCACTTATGATCTCTTTCCTCCCCTGATATTATGTAGCAAAACTTATCTGGACACGGTCTGAACTCCCTAACCAGAGAGGCGGTGGATATCCCATCCCTGCAGGTGTTTAAGGCCAGGCTGGATAGGGCTTGGAGCAAGCTGGTCTAGTGGAAGGTGTCCCTGGCCACAGCACAGGGCTGCAGTGAGATGGCTCCTAAGGTCCCTCCCAAGCCAAGCCATTCTGTGATTCTATGACCACTGCCTTCCAGAACAGCTCCTATAACCAGCAGGAGTACCATGCTACAGGGGAGCAGGTAGAAATCACATTAACAGATGCAGCAGATTAACTTTCACACCAACCGTGACTATAACCTGGGCAATGGGATTCATTTCAGAAAGGGGTGGGGAGGGGGAAAACTGCGAGAGTCCGATTCAAGTAAGAAACCAACTCTTTTCACTGTTACAGTGACAAAATCAACCCAGAGAGAAAATGCTACTGTCAGAGGAATACGTTACTGCTTTCCTGGGTGACAAATTCAGTATGTTTTCCTCAGAAGAAGTCCTGCTTATTTCACTTGCTGTACTTGTGCAAAAGCCCGAGTGACTTGCCCTGGAATCCTGTCACTGCTGCCAGTCACAGCAGAATAGATTTGTTTCTTTAAGCCGCCTGGTCTCCTCCTCCAGCAAAAAACACTTAACAAGTATAAATGTGTGAATTTGTCAGAAATCACTCCAAAGGGAAAAGAACAAACTGTTCTTCCCCCTTACAGATAAAAGCTTTAGTTGGGCTTTACTGTATTTCCTTCCAAAACAAAACCTGTTTTTTTGGAATTTAGCATTTACAAATAAAGTATTTGGTCTCTGTGGATTCGGGTTAAGGTATACAAAGGTTTGCTGGAGATTAAGGGACACTAATGACACATACATGCTCCTGAAACGAAAGCCCGAAGTGGAAAAACAAATAGAATTGGTTTTAGCTGAAGTTGACGCTACTCATGCTTTGAAAGCCGGATTGCTGCTCACAGACCATTTTTGCTGAAATAGCAGAAGAATGCACTCTCGTAGTGGGACAGTCCAAAATCACTAGTTTCTCTAAAGTACCTTTCTAAAAAAACCCTGTCCTTAACCAAGCCTTTTTCTGTAGAAAGATTTTTAAAATGGCCTTAGACAGTCTGTTGGAAAATAGCAATTGTTTCCCTGTCCTTCACAGCAAAGTAGTTGTATTTATTTTCTAGTAGTCCAGTGTCTGGTAAACACTGCAACAGCTGCCAGAATGGGAGATGGAAGAAAAAGGAGAGTGAGTTATACTGAACAGTGACTTCATTCACATACTCATTTGAAATTAGGAGCTGGCAAAGGTGGTTCAAACTTCTCTTAAGGGGCAAGTTTGTCAGTAACAAAGAGCCAGCCAGGATCCACCGTTATTGTTATAGGTAACAGAATGCTGGGAGTAGCGAACAATCAGAAACGAGTGGCAAAGAATGGGGGTGGCAATAATGTGTCTTTTGGTGGCATTTGCAGCTTTAGGGTCACGATGAAACAAGGTCCTGTGAATCTTAAACATACAAAATTTTCAGATAAAAAGGGAGCACAAAATGATGTCATTAGTGCGAAGTCAGAACCTAAAGTTAAGAGTGCTCTCAAGACAAACCCTATACTATAAAACCTTTCTTCATACCTCACACATATGGATAAGAAAACTCTGGCTGGCTAACTAGTAAAACCAGAAAAAAATCCTCAGTTACCTGTACAGAGCAGGGTGGGTTTCTATCTCATTCCAGAGAATTTTGTTTTTATAAAAATTTAAATTCTGGCAGGTCAAGTTGAAGCTATCTCATAAAGCTTAACAAATGCACACAAACCAACCAAAAAGTGCAAGGGGAAAAAACCCCAAACTTTTATCACAAATGTGGACATTCAGATGCAACCGGAAATATTCAAGAAAGTGCAGAGAGGAAGAACATGTAAGAGAGAAAGAGAATTACAACTTTTTTAAATTACATCACCCACAGATTTCCTACTGTTTGGAAGCTCTTCAAAGATGGCAGCATATGACAGGAATGGGAGTGCACAATCTCACTGCTTCCTCCTGGGGAGCAGGATGAATCACTTAGCACAGCCAGAAACACCATTTCATTTTGAGCTTCTGAAATAACCTCTATGCCACACACCATGAAAGAAAAACAACAAATTAGCCATATTACTTGATAAACTAAGAAGTGGCAAAAGCACACCTGGACCTGTAAGTTGCAGTACCTAATAAAAGGCAACTTCAGAGCATCTCTCTTTCCTCCACACCTTTTACAGCTCTTCCACAATTCTTTCCTTTTCCTCAAACTACGGATCTCATTGAAGTTTCTGCTGCATTTAATTTCACTTATCCCAGACACTGAAGCAGTACAAAATAAAACAGAAACCTCTTCATGGTAACTGCATCCCATCTACATTTCCGCTCTTCACCCATAAGTTAGACGTGATTGTCCCTCCTCTCCTAAGACCGCAATCCTATGCACAAGCCTTGGAAAGTGTGGGTCACGGGGAGCTGTAAGAGCAATACGCTTTTGTCAGCTGAAGTCAGTGTTGCAACTGGACTTGATCCTGCTTTCCACACATCCCTGCCCTTTCTTGGGGCTGCTGTCAGTACCAGTGCCACTCATCCTCATCATATCACCACTTCAACTGACCTCACCAGTACCTATTCCAGCAAAAAACGGAGTCTCAAGCAGGCTTCCCCCATCACCAATATGGATTTAGAGTAACATGTCATCTCAGGATGTTGTATTTCCATTGCATAGTTTTAAATAAGGCTGTATAAAGGCTGCTACCAGAGAGATCTAGCCCACGTCCTTTACACTCCCCTCCTGCTTTTGGAACAACTAACCACAGGTCTCACAGGGTGAGTACAGTAAAGCACATAACCTATCACAGAAAAATGTCTTCCCACAAAATAAGCTCATCCTTTTGGCAGAGAATGGCTTGGTAAGAGTCAAGGAAGAAGGAAGGAAACACTACAAATCTGTTCCGGATGTAATAAAAGTCATGGTCACTAGCAGAAGTCACCAGCAGAATAAAGATTTAAACTATTGTTCCAGGCACCTTTACTACTTCTTGTAGACATCTCCAAAAAGGTAGATGCCTTCTCTTCACACCATTAAGACAGTATCATATTCTTCATTATCCCTGACTTGTACTCCTAAAAGAAGGAAAATACCGTAACAACAACAAAAAGAAGCATGGATACCTGAGCACCCACAAGTTGCAGCAAGGCTGAGTTGACAGGAAGGAGTTCAATGTCTGTGTTGATAGTGGTCTGGTCAAAGGGACATGCCTTACGGTGGAGCTTGTTGAGGCACATCTTGCAGACAGTGTGGCCACAACCCAAGCTGATGGGCTTTCGGATCGTTTCGTCGAAAGTCTGTGTGCAAATCGGGCAGGAGAGAAAATCCGTCCATTGTGGAGCTTGTACAGGCATTGCTTCAGGAGTTAATTGACAAGACAAAAATCTAAAGCACAGATTCCACTGGAATCAAAATTTTGCAAAAAAGTCTGTTTGGTTTTAAATATCTTCTGTAAGTACAGACAGTCTGCACATAGTGTGAAACATAACCTAGAAGAAAACAGAAATACGAAGTTAACATTCTGTACTAGAACGGGCACATGAGCTCCTCTGTGCTAGGGAAGCACCACTCGTCGAGGTGTAGCTGAACTAAGAGTGCAGTTCTGACACTGAATACAGAACTGAGTCACAACTTACTTTAATTCCAGCTAGTCTCCGTCTCTGGAAAAGCCAGTGTAAACCATTTCTGCTGTTACATGGCTTAAACTAAATCAAAGAAGATTACTATCAAAGTGAAGCTATAAGACTAATTAGCTTTTCATTTTCATGTTTTTTCTTTATAAATGAGCAAATTGACATCAACAAAATGTGAATAAAAAAGACAATTCCACTAATCCCTTTTGTACAATATCTATTGTACAAAATAATTAAGTATTTAAATAATTTTGCTTAGACAAGACTTCATCCAAAGCTTCTATCACAAGCAATCTTCCTTCAGAGTCCAGCGGGCTCTGGATTGGCACACAATGACTCTGGAAAGGTGTGAGCTGCCCAAGCCTCGAGGGGGACAGGATAAATGGCTCAGGGTCAGTCAGACACTGTGCAATACACCCCTCACACATCACTCTGTGATCTGCACCCTCACACAGCCTGGTCTGTACTGAGCTCTATGGTACCACAGGGACACATCCAGACACATCTCAGTTACCCTGGGAATCTGCAATGAATTCCTGCTGGAAGGCTGAATTGCCTTCTGTCTGCCACCAAGCACCTCCATCCTTCAAAAGCTGGACAACCACTCCTAGTCATTTATAACTGGATGACTGACAATTGTTCCTTAACTGTTCCTTTATTAACCCCAATTTATATCATTCACTGCTTGCCTAGAGATTGCATTGATAGAGAAAGCAGTATCTTTACTCTGATGAGAAACAACAATAGTAGAAAAGCTGGGAGATCTTTATTACTTGGCACTTTCAAATCAAAATACTAAGAAGATGTTACTCATTATAAGGGAATGAAGGTAAGACATCCCTTTGGGACAGGAAAAAAGCAGAACTAATATGAGGAGAAATGTAGAAGAGTAGATGGATCACATGATATGAAGAAATCATTATCAAAAAGAAAAATAGTAATAATTTCTGATGTCTGGTTTACTTTCATGAGAGGAATTTGAAAAGAGAAAAAAAGTACAAGTCACTGATTCACAAGCAATTTTTCTAAAACAAGCAGAAAAATGACAACAAAACCCCCACCACAACCACCCATATGTATTAGTGTTTCTTTCCCACACACCACTGGCTTCAGTTTCAAATCAAGGACTGCACACTTGCTTGCTAGTATCTGTTCTGACAGCAAGTTCTTCCATAAGTAAAATAGCAACTTTTAATCAAGCTTAAAAAACATTTACAACTAAAATCTGAATTCTAAAGGCAAAGAGAGAAACTGTATATCAGGACCTGCGCAATTCAGAGTCAAGGCATTTTAAAATGGAAAAAAAAAATCTAACACTAAAATAAAGACTGAAAAGCCTCTGCCACTTTTTTTTCTGGAAAAAAGGCTTCTTTTTTCAGAGTTTAGTGCAATGTTGTTCACAGTTAACATTATTTTGCCAAGGTAAACAATGAAGTGTTTCTAGTTAAGCTTTTAGCCAAGTTTCATCAAACACCTGACCTTAGCTCTAAAGCTAATGAAAAGGAGTTGTACTATGATGATCTCTCTGAGTCACTTCCAACTCAGGATGCTTTATGATTCTAGGGAAAAAATAAATTATTTCTCTCTCCAAAAGATAATATACAATGCCACACAACCTCTGGTTCTCAGCCACTAAGGAATCAATAAGAAATCAGTATTACCAGGCAGAGTGCTACAAGGAAGAGGCACCACATCAGGTTAACCCTACCACCACCATCGCATAATGACAAGATGTCAAGGTTGTTCAGGGTTCCCCCTTCCAAAATACCTCTTTAATGGCAAATCAGCCATTTTTTTCCATCTTGTCACCACAGAGTCAAATCATACCCATTACGAATGTATCACCACAGCCCAAATGAAATCTTCTGTATTTTTAGGTTACTTGACTAAGAGATTGTACCCTAAACCATTCAGCAAATTTATGTGCAAACCTTCCCCGGCTACCTGCCCTCTTATATACTGAGTAAACTCGGGTAACAAGCCTTCGAACTACAATTATCCTTTGTAAACCAAATCTGCCACAGAAATTACCCAGAAACTCCAGAGAAATCCTTCTGCAAAGAGCAGTACACAGTTTGGTAAAGCTACTGTATGTATGGCTGTACTATGAAATATCCTTTGGGGATCAAAATTTAAGAGCTGAATCATAGTTCTTCCTTCTCACCACACTGCTATTAGAATATCTAGCGACAATTTCCCAGACTCCTCTGCAATTCAGAAACAAACTGAACAGTCTATTAAAAACAAATTATTAGCCAAGCATTCAGGAAAAGAAGTTTTTAATTAACTGGGGAGACTTAAAATCAGAAGCTAACATGAAGCTGTACCATTAAGTCTAGAAAGCAGAGGTGGACAAGGACACGCCACTATCCCAAGCTATGAACTGGAAGAAAGGAGTTGAACACAACTTTAATGTTAGTTAATAATTTAAAAAACCCCAGTAAACAGAGTCACATTGTTGCTACCTGTACCTCTGGCATAAATAGGTCATATTTGTTTACAAACTCAACAGCTGAAAGAGAAGTTTGGGGAGTCTGGAGATGGAGGGACTAATTAGTGGCATCCATGATCCCTTGTCAAGACAGATCTCAAAAGGCTGGGGAACAAGAGAAGCAAAGTTGATACGTAAGTACAGCTCTCAGAGACTCCACAGTGTCTGAGGTTGTGTTCTGGTGCCTAAATGCCAAAAGGAGGCCATGGACAGCACTGATAATAGAACATACAGCTGTGAGAAACCTCACAAAGCCATCTATTTCAGCACTGTCTAGCTGCTGCAACAGATGCTAAGTGGTGTGATGCAGCCAACCTTTTCCTCACAGAAAAGAATAGCTGTTGGAACAACAAACCCTGTGCTTCTGATGAACCTCCACAGCAGATCAGCGCAGAACTGTGGAATTCCTCTCATCCCACAGAAGACAGGAATGGTATCACAGGGACTGAGGATTCACAAGCCACACGCACACAGGCTGGCACCAAACCGAGTACTGCTGCTGGTGCCATAGCTTTCCACATATATGGACGGCCCCGTTTTTCCCACCAGATCTTCAACCTTTGGACCTGGGAGCAGAGCCAAGAGCTGAGATACAATGTAAATCTCTTCCAGGCACAAAGCTTAGATGTAGAGGCACAAAGCTGTAAAAGATACCTGTGGCCTTGTATCACGGTTTGTGATTCACTATGACCTTGGAAAAACTGAGAAAAAAGTCTCTAACTTAAAAGAGCTACTTTAAACAGGAGACATTACAAACAGCAGTAAAACAGTGGAAATAAGACAGTTTCATTATCACTGTCTGCTACTGGAACCCTCACCACTACAGAAAGAGAACACTACTTTTCCTACTGTACATGTTCAAAGAATATTCACTTTTATAGTACAGTGCTTTAAAAAAAAAAAAGTTTCTCTTCAGCATTATACCAGAGGTAAGCAAAACATAAAGAATACAAAAATTTACAAAAGATATAACTATTTAAATAGCCCACCTCCCCATAATATTCCATTTTAACCCACCCTCAATTCACTAAGTATTTCACACTCAACAGCTTCTAACAGTGTAAAATGTATATCCATACACATTTCTTTGTGCATGATTGAAGAAAATAGATATGTCAAAACCCAAGAAAGCAAAAAACTAAAAAGACACATCCACAGTACGTTAACTGGAAGAAAAAAAGGCATAATTAAGAATGAAGACGCCCCAAGACACAGAGCTTGAATCCTCCACTGAAACCAGAGACAGACTGATTTTGTTATTTCTGAGTTTGAAAATACAAAATACCTGTATGCAAGTCTCGTCCTCCTGTTTAGACCTGCATAAGCTCTTTTATCCACATCTAGAACCACCTGGAAAAATTTCTCCTCCCTTCTGGGCCTCCCAGCCCCCCAAAAATCCTTGAAATTCCATCCTTCAACTCAGACTGGAAATGTCACACTGTAATCAGATCAGTGACCTGTCTCCTCTGGGACTCTGCCAGTGCTCCAGAGAAAGACATGATTATTCCATAAACCACTGGAACAACCACTCAATCCTTACTCTGCTGGACTACAATGCAGGGGTAGCATCATGTCCAAGCTGTGTTATGTCTGTGGCAACCAGAGTCTTCCACATGTCCTTTGCAGATTCAACTCTTGACAAGAAGATGTTTGTAAAATGCAGAACAGTCTGTACCAACATCCACTGGCATCAAGTTTCACACATGACACACAGGAAAACTCCTCCGCTTTCAGTTTGAATTCAACGCACTCTCCGAGGGAGTCCTTCGGTGCGGGTTCCAAGCACACCCCAAATTCTCTCACAAACATGTTGTTTGGACCCAGCACGCTCTCCCATGGACACATCACATGCTGTTTCATCACTACCGAGTTGGCACTGCTCTCTCCCAGCAGCAGCCCACACTAAGTCATGTCACAGTTTAAGCAGATGACTCAGCACACCAAAGGGGCACCCTTAGCTCAGCTCCTGCCAATTCAGTAGATACAGCTCTTAAGGGCATTCCTCACTCCTGAGTGTTATGTATTCCCACAGCATTTCATTACCCAAACAACATCACCTTCTTAACCCAAATTCAGTTAAGCTGAAGCTGTTTCATTTTTGCCGAGGCTTACTCCCAGCTAAACCAAGCAGAGCTTCCTGTTGCAGTTACCAGTGAACACAAGTAAAGCCTATTTAGTGCTAAGCTTAACACTACAGCAGCTCCTCAGAGCCAAAACAAACTCAGGCTTGCCAGCTGAAATGCTCATGCAAATACAACTCTTGAGTAATCATTATTTATTCTAATAAAGAAAACACCATTTCATTAATTCTTTTAAAGACTCTTACTCTTTGATAATAACTTACACTTTTCTGAGAAAAAATAACCAGGCACACTTCTCTTTTCTGTGAGACTGGTTCTGTGGTACATTAACTACTTCAAAACCTCTCTGACACTTTGAGATTAAAAATAAATCAACAACTTAAATTAAATTAAATTAACAGACAACAGTAAAGCAATTCCTAACTCAAAAGGATTACCAGATATCCATGGTACAATTCTAGCCAGCAGCTGAACCTCCTCCATTCTTGTCTACTGCCAAACAGACAAATTTTTGCTGGTGCTTCACAGAACCTTTTTGTTTTCTACTCCAGTGTGCTCATCATAATAAACAGTATTTCTGAGGGCACTTAAGTAGCTTTCTTCTTTTCCCTGAGCCCATATTTTAAAAAGTCCTGAATTTCATTTTAGGAAAAAACTGACCTGACAACCTATGGGAAGCCCTGACCAGCAGAAAGTAATGTGTTTTTTTACAAGCACCCTGTACTGCCAACTTCACTGTTCACAGAAAAGGATAAATCACTCTAGTTATGTTTCCCATATCCAGTTCCACAGAAAAAACCTCTGAAAAATTTTAAAGAGAGAGGTAAAGTCCATACCTGATCAGAGAAGAGTAGGTAGAAGAAAAAAGCTTCTTACCTCTGCCTGGGAAGCTCCATGAACAACACATACCATAAGCCCAGAAGCGTATATCCAGATTCAGGGTTTTATTCTCCTTCCTGTTTGCTCTGAAACTTCTCAGTAAACTCTCCGCGGGCAGCAAGTGCCCGACTTCCTCATTCCTGCTGCACGCATGCGTGTCTGCCAGCACACACCCAACACCAGCCAGCACTGCCCACAGCACCGAGCCCCAACACACAAATCCCCACCCAACACCAAAACCTGCGAGCCTGGATGTAATGCATACTCCCAACCCTTCCTTCAAAGCGTTAGCTGGCTTTAGCAGCTGTATAATAAAGCTCTTCCAAAAAAACCAAAACCAAAACCAAACCAAACCAAAACAACAACAACAAAAAAACAAAACAAAACAAACCCCCAAAAAACCACAAACCAAAAAAAAGCAAAGAAAATCATGAACATCATCAAAACTATGTCCTAAAGTAACTGAAGCTCAGTTAAATGAGATTCAAGATCTACTTTCTTTCCTCTTCAGTAATTTTTGTCCACAAAAACGAAGGGAGAAATTTATGTAATTTCAGGTAAAAGTCTCTTACTTGGTGAAGTCAGTGAAACATTTTAGGAAAATGGGGCCAGTTAAGCACAAGATGTTATTCCTTATTTGAAGCTTCCTGCCTGGTAATAACACAAGGAAAATAAGAAAACCAAACAATCAACATCACAACTCTACCACACTACCTCCCCAACAGACACTCTGAAAGCAATCTACAATGATTTAAGCTTCCCAACATCCTCTGAGGCAACATCTCATGTTCTCTTACAGAAAAGAAAACTTTTGAATGAAGTTATTTATATGGTTTTTAACAGGAAAAACATGGAATGAAACCTGATACATCAATTTTTCAAACGTGATCTATCATTTTCTTGACTCTTATTCTCACCCAACTGCCATTAGGGTCACGAACATTAAAAGACAACACGTGTAGACAAAATTTAAGTGTTCTTGCTCATGTCCTCCAAAACACAAAACCTGTATGTGAATAAATCATAACGTTCAGGGAAGATATACATGACCAGCTTAATAATTTCTGGTTGTTATTATACATCCCTTACAGCCTATTTAAAAGGAAAAGGAAGTGACCAATTCTTAACAGCAAATGGTTTTATGAGCTACCACCTAGAAAATTTTTTCTGCCAATTGATGATAAAGTCTAGGCAGTTAATAGCAGACAACAGCTCTACAATATGTTCCTTTCACTTCAAATTATGAGTTCTTGCATTTGTCAATGAAAACAGTAATAGTAACAAAATGATTAAACCAGTATTTAAAAAAATCAAGGAAAAACCAAACACATTAAGAGAAGAAAGGCAGAAGACACTTCAAAAATCCACAGTAGTTTCCAGGACAGGGACTTGGGTTCAACTGGTCAAATCCTCAGGAGCTCTCAAGAGGAGTCAAGAAGGCAAGCTAATAATTTCCTTTTCCCAGAGAAGACACATCTTTGAAAAAAGTCATAGAAAAGATAAAGAGAATAAGCTTGTCAAAGTCTTCAGCTTCAAGGGTACAGACAGATATTACCTGTCAGTGTCAGCTAGAGAAGTCACTACTCTTTCTTTCTCATTCCTTCCTAAGATATTCCAGCTGGACTGGTTGCATAGCTGTCCCAGCTGAAGTTTTAAAGATAGATCTCTATTAATAAACACAGGTAGGCAGAAATGTGGGTGGATGGCAATCACACAACCAATACCTCATTTTAACTAAAACAAGGCAACAAATCAGCCACACAAACAGCTTGTCTAAAATAACTCCAAGTAGTAGACATCAGGAGGAGAAAGCAATTGAAGTGAGTAGTGTTCTGACCACCGAGACCAGCATGGTTCTTTTCCATGCAAGAATGATCTATAGTTACCTATCGACTACTACTACAGCCATTTGGTAGATGAAAATGAAAAGTAAGGAAAGGAAAGGAGAGGAGAAGAGCCTGGTGTCACTGCAATGCCTTTATCCTCCCTCAGTCATGAATCATTGAAAAGACCCAACACAATGCAATGAAAAAGAAAGCATTAAAAAAACCAAACTAACAAAAAGGTATAAAATACTGCTTGCTCTAAAGTACTACTGGCTTTCCAGAAACAGCTTTTCTCCCCACTTAATTCAGCAACTTAATTACAACTGCAATGGCAAACAATAAGACAGAAGGGCAGACAAATTCTGGCTGGAGATATTGGTCAAAAACTCTTCAAAAAAAGCCCTCTAACCTATACTACAACCTTTAATAACTATCCCCCACTCCCTCCTCGCCAGGAAAATTATGTAAGAATACTATCTCCAAAAAGAAAAAATAATCCAGGCTTTTTTCTCTTTTTGTAGTGTACAGTGAAAATACTACTGAAAATTTTTATTCGATAAACTTACAAGGCAAGAAACCAAGCAATACTCTAAACTTCCTCCCTGCCTCCTTCCCCTTATGTCCAAGTATTGGTATCACACTTCTGTTGTCACTCTCCTGTTTATTTGTTTTCAAACTGACTGGCAGACTTAAAAAACCCAAACCTCCTACGTCAAGAATTCCAGGTGCAATAGTAAGGAAATGCTGAAATATACTGTAAGAGCAGTGTTAAGCAAATAGAAATGCTACTGTCCAGCAGAGGCAAGAAGAGGCTTCTATTTCATTGTTATTAAAAGTGTAAAATGGAAATGTAAAATCCCAATTTATGAAGAACTCCACAGGTATTCAGAAAACATTTTCAGTGTCCACCTGAAAACTTACATCTCAGGACTTCTTCATAATGTTTTCTTCTCCCTTCTCATTTCTCTGACTGAGAGGTGGCTTTTCTTGTAACTTAGTAGATGTCACCTTCATTTTAAAAACAGATGTCAAATAGCTTCATGTAAATAACATATAATAACTGCTGTTTACATAACAGTACTCTCTAATAAAGCTTCAGTTATTCTATTTACCTTCAAAGCAATTTATTTTAAACATCAAAAAAATCTTTTAATAAAAGCAGAAAGTCAAAAGCAGTGAAAACTGATGAATTTTTTAACAAAACTACCAATGTAGTTGCTTGCCTGCCTGTTTAATGTACAAGTTCACTTTAAACATCATAAGCAGAAGAAAGGTTATTTTTTAATGTTCCATACAAAACCACCTCTAGACTACTGCAATGTTATTTCAAAAGGCAATGGAGCACTTAATTTTTGTGGCACACACATTTTATCAGAGTGGGAATTCACAATGACAAAGAACATTTTTCACCCTCTGAGCCTTACTATATTTCTATCCATTACACCATTCTCTCAAAGATTTTGATACAGAATTATTTAACTATATCAGCTTCAAGAAATCAGCTCCTCTATTTCATGCACCTGTTCAATTAAGCATGCGATAATATTTCTGCATTATGATGAAATGGTATAGTACCATCAGCTTCAGAGAAAAGGTGAATATTTACAAACACCACACACAACAAAACACTTGCGCTCGCCAGTGCAGTTTTACCAAAAAGTTGAGGCAGGCAGCCCGAGGAGTTGCTAAGAGAAGGTAATGTGGGTTTTCCTCATTTCTCTCCCAGATCAGTCAAGTCTAGTTGCTAAGAGAATTGTTAAACATTAATTAAGCAA
>VZSR01001436.1:416063-476643 GCA_013398615.1 Brachypodius melanocephalos
GTGCCATGTGCTCTGGGATGACCCTGCTTGAGCAGGGAGGTGTGACCCGATGACCCACCGTGGTCCTTTCCAACCGGATCCACTCTGATTCTCTGTAGTAGCCACTACCTACACGCATGATACTTCAAATGAGACTTAGCACAGAGCAACAGAATGTAATCTCTCCAAACAAACTAATATGTGTTAACCACTTTAGCCTTGTGAGGACCCAAGCATCCAGACTCATACTTGCATTCTACGACCAAGGAAGACAGATACTGAAACTTTACCTATTAGCATTTCCAATGCATTTTCAAGCAAGTTTAAACTACTTCACAGAAAGTACTCTCCATGCTTCATCTCTGCTAAGGACCTAGGCCTATCCAAACCAAATTCCTTTACTTCTCACATTTGCTTCTAAAAGGTTCCAAAAGATGTTCCAGATCTTTTAAATGGTTAAGAAGTCCTGGAAACAAGGGAAAAAATGTGGGAAGCGCAGAAGAAGGAACTTCAAGACAGACACTTCTAGCATCAGTAGACTTTGTCAACTTTTTAGGTGTCGTTTTATAAGCAGCTTATTTGGACACAACCAGGGCAACACAGCCTCTTTATGTATTTCTTCATTAATAGAAAACATCTGAAAAGTATTGATTAAATTTTAACTAGCTACCTAAATGCTATTCAGCAATCCTAACAATAAGGATTACTACACCAACAGGTTGAATTGATGAGAGTAAGTGAAATGCAATAAGGAATATGAGCAATAATTTGTGGAATTGTTACTTTATATTAAATCCACACCAAAATGATCTAATTTCAAAAACAACGCTAAGTTGAAGCAACATTTAATAGTGTAAGTTATGCAAATACAGTCAAAGCCATTCTTTCAGCTCACTGCAGTTACAGCACTGAGTGAAGGACTGTCCAGACAGTGCTCTAGCAGTCCATAACTCACATCACCTTACTGCCCCTAGAACCCAGCTGCCAATAAGGAAGCAATTGTAAATGCTACAATAGTCAATACAAAAATAGCTTACAGGGCCCAAACAAAACCAGATATACTTCTTTGTTGAGTCCTGTAATAGCTTCACTTGCAATAATAGCAGGATTACTCATTTGTGAAACTTATGTTCTTTATCTTATTCTACCTGTTCCCATGACAGAGACTGCAACTGTGTTTTAATAACACAACCTAGTCTACACTACAGCTCTGGAGTCATCCAAGGTCAAGAGGCAGCTGCGGCAGAAATGGCACTGAGCCTGGAGAATTTCAGCTCTCTTGTTAACAATTGCATAAATAAAAAATTAGCTAGTCAACACACTATACAAAATTTTCTCCACACCTCTAACAGATTTGATGTAAAAATCCAAACACTATTCAGCACTGACAAAGCTGCTCAAGACTTTTAGGCAGTGTTAAATTACTATTCACACAGGGCTTAAAGTCTTTAAGTAGCAGCAGGAGAGGTCACACAACTGTTGCTGAAAAGCAGGTTAATTCAGGTACGTCTGACTCAGAATGTAATTGAGCCTCTCTTGTTTTAAATGATACTGGCAGCCTGTGATTCAGTTTGTAGCACTGCTAAAAAAAGCTGGTCCAGAGGCCAAGAATAGCCTAGGGCAAGGTACTCGTTTTGAATTAGACGTTTCATGCAACCTTCAATTACATGAAAAAAAACCCCATCCTTAAATATTTTGCAGCCTTGGTGTCAATCTCACATTCTAGATTTATAAAAATACAATCTTTTCTTTACAGCTTGACAACATCGTTGAAAGTTGTGTTAGTTTAACACAATCTGGCTTTTAGTGGGGGCAGAGGAAGCCACAGAGGCGCCTTCTGAAAAAGAAGCTCTTTGAAATTTCTACTATGTCCAGCAGAGCCAATCCCTAAAGGCTCCAGCAATGGACATATTGGCTGGCCCAATCAGAGAAGTTAGCAATGCCTCTGTGATGACATATTTAAAAAGGAAAAAAAGGAAGGCAATTCCTCTTTCTTCTGTCTCTCTGAGGGGTGGTGAGGGAGGCACCGGGGCTGTTGGGCCATGTCGCTGTGGGGGGCCAACCTGGTGCCATAAGCAGCCACGCAGCCAAAACCATGTGGTGGGGCCAGCACCAGGAGCACCCACGTGGACACGGGCAGCCCCCAGCTGAGACTGGGAGCGGCCAGGGCCAGCAGCAGCCGCACATCCGGGACCCACGGGGCCAAAAGCGGTGCCACGTGGCCACTGCCATTTTGGCATGGCTCGCAATGAACTGTACTTGCTTAGCTGCTTTTAGCCAGCCATGCTGACAACAGAAGGGCAGGAGTGGCAGCAGCAGCTCTTCTCCTTCAGCGCCCCTCATGAGGAGGCGCATGGAGCCGGCAGCCGGTGCGGCTCGCGCGGTGTCCACGTGAGCAGCGGTGAGAGGCATGGTGAGCAGGGCCCGATGCGTTCCCCGGACGGAATCAACCTTTCAGTGCTGCAGAACTCTATAAAAACTTTCCAGCTGACAGAATTTGAGAACAAACGAACCTACAGACACCAATTCTCTCCCAAGTCAGAAAAAAGGAAAAGGTGAAGATGTGTGAGGAGAACAACGTGGTGACACTAAGGTCAGTGAGAAGGAGGGAGGGCGAGGAGGAAGTGCTCCAGGCACATCTCAGAGCTGAGATCCTTCTGCAAGCTGTGGTGAGGACTAGAATACAACAAACTGTTTCCATGTAATTCATGAAGAGCATGGGGAGATGCAGAATTCACCCGGAGCCCGTGAAAAAAAAGGTGCTCACACCGGAGCGTGTGGATGCTGAAAAGCCGTGATACAGTGAGAAACTTGAACAGAGTCAGAGAGAACTCTTGCTTCCAGACACAGACAAATAGGACCCTTGCTTTTGTACTACAACAGCTCATCCTTAAAAACTACACCCCACGAATAAATGGCCCATGAAAAACAGCTGTGGGAAGACTGCTTTGCCTGTGGGAGGGACTCTCATTGCAGCAGGTTGGGCAGGACTGCTACTTGTGACAATTAGAACCACGTTTGAAAAGTTCACAGAGAACTGTCTCCCACGGGAAGGACCCCACAGCATAACAGGAGACTCCTTGCCCTAGGCGAACTGAAGAAAAGATTTTTAGAACTGACAAACTGATTATAAACCCCATGTTTTGTCTCCTTGTGCTGTCAATGAAGGGAAAGGAAGGGCTGGGGTGGGGACGAGGTGTTCTAAAGGTTTATTTTAGTTTTCATGATCTTCTTTTACTTCCATTAATAAATTTTTCTTTATACCTTTCAATTTTTGAGCCTGTTTTGCCCTTGGAGTGTTTTCTCGTAATCCTTATCTCACCCCATGAGCCTTTTAGTTGTTCTTTACCCTTCCTCTGCTCAACTATAGCAGAGGAGAACAAGTGAATAGTTTTTGTTGTTGTTGCTGTGTTTTGGTTTTTGGGTTTGTTCTTTTTTTTAGGTACCTGGCTTCTGGCCAATGTCAAACCCATGACAACAGTATCCACAGTTTTAGTGAGTGGAAACAAAAGGTTCAAATCTCAGGGTTTCCATTAAACACCTACTCTTAAACCAGTCACAAACATTTCAAGCTTAACCACAAAAATGAAAGCTGTTGCCTTACATTTCTTTTTTTTTAATAGAGCAAACAACATAAGGTAGTCATGTATGAGAGAAAAAAATCCAACATCTCACTGATCGTCCTATCAGTAATAGATAAGAGGTGTATTTATTTTTCACATGAGCCTGAATTCACCCGGGAAAAAGAATATCCTACATCCTCTTATAGAGAGGTTTTGAATTATAACCCTAGTTATAGAAGTTTAAAGCTACATAACTTGCAAAACATTCAATCAAGAAGGCAATATGCAATAATCCTGGGAGTAATCTACTAAAAACCCAGTGCCAACGTGATGAATTTTGCTGCTTATGAATTGTAAAAACAGTTCTCCTCCAAACAGAGAATGTTGTCTTTTAAAAGGAAGTCCTCTTACTTACTGCTTACTTTGCATGAGACTTACTCTAAATGGAGCAGTTCACAGAGAAGATTTTTTTCTCGTTCACAGACTTCAAAGATATATTCATCTCTAAAAACATATTACAACTGTATCATTGCAGTATCAGCAACCAGAAAGATGTAAAATAAAAAATACATGGGATACAATCTCACAAACTATCTCACAAACTACTGCCAGAGTTATGTTACTAAAAAGTACACAGATCTCCACAGCATGCTGAACCAGCTTAACTTTTTAAAAACAAAGGGTAAACTTGCACTAATTAACTTTATTCACAGAAATTTAGACTTCACTCAAGGAAAACTAAGATACTGCACTAGATAAGGCTTATCTAGTCTGGTCTCTTAAGATAAGACTGAAATACGCTCAGAAAGAAAATAACAGCAGCTGAAAAATCAGGCAACTCTGTAGTTCATTTGGGTGATTTAATTTCCATGAACCATCTCCTTGAAGTAGAGACTGCTCACCACCAGCTTTTCACAGGCATTGTCCCAGACTGCTATGAGACTACAAGTGTTTGAGCCTTTACATCCCCTGGCTGCAGTGCTACCTTTCCCAGTACGTTAAGAGTGCATCTGACTGATGTTTTACACTTATGGCACGCATGGACCACTCAGGAAGATCCTTCAATTTTTCAAATTTCCTACTTTTAAGAATCTTAAAAATAGAACTTAGCTACCCATGGCACCACTGTTGCTGCAGTCCAAACCATGACAAATGACAAGCCAGCCATGTACAGCCAATATTTGCATGATTTGATAATTTAAATTTCCTCAGACTGGTGTTGTGTAGGTCTGGTTAAACAGCAGGTATCCAAATACATGATAAAGAGTAGGAAAGGAAAACTAAGCACTGAAACTCTCTTACCACCCAAGCAGTCCCTTTACACATTCCTGTATTCAGCCACTTGCTGTTTTTGGAATTAAAGCTATGACAGTAAGCTAAAACCTAATGACAAACAATTCAAAAGAGAAAATTCCAAAAACAGGTAAGCCAAAGGCAGCTATAATAGCACTAGTGAAGCCCTCATAACTGCACTGGGAATCATTCAGTATGCAAAACCTTACACACAAAGAACAAAGTATTTAAATGTATTTATTAGCATACTCAAGTCACTGAATTTCCATAGGCTTACCGTCAATTTTTATTCTGTAATGACAACTCACATAGCAACTTGTCACATCAACATCACTGACTATTCCCACTTCTCAAAAGCTACACCAAGTTTCTGAAATTACATTAATGAATTACCAGATGTGCTTGAAGGAAAGGATTGCTGTCACTCACTTCCCCTTCCTGAAGGCTCCCAATTACTGTCACATGAACTGGTAAACAAGCAAGGGCTTTTTCCCCCACCCCCCTCTCCTGGGGAAGGACAAGTCACATTTTTATTTATCAGGTGTTACCCACAGGAAGACACAGTAGAATGTTGGGGCTTTTTTTTCATTTGAGATTCTAGCTAAAATATACCTGTGACTGTTTTAATACCTGGTGAGTAACCCTGACTCCACACCCCTTTCCTCTCCTGTAGTGCCTAATGTGACAACCACATCATCACATCCTCAAATGCCAATACCAAGGATTTCTGTGGAAGCTTTTCTTCCTGGTATGAAATCACCTACATCATGGCCAAGCTCAATTTGACAGAGGTCAAGTTCTACTCTCAACCGGTCTAGCGAATCTAAAAATTCACATAAAAACCGCTGTGAGCATGCAATTCTCCTCAGAAACACACCCACAGACATCCCTACCCAGCCCTTGAGTGCTATTTTGTTACAAGCATTTGATAAAAAAGTTCCACTGAGAAAGGAGTGACCTTACTACAGGTCTCTGTTTGCTGAAGTCATGTAAATCCTCAGATTTACAGAAAATCAGGAGGGAAATATTGCACTCCTATGAACTACAGTGCAGATGCTGGCACTTAGGTTATTCTACCTTAACTCATGAATTTCCAATATTCCTGCTAAAGGAATGAATGCTAAAATAAAAAAAAAAAAAAAGAAAAAGAAAAAAGAAAAAACCCAAAAAACAACAAAACCAAAACCTCAAAGCTACTTGCCACTGCTGACACCATCTTATTAATCCTATTTTTATTTTTTCCTTTTAACAAATGCTACAGAACTGAAAAAGAACATCATGCATTAAGGACAGATTAAAATTTTGCCAGGTTTCCCCCCACTAAGAATATATTCTGCAAAAATCACACTCCTCAGAGAGAAGGTAAGTCTTAAGTCTAGTAATAATTAGAGAAAAGGGGTAAATTTAGTACAAGTATAACTTAAGGAATTTATTTTGATTTGCAACCAACCGGGCTGTGCCTTTTTGCTTTGTGGTTAAGGTGTCTGAGAGCTTTGTGCACAGCCTTTCACTTTATTATTTCAATAAAAATAAGAAGTATCTTGCACTCCAACAGAACCTTTATGCCTACAGACAGGTCACCAATACAACGCTAAGCAGCATCACTGAAGGGAAAACCGAGAAGCTCAGTTTCCCAATGCAGTCTGGCACAAGTTAGAACTAGGTTATTTCACATACCGCCACTCTCATACTGTTATCAACAGGGAGCCTCTTAAAAAAAGCAGGGATGGGATGATTTAGAGGGTTTCCAAACACAAGCAGCCCTTACTTTGAACACCTTTTCTGTGCTCTGAAATTATTCATGTCCCTGAAGATTCTTGACACAAATACATCCTTAAAATGGAATAAAATGTTCAGGAGACAAAACCAGATGGAATCAAAGCAAGACATCTTCAAACCAAGAAGATGGTTTTGTATCAACTATGAAACAGTAGATAAGCAGCATTGAAAGGTATCATGCAAGAGGTATGCATCTTGCATCTTCAGCTAGCATGATTTAATACAGCACACAAGTACAGGGAACTAATAATCCATACAGATCAGCAAGTCCAGAAGACAGTCCTGCTGGATCACATCCCTTCAGTAGAAGCTGACAATCGCTGGCAACAAACCAGTTACATTTTAAATAGTCTGCTCTACTCCAAGCAACCGAAGTTTAAGTAGTTCTCACTCTGCTGAATAACATTTTCTTTCCAATGTTATGATTTATTTACAAAGAAACTACAGTGTCAAGGCTTCTATCCATAAGGCCTGGTTTAAATAACAAAGACTAAATTTAAAATTTACTATAGGTTTCTGCAGCACTAATAAGACCTCCTTTCTAATTAATTCTACAGGAGGCCATCTCACACAATTAAATGGCAGAATGACTCATAAAACAGGAAGAACAGCCTGAGTCCTTGCCTTTAGTTTAACTAACCCAGTCCATCTCATCAGGGCAGTTTAGCCTAACTTATTTTTATCTTTCTCCATCTCTGCTTTCAAATTTACAACAAAGTCATCACAAAGCTCCCTAACTTCTCACCAGTTCCAGAGGAAGCAGTGATGTTTCGACAATCCTCGGTAAAGTCCAAGAACAAAGAGTACCACAGGTTGCTCCATTATCCAAACCACCCATCCTGCAACTCTGAACTACAAAGCAATGAAACTGAGACAACAAGCCATCTCTGTTACCTGCATTAGCTGGCTGAGTTGATGAGTGGCTCAGACCAGAACAAAGTTAATTAAAAAAAAAACACAATTAGAAGAAAAATAGAGAACACCAGAGAATGAAAGATCATTAAAGAGAAACAGAGAGGTAAAGATAACCACGCATCTAGGAAAAAAAAATCCTACAAAGAAAACAGAATATTTTAGCAAGCAAAGAGATAAAGACTTGTTACAGAAAAGTTATTTCATGTCTGGAAAGGTACATCAGAGAGCAGTATTTCCTTTGCAATTGCTTTAGTAATTTGTGAGACTTTGCCCTGTTCTCATCTATTTTTAATCCAAAATCCACATCTCCTTGACAAAGCAAGCAAGACCAAGAATTACTGTCCTTCAGAGCCACTAAATAAGAGCAAACCATTTTCCACCTTCCTTTCTGGATTTTGTATACCCATGCAGTAATTAACAACAATGCAGGTGACCACTGACAATTCCTGTATGATGATAAACAGCTATCTATCAAGATCTTTCAAATGTGATTGATTAATTAATTCTGTTTACACTAGGAGACTGGTGATTTGGTATGAAGCCCCTCAGACACATCTAGAACCAACTTCTCAGACACTATGTTAAACAAGCAATTGCTCTAGCAGAGCTCAAAAATTACATATGCGACATCATACACAGCTGTGAAGATTTTTCATTTGTAGAGGGTGGAGGCTGAGACTTGCTTCACAATTCCTGCTTTCTTCCATACATACATGGTAAAGCAGTACAGCATGTTGCTGTTTCCTATCTCCTCAAACCACTTCAATCTGTGGCACAAAACCCAGGCTTGATTTTTGTACAATGAAAGAGGAATTTTAAATTGTGACACATCACAAACAGAGATGATAGCTTCACTGGACTCGCCATCAGAGTTTCAAGATTTCATTAGCATAACGTTCACTTATAAAGGCAGGGGAACTTCTATTAGAGAAGGGCTTATATGCAGAAAGGTGATATTTAATTATCATTAGGACTGCATAACTTCCAGAATCATTAATGGTCATAAAATAATGTTTATGCAACACGCCACAATTCAAGAATGCCACAAAAGCTAATGAAATTCACTTTCTACTGTTGCTTTACTATTTAGTTTCCATTAATTTCAAGGTCTCTCCTTCAGGTCTTGCATCTTAGCACAGAATTAAAAAAAACCCCACAGGACAAAACACTTCAGTCTTGCTGCACAGTGAGTGGCTGGATAATGAAGACCTTAGAGTTCCATTCGTTGAACAGTTCTAACATCAAATAGTACCTGAAGGACTTCTATTCTAAAGTGGTAACAAAAGGAATGGAGGTGGAAGGAGAACAAGCTGAAAGAATGTTACTGACAGGAAAAGTAAGTAAATAGTAAGAGTTTTATTTCAGTCACTTTTAAAGGGCATTTATATCACACAGTCACTGTAGTAAGACACAGAAGTTACTAATTCAAACACAATTGCTACAGAAAGTGAAGAGTGCTATGTCATTATGAGTAACATTTACTCTAAAAACAAAGCATGGAGAAAGTTAACTGCTAGCCAACACTGGCAGTGTTCCACAGAACTTGGTTTATTAACAAGCAGGTAATTAAGACCTTCCTCCGTGGCATGAATTTCCATTCATTCACTTTGTAATACCTTCCCTAAACCTCACTCCTTTTGCCCTAAAGACAGCACCTAATTTTGAGCTGAGGACCAACACTGGCTCACACAATTTATCAAAAATATTTAGCTTCAAGTGTCTGAAAACCTCCAATGCACAGCAAAGAGATGAGACTCCTGCTACTCTAGTAGATGTCTCCTTTGTAAACAGCAAGGAAGTTAAAACTTGTAGTTGAAAACTCTTCCAGACTTGCTCACCACTTGAACTACAGTAATTGCTCAAAATGAGTTCAGGAGGAAGTGTTGAGACCTTTAGATCCAGGCTATGAGCATTCCTGCTCCATCAGCTGATCAGCCAGCATTTTGTCAACAACAAGTTTAAAAACAACCATAACTCAACTTTCAAAGCTTATCCTGACAGGGCCTAATAAACACAGAAGCATCCTGAAAAAATAATTACATTTGGAATGTCCAGATTTTAATGTAACAACCCCCTTTGAAAGAGTATTACATTAGACAATTTTAAAAACACCTATTAAACTGGAATAGTAGAGAGATGAGACCAACCAGACTTTCCATGTTAAAACAAAAAACAAACTAAAGAAATAAGGAACACCTGTGCAGTCTCATTTCCCAGCCTAGCACATTTCAGCTATACCAAACACTTTGTTTCTTCAGTTGTCTTGCAGCTGAAGTCTCAGACCAATATAATGTGCACACCACAAACACCAGAAATTCTATAACTGAAAACTAATACTTTAAAAAGCGGTTTTGCAAGCAATCTGTAGTGAAAGGTGTCTATTTAGCAAGAGGCAAGAACAACATGTCCTTATGGTGGTTTTAGTAACCACGGCTGGAAGACAAAACTGTCAATAAATCCTCCAGCTTCTGTAATATTGAATTCCAGACTCACTACAGTATTCCCTGACACAAACATTCTCTTCTGTGTTTTTTTATCAAATTACACAGCAACTCTGTCACTATCCATGTGAAGCAAGTGAAAGATCTGCTCCTCCAGCAACACTTCCACTACTTTTCAGTTTAAATGCGTATCTTTTTCTTCTGTACATTTCTTATGTAGCAGAATGAGAAAAAAATAATCTCTTTGTGTGTCAAAACAATCCTCTTCTCTTGTCTGTCCTCTCCTCCTCACATGTCGTTCTCATAAGAAGATTTTTGTCCACATTCCTAAAAAAAGTCTTCATTCCAGCAAGGTAGCTTACAATGTGGGCCTCTACCTACTTTGTACAATCAAGTGATAAAGAGATATCTTATTCTCCATGTGGTTTTTAGGCTTCTTGATATACATTTTTTTTTCCTGGGGGAAGAAAAGCTTACCTAGCATGTGGGGCAGAAGTTTTCCTGTTAAAGTCTGCGTAGGCTGTCCAGGCCCTTCTGTATATGTATATATGCTCTGATGCATATGCTAAGTCATCTCTACCCACTGAAAGTTTCCCTCAGACTCCCTGCAGCTGCCCTTCTCATTCCATTAGAAAGGAATCTCAGTGTGAGGCCGGGACACCCATCATACCTGCATGAAACATTCCCCTACACTTTCTAACACAGAGCAGTGCACAACTGCTACTTCCTCTGACAACACAAATTTACAGCAAATTATTTCAAATTCTTACTATTTCTATCACCAAAATCTTTATTCTCCAGCTGATAGCACCAAATATGTTGCTACCATGCAGTAACAGGGAAGCTGTTTCCTCAAGCACTCTAACCAGAAAATATTTTTGTATCAGAAAATATAATAAGCCATCAGGATTTTAGCACCTTCTTTCCCATTACACACTTCCACAAATAAAAAACCTCATTAGGAAATCAGTTAGCCCTTGGAAATCTAATACCATTTCAACTTTAATTGTACTGGTAATGAAGAAAATGAGACCGATGCAAAAGGTAATTAGCAAGAGATGCACTTCTTAAGTAAAACAAGTGGTCAGAGTCAGTGATGGGAACTGCACCTAGGTCCAGGGACACTGTGGAATCTCTGCACGGAAAGGAAAGTAATATAGCCTAAGTAAACATTTGTGGCTTTCTTTCTCAGTTAGCAGAGTTCCTAGATTTCAGACTACATTACTGTAACAGAGCCTACATGAACCTTGAAGGTCACACTAAAATTTCAGTTGGTGCAGTGTGTTTATATAATAATCTTTCATAACAGGAGCATATTAAATCTTTATTTCCGTATGATAATGGATTCACATTTGTTACCTAGTACAGTCCAAGGTGTTAATTTCAAAATACTAATTCCCCTATGGTTTGTTTCTCATGTACTTTGAGTCACATTTGTTTTTCTGGCCCCTCAGCCAATGTTACTTGGGATGCTCCAGCAAACAACCACCTGATTTACTGGGTGCAAAAAAAACCACCACAAAACCACACAGACTTGCATCTGCAAAACGATCCAGTGAATTCACCGGGGGGAGAAGAATTTTAAACAATGAGTAGGCTTTGCAAAAAATTATGAAGTGTTACAAAGGTTGCCTGCTTAAAAGATACCTTACAGTGGCTTCTGCATCACTATTCTGAGATTCTTGGGAAGTTTGGGAACCTACATACAGCTGAGTTCTTTCCTTCTAATTCAGCTTTACACGTCATACCATTGCAAAGCTACGACTCCACAAGTTCTTTCAAAAGGATGAAAGTTTTTTTCCCCATGTATCCAGCATGTAAACTATAATTCTTGGTGCAGAATTTAAAAAAAAAAAAAAAAGGCAATTATCCTTCATATCACTACATATTATAGACTGGGAAAGGTCAATTCCCCAAGTATCATGAAACATCCTTTTATAGCACTGGTTAGTTAAGAGATAGAGGCCCTAATTATATGGGATGTCAGTTTTTGCCATCACTATCAAAGGTAGCCAGCATCAGTGTCACCCAAGACTTCTGAACCACATACAAAGCAATTAAAGCATGATTTTAATATACACACTCACTGAATCTCAACTTCTGTGATGCTTAATTCAACAAGATTGATAATGGCTCCACCCAGACTGCTGGTGAATCATTCACAACACGTCAGAAGTTTCCAAAAGCATTCCTGCTCATTTCTCTTCATCTGCTGTAGCATGAGCACTTTTATATAATAATACACATCTCAAGAAGCCCCTAAATCAAACTCTGTGATATCAACGTCTGCAATTTTCAGATTCATATATTTATCTGTTCACTAGAACATTCATTTTTAAAATTACCAGCATACAACAATCCCATGAGAAATTTCTAAAATATTTCGCTTAAAACTAAGCTAGTTTGGATACAAAGCTGACAAAAAACCCTCACAAAAACAAAAAACAAAACACCAGAAACCATACAAGTTACTTCCCACTTATTTCACTGAAGGTTCCTGCTGCTCAGAAGTGATTGACAAACTCAAGTCTCTGGTTGTCAAAACAGACTGCTCTGATGGTACCTGCCTTTTCTAAATTTACCTCCAAGCAGCCTGTCAGGCTCTCTGCTTTGACAGACCCTTTTCTAGGACAGGAAGGCAAAGCCATAAGCTATCTCTGGGAAAGGAAAAGGTGTCTGATAACGTCTGCTTCTATTTACGTTAGTAGGAACCATAATTTCACTATCAGCATTATGTATTAATGCACTGAAGAAAGCCACGGTGCTCCTGATGAAGCTTAGAAACTGTAAATAATGTACAAACTACTCCTGAACACAGGTTATTTTAACAGCCATGAAGTCCCATATAAGCTTCATTGACTTCAAATGCAGCAATACAGACATTTATTAGCTGACATAATTAACCACCTCCACAACCTTGTAAGCTCAGAAGAAGTAAGGAAAGGTAAGTTTAGGAATACATTAACTTCTGCTTCATAGTATTCCTGTGTTATCTCACAATTCTATAGCCAAATAATGTGAACAGAGTATAAATGCTGAATTTAACAGCTGCATTTATCTTCCAGCAGTCATTAAATGACAGCATTGCTGCATCAGTTACAATGATTAAAGTAGCTCAGCTACAATCCAGGTCACTTTGAACCTTTCAATAATTTTTGCAAATTTTTAATTTTTTTCCCCCACTTCAGCCATTTTCAATATGGCAAAAACACAGAAAACTATAGCTCCTGCTGGAGGAACAAATGATTTGTCACTCGTACTTGACTAAAATTTACAAAAATAAGAGACACGCTCTAGACAAACAGGCATGCGGAGGTAATCAAAACATTCCCAGTTCCTAGGAAAAAAACCCCCAAACCTGCATTAGTTCTCTGCTTTAAAACAATACAGACCTCACAATGGCTTTTGAGGACAAAACCTGACACCAGGCCATTCCCAGCCATCAATCCCAGCTATACCAACACCGCAACCTCGGCAAGAAACCCTAGCCACTCTGTGGGTGTAATCCTACAGCCAAAACAATGCCAGGGTAGAAAAACTAGTGCAAGTAAGGGAGATCCTGTGCGGTTTCACCACCGTTTGTACCCACGCAGAGGGAGCCGCGGCCACCTCGCTCTTCCCTTAGGCACGACAGACAAAAGAGCCACAACCCAGGGCGGAGAGGTGTCCCAGGGACGGGTAGGGCCCTGCCAGTATTCTCCCTGCGTCTCTGTTGTTCAACGCGACACAGGGATGAGTTTTCTCACGCAGAGGCAGGCAGGGCCCCTGGAAAAAACAACAGCAGGCAGAGGGGACACACAAAAGGCGCCTGTCCCTCGGCCGCCGCAGCCTGAGGCGATGCCGCCTCTCCCCACCCCCAGCCGGACCCGGTCCCTCTCCGCCTCCCCCCCACCGGGGACAGCGACCCGCGGTCCCTCCCTGCCGGCCCGAGCCCTTCGGAATCGAGCCCAGCAGGCGCCTGAGGCCTGGCGAGGCACAAAGTCACAGAATTGTTAGAAGTAGAAAGCATCTCTGGAGATCATCTCGTCCCAGCGCCCGCCCCTCCGCCTCCTTTCTCGGCAAGGCGGGCAGAGCTCTCCCGCCCTATTGTTCCCCGCACCCCGCGGCGGAGGCAGCGCACTCACCACGCGGGCCGGGCTTCCTGCAGCGCCCACCGGCCCCCTCAGCTCCGGCACACCGGGGCTGCCACCGCGCCCTGCTGCTGCTCCTCCGGTAGTACCCGCGGGCCCCGGGGCAGCGCCGCCATCGCCCGCCGCCACCCCGCCGCCACTCCGGCAGCGGCCATCTTGTGCGTCGACTGCTCCTCTCACCGCCCACCTCTCTCTCCTTCTCTCCCCCCCCGCCTTCTCCGCACCACCCGCCCCTTCCTGCGCCCGCCTTCCCCCGCAGCCGGGACGGGACGGGGAGAAATAGCCGAGTGTCGGCCTGGGGCCCAGGAGGGCAGGGTGAGGGAACTATCTCCCGTCTCGGGGAGGGTACCTCGCGCTCCGTCAGGGACGGTCTCCAATGTCAGATGCCGTCCTCCTTTCAGGTGGGGTTTTCCCCCCCCCTCTCACCTCCTCTTGTCATAGTTAGCGGGCTCGGGGGTGGATGCCGAGGCTTTTCACGCCCGGGGCGGTTCCTGGGGAGCGCTCTGTGTTTTGGGAGCTTCCTGAGGGCCCCCGCCCGCCATTTTCTCTCCCTCAGGAACCTCTGTTGGCAGACCCTGCGGTTGCCTCATGCCATCACACCTTATTGTTTCGAGCCGGTTACTCTTCTACGTCAGGGAAAAATAACACAAATTAACTTCTCGCTTCCGTGGCCGTGCAGGGCAAAGCTTTCGGGGCTTTGCCTGCCAGTGCCAAGTGAAGGCAAGCGGAGGTGGGCTCTCTGCTGGAGAAGGTCCCCCGTAGCTTTGTGTGCTGCAGGACAGAAATCATCCCCAGCTTTAACCAACACCACAGGTAAGATGTTTGGTGGCCCTCCAAGCTTTCCTGTATCACAGTCAGAACTAGTTGGGATACAGAAGAAATTTTAAAACGCAGTTATAGAATGTCTTGCAGTCACTTGACTTCCAGCATTTACTAAGCACGTACTGACTGACAGCTATGAATTGTTACAAGAGCGAATTATTTAGCATCAGTATATTTCATGGTAACATCCACTTGATGCCTGTTTATAACAACATGAATATGGTGTAAAATACTAAGGAATTTAGCCATATTTAAATTAAAGACCAAAAATCGTATTCAGCGGTCCCGTTTTATTGCCCATATATTTTATCATGTCTATGCCCAGCTGGAGGCTCTGTGGGATCAGTCCTGCTGTGGTGCCATTGTGCAGGATGCTGTGCAGGGAATCACTGCATTTCTGTTCTCCTTTTGTAAGCCAGTCTATTATTGTCAGTCCAACATCTGAAGTGCAGCATTGCATGACCTGGAAATGCAATTTAAATAGGATATCATCAAGTCTGAAGTAGCCATGGCCAGAGCCAGGGACTCGAGAGAGCAGCCTGCAAAAGGAAGCTGAGTTGTGACATGCAGACAGAAGATGAAAATTCCTACACACAGGGAAAAACTACATAGGGTAAGGTTACTCTTCAGCTCCTTCTTTCTGACTCTTGTACTGACCACAGACAGATTTTCATTAACTTTGTAAGAAATGTGGTGGTAGTAACTAAAAATGTTATTTCTATCTATTTTACTAAAGTAATAACCTCTATTATTTAGGCCTTTCCACCAAAACAACCTTAATGCTTATCAAGGATCAGTGCTTAAATAAAATAGTATTAAGAAACGCTATTAATTTCTGAGTTTTCTAGCCACAGTCACAGGCATGGAGATCTTACGAACACAGAAGTTTAAGATATTTACAAAGAGCACCTTTAACTTAGCAAGAGCTTTACTGTGAGCTAGAAAAGAAGTGTAAATTGGAAATATCCAAGGCCAGATTGGACAGGGCTTGGAGCAATCTGGTCTAGTGGAAGTTGTTCCTGCCTATGGCAGGGTTTGGAACAAGATGACCTTTAAGGTGCTTCCAGCCAATCTGATATTCTGTACTACAGAAACTTTTCAATCAACAATTGCCATCTTTTGCAGACACCTCTTTAGATGTTACAGTAGAAATGTGAGCCTTGTTGGAGTTGTCATGTCCTGGATAGAAGCAGAAGATAGCATTAGGAATAGCTAAAATGGTAGGTGTTCTTTGCAACCTTGGTTTAAAGTCACAGAAGCTGGAAATGGTCAGGGCCTGAGGATGTCCTGGTACTTCTTAGTTTCCAGCAAGCGATTGTACAGTGTTCTGATGTTCTGTTCAGTCTGGGGTTTAATATTCTAGTCTGGGGTCTTCTACCACTTTCTCTTTAGGTTCCTGTATTGTGGAAATACACTTCATATTTCATGTAGTTTATGTTTTCCCTTAACATTTAACTCCATTACCAGTATGAACATGCTATCAACAATTTTTGGTATTACAGCACAGCTTACTTACCATAGTACTACATGGTTAAAATTTAAAGAAGTGGGATATGAAATGACCTATGATTCTTATTATGTAACACTGCACAAATGACCACTTTAATTCTTAAACTCCACTTTAGACTTCCATCAGAGCCAGGTTTTTCTAATGTTTATTCTTTGTTATGTTTTCTCAAAGTTCATAAATTTGGAGATGAGCTTGTGCTCTTCTTGGGAACTGATCCCACTAGATAGCCCAGATTATTTTTAGTGTCTGCTTTCCCCAGTTACACAGCATTTCTTCCTGCATGATACACCAATTTAGCATTTGAAACACAAAACCTTATTTATCTTTAGTATTACTGTTTCCAAATATAATTTCAGCTTATCATTAAATCTGCTGTAATTTATCTCCACTTGCTTACATTGTTCTCTCTTTATGTTCTTAAAAAAACACAGGAATTAGTTTTTATTCTACTGCATATAGTCTCAATTTTAAATTCCTTTCTCTCTCTCTTTTTTTTTTACCCCTCCAAAAAGAGATAATGTGTAGGCATGGTTCTAAGATCTGACATTTGTGGCCACACTAGTAATGTTCTTCAAATTATGCATTAAAAATTACTCTCTATTTTAGCCTGTATGACTGAGGGAAATACCTAAAATAGCAGTGTAACTGTCAAATGGTATCATCTCACCATTCAATTTTTATATTACTCCTTCTATATAAAACTGCTCTAGAACTGTGGTACCAGGATAGCTGTCTTTATAAAAAGAAATGTGTATTTTTTACATGTCTTGGCAGTGTTTCAGTTTGCTATTTTAGTTAGCAATGTGACCTGTAAAGCTGATAATAATGGAAAAATTTTCATGTTGAAACCTGTGATATCAGAATGGAAGGCAAGAATGAAATACTTCTCCAGGTGGCTGCAAGCATGTCCTTATTTCACACAGTGAAGATTTTTGCACATAAACCACAGATAATGAAAAACAAAATCTTTAGCACTTGCTTGCCCATCATGTTAAGGAAACTGACCATCACATTAACAAAACCTAAATTCCTGCACTTAGGAAATTCCATTGACAAAAGCAGAAGACTCTATCCATCCAACATAATAATGGAAAAATATTCAGATGTTCATTAAAGAGCATGCTGGATATCATCCAAGCCCATGGGATATAGATACAACTATTGGAGCTAGTTTTATATGCTTATTTTAAATAATAATATTTTTAAAAAAGGCAAAATACAGCCTGACACTGTGGCCATGCTCAGTATCTCCACCATAACACACAAGGTTTTGATTTCCCATGTACAAAAAGAAGCCTAGAGGATCTAAAAGAATGTGAAGGCTATATGTGTAAAATAAATGTTCCTCCATGAAAGCTTCTCTCCCCCAAGCATTCACAAATTCACAATTTACACAAATAAATAATATTATATAACCAACCAAACATAAGATTTGCTTAAAAACTTTTCACAGTTCTTTGATGCTGTTGATAATAAATTTGTAGAGTATCAGTACAGTTATTAATGTTTGTGTTTTCATGCTACTTGGAATGCAAAGGTCTATGTAAATATATACCCTCTGACTGCAGCTGCTGTGGAAGAAGAAGAAAATATAAGGAAGGTAAGAAACTTTGTTTTGATGATTTCTCATTAGAGGTTTCACTACCTTAACCCTCCCATCTCATCATCCTTCTTGTCCCGCTGCTGTTGTGGGATGCAGAATGCTGACTCAGGAGGACGTGCCCCAGATTCTCCTCCTTATTGCCTTTTGTGCTTACATGTCATTGCCTGCTTTGCTCCAATCCCAGACCTTCCAGTGTCATTCAGTACATCTTCTCTCTTTTTGGGATAAAAATTTTGAAGCAACAGAAAGCACAAGAATTTGCAGCATCACAAGTCTGTAGTTGTACTAGGCAGAGCAAGGCAGAGGCAGTACCACACCACATCCTTGTTACTCCAATGCCCTCTGCCTAAGTAACCATCTCCTTGGCTTCTGAGTCCCCTTGGGCAGGGGTATCTGCTGTATGCTGCCACCTCTTTATCTTGCACTTTACTTCCTTGCTGTATTTCCTTTTCTATTCTGTCTCAACAGAAAAATAGAAGTATGACCCCTTATTTCCTTTCCTTGCTCCAGTGGTACTTAGGTTGAAATTTGTAAACCATAGCCTCCTGCTCGTTTTGCAGGGTAAGCTAAATTGCAAAGGTCAAGCAACTTTTCATGTTCACATAGCAAGGAGTGACAAGATGAGGAATGGTCTGGCCTCCTGTTCCAACACTAGACCTTGTGCATCCTCCACTCTCATGCAAGTTGCAGTAATTACATTAAGACTAAACTGCCATCTGAATAATTTTTCCAATTGAATTTGCCAGAGAAAAGCACTCTCACCACATATAAAAGGACAACAGATTTTGTAAAAAGAAGTTGCTAACTTTCTAAACAATAAAAAGATGTTTTCCAAGCTTTCTTGAAGGCTTTTATAATCTGACATGCCATAATGATGTTCCTTACTCTTCTTTGCTTCTAGCAGGTGAAAGAAGCTGCATTTACAGAAGAAGAAAAAGGAAAATCACTGAAGGAAATCAGTAAGTTGAATGAAGTTTAGTAATACTGGAATTGGCTCTTATTACCAGACAGAAAGAGATAGTACTTGTGGTTTGGTGAGTTAGCTATTTTTGGTGTTATTTTTCTACATAAGCTACTGATATAATTGCTAAAGAAAAAACAGTGAAAGGATCAGAACATCACGTGAGCACAGACAGCGCTTACATGGTGTATACATTTTTGAGATATTAAACTCATTTATTTTAAGCAAGTGTCATCAATTTCTCAGAGATTCATAGTTTTTTTATATGCTCATTGCGGCACATGGAACGCACAAGTCTTAGCCTGTTAACAAATGCCAGCTATTTTGAGAAGCACACTCTGTTCTGTTAGGGAAATTTCTTGTTCGTGTACATAATGCCACAGTATCTCCAGCCTGTTTGTCCCCAGTGCTTCTGGTGACTTTGCTAGGCAGACATGTATTACCTGCATAAAATGTGAGCCATAAAATAACTTACTCAGCTTCCTTCTGAAGTCCTCACTCTTTACAACTTCAATGGAGTTGGACTTCAGCAATTTGATATCAGAAGGTTGTTCATGTGCAGTTTATTACAGACTCTTCCAGGCAGCTGTTCTTCTTATCATTGTTTCCATTAATACAGTGCTCTGAAAAAGAAAAAAAAAAAAAAGGCAGTAAAAGGAGTGTCCTGTGTTTTCATACACAAACCCCACCTTCTCCTTGGACTTCTTTCCACAGGAAGCACATAGGCATGTATGCACTTACTTGCATAATTAACAGACAAGATAAAACTGTTTCTACCCTACATTGATGAGTCAAACACTGAAAACCAGTTAGGGCAAAGAGGGTCATTCACTGATCTCTCAGGTGTAGCCACTAAAACTCACAAGGTTTGGGAGGCAGAGGCCAAAACCAGCTGTACTGGGTTTGCATGGCCTGGTTTTTGGTAGCAGGGGGGGCTACAGGGGTGGCTTCTGTGAGAAGCTGCTAGAAGCTTCCTCCGTGTCTGACAAAACCAATCCCTGGTGGCTCCAAAGATGGAGATGATGCTGGCCAAGGCTGGGCCAATTAGAAAAGCTGATAATGCCTCTGTGATAGCAGATTTAAGAATAAAGAAAAACAAGTTGCACAGTTTTAATTGCAGCCAGAGAAAAGCAGGGTGACAATATGTGAGAGGAACAGCAGACATCAAGGGGCATTGAAGGAGAGGCAGGAGGTGTTCCAGGAGCTGGACTGAGATTCCTCTGCAGCCTGTGGAGAAGAACGTGGTGAGGCAGCTGTGCCCCTGCAGCCCACAGAGGTCTGTCCATGGGGATGCAGCATTCCAACTGCAGCCCATGGAGAAGCCCCACGCCAGAGTAGGGGGATGCCTGAGAGGAGGCTGAGACCCTGTGCGAAGCCCAGGAGACGGGCAACACTGGAGCAACCTGTCCTTGAAGGACTGCACCCTGTGCTGCAGCAGTGTGGGGAGGACCCACATGGCAGCAGCTGCACAGAACTGTTGGTTGTAATACGAGACTCACGTTGGAGAAGTTCACAGAGAACTGTCTCCCACAGGAGGGACCACACGGTGCAGCAGGGGAATAATGGCTCCTCTTCCTGAGCAGCAGAAGAAACCATGGATGATGAACTGACCATAACCCTCATTTCTGTCTCCCTCTGCTGCTGGGGTAGGAGGTAGAGAGGGGAAAGGGTGGAGGGGCAGGTGTTTTTACAAATTTATTTTACTTATTACTAACAAAACCAGAGCAGGATAATCAATTCAATTGATATCCCTAATTAGAGCCTGCTTTGCTCGCCATGGTAGTTGATGAGTGATTTCTCACAGCCCTTACCTCAGCCCATGAACCCTTCATTAGATTTTCTCTCCACTGTCTGGTTGCAGAGGGAGTGAGGGAGCAGCTTTGGTGGGTGCCAGACATCTGGCTAGCTTCAACCCACTACAGTTCCACATCTCAAGCTCACAAATCAAAAGGGGAATCCCAGGGATGCAATATTAAAATTCTAAAGCTCTCACCCTCAGTCTGCCTTTCAATGCCTTTAGTCAGTTGCTAAAGGGGCACCAAACTAGCATAACATCATTTAGGTTGGAAAAGACCCTTTGGATCTGTATTTTGCAATCTCACATAATTCCCATTTCAGAAATAATTTTCTGCTTCAGCAAAATTCCTTTTCCTTTTGTACATGCCCAAGCATGCCAGTAAAAGGAGAATGAAATTACTTACTACAAATTTGGCATCTAATATCCAATTGCAAAATTCTCCAAGGATGACAGGGTGCAGCAGGAGTCATCAGGCTACCACTTAAAAAGGCAGACAAATGTTTTTCAACAGGTTGAAATGGAGTTTCAAATGTAATTTTAAAAGCAGAGATGTCTCTTCCTCTATAAGGGTCTGTTTCCTTGGACAATAATGCTGCAGTGAATTACTAAAGCAGGAAATTCTCACAGGCTTTATGTTACTAACCTGATCAATTTTGTACAAAACACAGATATGGACCTCAGCTTTTTCTGAAACAGATCTTACCTTTCCAGCTGCAGCAATGACTCGAGGAGATCCAGCAGTGAAGAGCACAGGCTATGTTTTACTTCTTCAGCCAAAATTTTATCCTGTTTATATACATATATGTGCAATATATGCGAAGCACCAACAGATTAAAGAATGTTTCATATCAGGGTTTAAAAAAATCAGCCTACAAGACCAAAGGAGTTCTCGGTCTAATGAATAAAGTACAGTTAGAATAAGGGAAACAAACATATTTTTCTGTTTACAGTTTTGAATGTTTGGGGGGGGGGGAGGAAATCAAAGCTCTTTTTCTTTTCTTTCTGTTTTTTATCTGAGTGTTTTAGGAAGAAACTGGAAATTCTCTAAACAAATCCATGTACACTGACAGTGAATAATTCCAACAGGCTGTATTGTTGCAATGGCCTGTTACCATCCATACCAAAACAATCTATTCACAGCTCACATGCAGGCAGCATTTAAGGTGTCAGGGCACACAGTGAACTCCATTCCCCAGGTACTGCCTTTGGTCCATGGCCTCCAGCATCTTCCACAGCAATACTGTCATCAACAATAATCTTCCATACACCTTTTTTTCTTATATTACTTCTCAAAGTCAAATAAAAAGCACTTCTTTAAAGACTTAAATTGAACGTACTACAGAGAAGGAATGCCTTACATCCAAGAATATTAACTCCCCAAAACAATTGTGTGCCTTCTTTCTACCTCAAATTTAGAATGCATATACTCAAGACACAAGGCTGATGATCTCTATATACTAATCATCTTATCCCATAATAAAATACCACAGAAAAAAGTTTGCCAAAATAAAAATGGGAATATTTATTATCCTTTCTACTAAAGCAATGCAGTTCTGAGATTATACATTGATCTTTGCAAGTGTTTCTACAGCTAAATTCATACTTTTCCATTTGGTAAAAAAAATTAGACATGTACTTGATAAAAACAAAGACACAGGCTATGTCACTGAACATCTGGAAAGGATTGTAACTGTTAGTAGGGATGAGCAAAGAAAGCTCATGCTTATACTTAAACCTCTGGCATTTGTATCATTATCATGTTCAAGTGGGACAAAATGGGGACATTTTCCTTGCACATTTCTGCATTTCTGGGTCCACTTCCCAAGCTTTCAGCAATCAGACAGACTGTTAAATACTGAAGGTGACCAGGAGGACCTAAACATTGCTCAGCAGTACTACATGCACAAGATGCAGGGGAAGGAAGAGTCAGACCCATGCAAACAGTACAAGACAAACCATTACAACTGGCAAACGTGCACCAGACAAAAATTGAAGTTTATGAAAAGTTTTATTTGTTGTCATGAAAATAGTATCAGAAGCAAGTAACTGTATGTGTTTTGCAAGGTCATCTTCATTTGGCCTCCTGAGCTTTCTTGGCATTCTGTTTTTCTTTTGCCTAGGAAACAAGGGGAGATGATGTCAAGCTTTGGTAAGATGAAGATCATCCTGGAGCTTTGAATGACTACCCATTACATTTCTGAATATTAAAATTATGCTGGAAAAAAAAAATTTAAATGGAAATTTGGGTCCTTCAGCAGCATTCTGTTACTATTTTACTAGGTTTGTATATAAAGCCTTTAAAGAATAAATACAGGTTTAAATAAATTATGGAAAAAGAAACTGAGATGAGGTAACCGCTGTAGGGGAAATGCACTTTTAAAGACATAATTTAAACCTTCATTTTTCATACCTCCATACTAATTTCATTTAACATAGAAAAGCTCTTCCTGATGGAAGCATTTTATGTCACAAGAAAACAACACATTCAGACATATAGATAATCAAAACTGAACTCTGAAACAAACCAAGATCTTAGTGGTTTAGATCTTTCAAGTAAGTGAAAAAAAAAAGCCCACAAAGGTTCCAGTCAAAATATTTGCAGACAGATTCTCGTAACTTTTCAATCATAAATAGTGCAAATTGAGAAGGAACTGGCACTTTATTCCTCATGATTTTACTTAAGAAACAGATTGGTCAAGAAGAGGGGACAACTCAGAAGCAATACTGGCCAACAACTTTCTGTCAAAACATTAGTTAATTCTGAATCAGGCTGCTGCTTGTTACCACTTATGATTGAACAGAACAGCATCTAATTCAGTGATTCAGAATTAAGATCTGTTACCACCAGTTCACTGGTAATTTACTTGTGAAAGCAGCTTGATGGGTGTAATAAATGACTTTTGTTCACACGAAACTGGATTTAAACAGCACAAGTTAACTTTTAGGAACTACAAGCCTGCAAATTTACCTTCCTAAATAAATTCAGCTAATGAATGTTCTCTTGAAATAATACACAGATCTTTTTTCCTTATACTAATTCACAGATCCTTTCTCAGTGAGTACAAAATCAGGGATCCTGCCTCTGGCACTCAAGTGCACACCAGCACAGAGCTGAGTAAAATTCAAGTACTTGACCAATTTAATAACCTTGTTAAAGTGGCAGACACGCTTATTTTTAAACTTTTAAAGTTCTAATACAAACTTTATCAATAAACCAATGTTGATGGCTAGATACCTTGGAAAGGGGGAAGCCCAAGGCAGTGAGTGAGCACAGGAGCAGGGCAAAGGGAGGGATTGAATTCCCGGCGCTGTGCCAGGGCTGCCACCACGCGGTCACCGCCTGCTTCAGAGGCCGCAGGAGCGCGGGGAGACAGCCCTGGCCAAAGATCTTGGAAGAATGAACGACATGGGCTTGTTTAGTTAAAAGAGAAGGCATGAAGAATTAAATTAATAGACTACCAGCTACGAAATACTCACTTTTTCTACTAATGGTATTAACTGCTGGTGCTCTGCTAGAGTCTTTAACAATTCCATGATGAAAGGAAGGTAGTTATGTTTTCTTCTAATATTTTCAATCTAAAAATAAAAGCATAAACAAAATTATTATATAGCTGAACTATCTTCTAGTCCCCATCCAGTTCCATCAGATTAATTGCAAAGCTCCCATATATATATATATATATGTAAAATAAGCTGGCTTTTTCGTACAACTGTTCCAATAATGTCATCAGAAAAGCAAAGGCTACATACCTTGTATCTTTTTAATTTTTGGTTCTCTTCTTCAATTAACATCTGGTATTTTGCAACTTCTGATTGTATAGAACTTAACATATTACTACTTTGATCTGTATCCATAGGCTCCTCCTTCCACAAAACAAAAATTTAAATGAATGATGTTACTCCATTTTTATTACTCTTTTTTTTTTTTTAAAGCAGGTTTTATCTCAAGGGTATTTCTATTACAGAAAGATTCAGTTTTGTTTACTGTTATAGGAACATTCCAGGAATTTCTGCAGTTAGTTACAAGCAGGTACTATGAAAAGAACAGTTCCAGCACCACAGCAAATGAGTCAAGGCAGAAAGTCACAATGACATTTTGACTACACTGTGCTGAGTGCTCAGCTGGGAGCTGCAGCACTGACAGCATCCACACTGTGCTGGACAGATCTCTAGCAATCACTCCATGCTTTTTTACTGCTACTCCATTTGGAGCACGGAAGGGAAGTGAATAGTAGAGGCAACACAGAACTATCAGGGAACTACTACTTGAGCAATTTAAATTCCATGCCCTACCTCTGCCAGTTGCTGCTGTAGCTCTGCAATCCTCTGCTCATATATCATCTTCCTGTCAGACACAATAGCCATCAGGTTAAATCTTATCTCACCTTCACTGTATCTAAATGAGGAACAGAAAAACAAAACAACAAAGACAACCCACTTTCAAAATTAGTTACCAACATGAGAACTCAAAAGCCCCCTCCTTGATTTCATTTTAAGGAATGCATTTCATGGAAACAAAATTTTAAATGGGTCTATTAAATTAAGTTGTGCTACAGATCAAATCTTGTTACAAAATAAAACCAGACCACGAATTAACTCTATCCAATATGTAACTCCTAATAACCTTCTCTCCCCCAAATTTACAATTCCTGTCTGTGGTCACAAAACAAATACTGAAACTGTCCAAAAAAGAAACGAAAACATGACAACAGAACTTACAGAAGATGCTTCACACAATAGTTTTTACTTTCTCATTACTATTACTTGTTAGAAAATATTGGAGACTTCTCCAGTGTGAGAAGTACATTCAACCATTAGACTAGCAGGTCTTTTGGAGGTTAAATTCTCCTAAAGCAACTTCGTACTCCTGTTTTGCTTATGAAAAAAAAAAAAGTCCTCAAGCAAAAACTTAGAATTGTTTTCTAAAAATGGCATAAAATCAACTTTATTTCTAATGAATTTGGGACTGCAGTTTGGAATCAGAATTAAGAAGTAAGAAAGTTCCATGGTATGTTTTTCTAGCTTAAATTTCTAAGACAAGCCACATTCCTAAGAAAAACTTCTTATCTCTAAATACCAGCTGTATGGACAGAATGACTATCTAGTATTTTTAGTGCATAGGGAAAGGTAATTCATGGTCATGACACTCTTAGCTTTCACTCACAAAGATCCACAGCTGTGTAACACAGATAACAATCTTCTTTTCCAGAGCACTCGTAGGATCTCTCTTCACTACACAGACACCTACTTGGATTAATTATGCAGCAGCACAGTGTATTTGAGATTTATCTATCATCACATCTGCCTCATGTTGGGCAACAGGTTTCTCAAGTCACAGAGTGATATGCATGAAAAAATCATGCAAAAGTGTCATTGCTTAGAAATTCGCTGGAAATCCTTGAACTGAAGGAAATTAGGACTATGGAATTTTTAAGCATAGGTAAGGTGCTATATTTCAAAGGCATCACAACCATTTACTTTTGTATGCGCTTCTCTATGACAGGCCGCACTGCACTTATCCAATCATCCTGATGGCATGCACCTGGGGAAAGAACAGGAAAAAATTCATCACCTTCACAAAATTTAACGAAGAAAAAAATTCAGTGTCATTGAAAAATTCATTGCAAAGTCGACTTGTATAATTCAGGCTTATGCAGCAACTTCAGAGTATATAACAAATTTTTCCTTAGCTGCTGCAGTCTGACATTACTCAGGTAATTTCAAGAGGTGGAAGATCTTTTATTAATGACAACAGCTAGATAATGCAGTGGCCAAAGCAATGGAACAAAGCTGAATTTTAAGGGCATAAGCATCTAACATTTGTTTTGCTGATAAAAAGAAACAATGGGGTGAGGGGAAGTATGCTGTGTAAGATATTTATGACACAAGGGAAATTAGCTGGTGTGAGAACACTGAAGTAGACAGCAAAGGAAGACACTATGGACAGGTACAGCTGTTTAATCTTAACTCTTCGTTTTGTCTATGTAGATGCAATATAATGTTAAAAAGTCAGGAAGAAAGAAAAATCATAAAAGGATATATGATAGAGAACTTCATTTCAAGATATATGACAGAATACCTACAGGTGATTTCCTAAATTGAAAATGCCTCTTGCAATTTCAAGACCTTGAAGCAAATTCAGACTCATGATCTTGTGACCATACAAATGATGTTACTGTTAGGTCTGCAGGCTGTACAGCATCTCTAGACGGACTAAAGACAAGACTAAGCAGCAAGGTGTTGCTCAGCCTAAACATAAATAAAATTGTCAACAAATCTGGGAAAACGCTCTGGGAATGGAGTGTGGAACGTTCTTGTTGACAATGTATCAGACTCTAAAGAACAGATACATGACAAGCAGTGCAGAGCTTTTCAAGACTCAGCAGGGCACACATATCTCAAGAAAGAATACAAAACAGAAGCCCACCTTACAGAGAGCAAAGCTATTTTCTTTTAAACCATTAGGGAAACACTTGCTATCTAAGAAAAAAAGAGGGCAGTGTGTAAACACAAGCCACGTTATGGGAAAAAAGTGTCTGGAGTCAGCTCCAGACATTCTCCCTTTATGTAAACTTCTCTCTTGCAACAAAACTATCAAGAGTGTGGAAGAGATTGCAGGACCTGATCATTTTATTACTAAATGAAGAGACAGAGCTTCAGAGACATGGAGGAAGCAGGGAGAAAATTGTATTTTCTGACCAACAAAATTAAAACAATACAAATGACTGCAAGGAAGTATGAGCCTACAGCACATTCAGAAAACTTTCAAGATATTCTTTATTTTAATAAATAATTTGCTTTGAGCCTATAAAATATAACCAATTTGTTGCAAAAAGCTATTGTTAAAATAAAGGATGTTCAGCAAAAATGTAAAATGTTACCTAAATCAATTGGTCCTTCCCTTAAGCCATCTAGCTCATATAGCCTCCCATTAACAGGAACATAGCTTACAAAGTGAAAGGCATCTTCTTCCTTTGCTGAAGACTTTGCATCAAACTCAAACATCTGTTGTCTGCAAAGAAAATTTTAAAACCCCTGAGATTAAAAAGGATTTGCTCAAATTTTGGCCAGATTTAAAACATATGTTACCTGGCAAAACTGTTGTGAACTTGTCGAATAACTTCTGAGTTGCTCAGTGCCAAACCTTTCATCTGAAAGGAAGTAACGAAACACCTGTAAATCACCACAGCTGTAACATTGTGACACTCAAAATGCAGAAAACAGTGCTCACTCACCGCAGCATCAAAGCTTTGGGAAAATTCTTTAAATTCTGACAAGGTCTCCCCTAGATGAATGTCTTGATGAGCACAGTTTAACAGCACACTTACTATGGCTTGAGTTGCACAGGCATTATTTATCACCTAGAAAAAAGCATGGAGAACTTGGTCAGCACTGGTGATAAAAGTTCACTCCAAACTGTTTGTTTTTGTTACTAACACAAACTTTCTGTGCTGATCCACATTAGAGCTGCACCCTAACACAGACTGGATTTGCTGCCCGGGTGGCTGCAGAAAAGCCCTTGCTGTAATAAAATCAGCTCTGCACAGCTGTCATATAAAATTCACTGATAAAACTCATATTTCACAGCTGTCCTCAGAAACTGTCATTCCACTGCCTCACCATCTCTCTAAAGTGATTAATGAAAGGCATAGAAGAAAGGCAGAAATCCTTGGATGCCTGTGGAAAAACACACAGTAATATTCAAAACAAGCTGCCCAAACTGTGTTACTTTATCTAGGGCCCTAAAAAAAGTCAACTCTTTCAAAGTCTTTCAAATAATGAGATCTCTTACTAGGAGTAGGAGGTCAAAAAATTTAATTTGAAGTAATAAAGCACATTATGGAATCTAGAATTTTTATTAAGATGTTTTACTGGACAAAAACCCCCAAGTATTCTAGGGATAAACTAATAAAACTTCAGTGTTCCAAGATGTAGAGATTGTTTAAATGATGGTTAGCTGAAAAATATACTTGTCCAATATACCAATCCTTTTCAAGTTAATGTTTAAGTTTGACATTGTTACACTTCAGTGTTAAATATTCCACTTTTAGAAAATATAAACAACCCTCTTCATATTACAGCCATGTCTTTAGTGTTGTTTAGTAATAACTAAACTAGAACACTATATAAAAGAGAGAGGCTACAAGGATTATTAAACATAATTTGAGATTTAACTAAATGCACTGTAATCAAATGGTAAGAGGCCATTAATACAAGGCTTTATATTAGCAGTTTTTTCTCAGAGAGCTATAGGTTAGGAAAGAGTAATGTATCATTAGTCTTTGAGACTATTCTGCAATTGAAAATGCTACTTAACCCTTAAAACTTCCAGAGATGTGAATTGTATAAAAAAAAATGAAAATTAGTTCAGGGCCATGAATGTGAAACCACTTCCAACACGAGAGGAGAAAGAAAGAAAAAAAGAAAAAAAAAAAAAAAAAAAGAGAGAAAACCCAAGCAACCTGTTTTACAATCAAGGCTAGTCCTAACAAAGGAAAACCTAGTATGTCAATACTAAAAGCCACATCATAAATTTGTTTTCTATACTTCAGGGTGTTCTCAGTTCAGATTATGTCTGTATGCAGTTTATAAAGAATAAAGCACTTCTTAATTTAAGAAAAATACAATCTAGTTGACTTAAATGCTAATCAAGGGAATCAACTTCACATGTGGAACAGATTACAACAGCCAAAACTCAAACCAACACAAGCTAAGGAATACACACAGCTGCAAAATAAAGGACATACAAGGAAAATCCAATCAAGGGCAGTGAAATAATGAACCAGCAGCAGAAAAATTCAAACCCCCAGCCCAGCAGAATGGCATACCTGGAATTACACTGCAACATAGGAGAAAGAACTAAGAACTAAAGACTCTCTGAGCTACAACTAAAGAATGTAATCAGAGACAGTTGTAAAGTAGTGCTGGGATGAAAGCAGGGAAATCTCACGTGGCTCAGAGTGGGTGAAGCTGATGCAGTGTAATTAAGCTGACAGAGAAGCAAAAGAAGGCAGGAACACCTGTGCTGACACACTCTTAGAACAATGCTGCTACAACTGAGTCACTACAGCAATCTGTATTTGTAAATGATAATTAATACAGGGCATTATAGGAGGGAAAGGACTAAATGGCAATTAATTTTGCTGAAAAATCAGGATGGAACAATCAGTTGCTTTCTTTACAGACAACTCAATAATGGCTTCAAAACAAGGAAGGGAAATTTACTGAGATTTTGTGCCTAGAGGCAAGATCAACACTGAAACTGCTGAATAGCAGGATACAGAAGCTTGAAACAGAAAATAAAATCAGAGGAAAAATTAGACTTGGCAAAGAATTAATGGGTTCATCACATATTGGCCTTTAAGCATATTTTGTATTCCAACTACAGTATGAGACAAGTCTGATGAAGTATATAGGGACCAGGCTAAACAAAGCCTGACTGCTAGGAAACAATATGCAAAAGATCTGAGGGCAACAGCCTCCAGCTGTTGGAATGAAAATATATTATAGAAATATATTCTAGAACTTCCATCAAGTGAGAGGCACGAGGTAAGGAAAGGCAGCAACAACAGAGGAACAGAAGGAAATGCAGGTGATGTGCATAAAAATGCAGTGTGTTCCTGGATGTAGGTGACACAGGAGAACTACCAAGATGGAACAAGGGAATATCTAGCTGGTGGTGGCTCATAGCAGGGTGGAGAGGGCAGAGGGAGGATGTCATCGCAGGACCAATGCAGGCATGTGCTGGATTTGTCCCACAGACACAACGGCATCGGTGCACCCAGGCAGGCCAGCACTGCTCCGCACACAGCCCAGAGACCCCTCCAGGACACCCCAGTGCATCTCTTGCTTAGGGTGCCTCAGCATCAGCACAAAACATTTTTGGCATTTAGGTAACATGATAATAAATGCAGGTTGTTCCCAAAAGATTTTTATTTGGACTTGAGGATTAAGAGGATTTTCTGTATTTGTCCAGAAATACCAACATCTGCCTGCCTATTTCTGTCCAGGAAGTCTTGGTGAGGTATTATTGATCAATATGCACAATTCCAACTTAAAGCAGACACTCGTAAGATTTTACAGGCAGAAGTTCAAGGTGTATTCAACAATATTTGAAAGAAACTTGTAACATACATACACAGAAACGTATCAAGGGAAGGCTGACCATCCCCAAATGAAGCTCAGCTTCAAACAAAGCAAGGAACCACTTGATTAGGCTATTCTCTAGGTGAGATGCATTACTTCCAAAGCATGCACCTTTCTCTAGGGATCCAGTCTGACCTTCTGGATCAACTTGAGGCAGAAGCACTTTAAATTCTTGACTCACATCTTCTACCTGATGGATTATGTATTTTGCTTTTCAAAAAAGCTGTAGACAAGACTGTGCTGCAATCCCTAGGCTTCGCTTACTAAACATCCCAATGTTACAGAACAGTTGGTTTTACAGAGCTTAACATGGACAATTCAGCATTAGTACAAAGTTCCACAATTTGTTCTTGTTTAGAAACCAGATATCATTTTTATCCATTCTAGCTTTGTTGGAGTAAAGTTATAATCTTTCTCCAGCTATATTCAATTACTGAAAAGCTCTTTTTTATTTTTTCATGTCCTGAAGTTGTACTTCTTGTAAGTTATCTGTTATTCCAAACTTAGCTTTAACACAGACATTTGGTCTATCTTAATGTTACCAAATCTGAGAGGGTCAAAAGTGTTGAGTTTGAAATCAATTAAGTACTGGAAATGTTAAAAAAAAACATACATAAAATATATGCTTCCAACAGTGCCATAAACATAACCGGAGACCAATGTTTTGTTATTAACATTATCATTTATAAGACACTCCTTCTGAAGATATTCCCAGTTAATGAAGTTAATGTTCTGTCATGACAATGCAAAATAAAATAAATACATGACACCTAAGAAAGGCAGGATACCAATAGTCCCATACTAAAAGCTGAAGAATTTGTTAGACTCAAAAAAAGTAGTTTCAGGTCTGCAACACTGGCATCCTTTTTTGTCCAGAGACACTTCTGCAGTGCTTGGCAGAGAATGGCAGCTCCTCCAAAGAGCCTGGCAGGGAGCTGAATACACAGAGTAGGTGTAATCATGTATCCACTGTGTGTGAAAACAACACCAAGGGCCCACTGAAGCAACACAGAAATCAGGAAATTCAGAGTTAAGGCTGAAATTGTATCCTTAACTCACCTCATTGTGCCTAGGTATCCTAGCTCAAAGGTATGTAAGATCATCCAGGGTTCTGTGGCCTCAACTAGAGGACCAAACCACACCTAGGCATAACAGGGAGGCCAAATTTAACATGAGTGCACATAAAAGTGACCATCAAAAAAAACTCCTTTAATACGCATGCATACCAGACAAACTTCAAAATTCAACCCCCCAGCATAGTCATGATTTAACTTGGAACAAGATCTGGTTGCCATCTGGAATTCAACTACAACATCACCATGGAAGTGGAAATTAGGAAAATGTGAGCATGCACAAGGTTCTTACCAAAACTGTGTTTCCTAATGAAATTTTAAAGATGTTTTACTAGACAGTTTGAGAGCTGTAGCCTTTTACCTCTAACTAAAGTTCCCCACAATGAAACAATTTTTAAGATTGAACACATAATCAAGTTGAACAGAAACAAAATTTATTTCGTCTACTCAACTCTTGTTATAGATTAACAATAACCTTGTCTTGTTCACACAGGATTCAGGAAGACACCTGAAAACAGGTCTGCAGTAAAGCAAATTGTACCAAATGTCTTTAGATGGGAACATTTAAAAGAAGAAAATGTGTGAGAAAGGAAAGAGAGACAGACTTGTTGGTATTTTTCAGGCTCCAGGGTCATAACAGTTTTGAAGATACAGATCAACAGATCAAAAACCTTAAATGTCATAAAAATTGCCCTAACCAATCTATTTGCTCTGGGACTCCAGCCTACAAATGAACATAGTGTAATTTTGCATCATCACTTTTGTAATGAAGAAAAAGGTCTTCTGGAAAGACCCTCAATGCCACCATAAAATTTGGCTTAGATAAAACAAAACGTAAGAGAGGAAATAAAAAATACACATGAACCCAGTTGCATGATGGCTGGGAGCACTTGCTCTTTCACAATACAAATATTCAATACTAATGCTCATCTTGCTTTGTGCTCCTGGGTGACTCAGAAGGGTTCAGACTGTGGTTTTGAGAAATGCAGTAACTTCAGCATCAGCATAAAGAACCCTCTGTTGTCTCACTTACCTGTTACAAGTTTTGTCCTGTAAAGACTCAGGGAACAGACACATCTCAGGGTACAGCAGAGACCAGCCCAGATAATGTGCACAGAAAACTGCTGGGGGGGTGAGCTACTCTGGCTCACAGAAGTTCACTGCACCCTGCTCTCAGCAGCAGCAAATCAAAAGACCAGACACTTGCTCAAGAAAACACTGTAAGCCCTCAAAACATTGCTGATCTCTAACTCAGGCTAACTTTCTCCAGTGTGAAAGTCACCAGAGCTAAACTGGTATTAAACATCCTCCAAAACATCCAAAGCATTTCTTTCCATTGACTTTTAACAATAATTTCTCTATACCTATTTCTAGTCGTTGAGTCACAAGAGCTCAGTCCAGGCAAAATTAAACTGCTGTGAAACACAAGCATAAATATGTCCACAAGGAATGTTTTAATTTTGCAAAGCCACTGCACTTGACTGACAGAGAAGACTAAAAAATGAAAAAGATACTAACTCTAAACTTTTTGCAAATGACTTTTGAAATATCTATTCCATGCCATCAAGTGGCATAACCAGGCAGTACTATTGTAAGAGTCAACATTTCTAGAAATTGCTTCCCATGCTAAAAGAGTCACTCCTGCACGCTCTCTTTAAAGGCAGCAGGGGAAGGAAAGGGACAATTTGAAAGGAGGTTTCAGCTTAAGAACACATTAAAATTTGAGTGTTTAAAAGGAAACTATAAAATAAAGAAGACTTTTCACTGTTAGCCTTTAATTTTGTGGGACTTGTTATCAAATCTAACATTATCCGAATTTTGTGATGTACATTCTGCAACCTCATCTTAAAGCTCAAGAAAACTCCTCTTAGCCATTGCCTTTAAACAGTGTCAAACCTCAAAAAAGAGAAGAGGAGGTGGAAAAGGCAAAAGAAGTGGAGCAAGCAGACAAATGCTTTGGAACTTTTCAGCATTCACAGGAACAGCAATTCTAGGACAACCTCAGCTACTCACAAACAAAACGAAATCCCTTGTTTGAGGGAAAATTTACCTTCTCTTTAAAATAAGAAATCAACATCCTCCAAAAAATCCCTCTCTAGATTCCGATCAGAGTCATTTCCTCCCACCATGTAACCACCTTTTGAAAATTCCACCGTGGATTTTCTCTGAGTTCTTTGCCTCATGGCTGTTGTTCAGCTGCAGCCCATGGGTACTAAAAGTGTGTTTGGTGAGGCAGAAATCACAACCCAAACCAGTGTCTACGAGAGCTGTTAGAGACAGCTGGCAAACTGCTGCTGATCACGGTAGCACAAAAACGGTGGGCACTGCTTGGAACTCAAGAACTGCGGCAGGGGAAGGAGGAAGAAAATCAGCATTAAAAAAGCTGATTCGTAACAGCATGAAACAGGAAAGTGATTATCAAAGGAATAAAACAGAAGTGCAGGTGCAGAGTGGCCGGAATGGCCACTTGCATTGTTTTGCATATTTCTATACTTTTACCTGGAAGTACGCAGCGATTTTTTAATATCCTGAAATTTACATTCAAAACACTTCTGCATTTGTGGTGGCAAATAAAACAAGAAAAGAACCCTCAAAACCCCCACCCTTAACACCCCAACAACTAGACTACGTAACAGTCTTCAAAAAAATCCTAATAATTTGCCCTTTGCTATCAATGTTTTGTAATTAGACCTGTATTAAATACCCCTGGCTTTCATTCTGGTCACTTTGTCTTGCATTTCTTGCTTGCAAGCAACACACACAGCAGTCTGTTAACTCTAAGTCAAAATTTCAGTTCTACTCTGTATTTAATAAAACACAATGGCTTACATCAGCAAAACAAAATTTTCCTCTTATTTCTAATTTAAATTCACCTTTCTGATTCGAATACTTAAAACTTGCATGCCAAAATGGTCTCCAAACCCTTAAAGGAAATCATTATCCTACAAATACTGCCCCAGCTTCAGAGCATTTGAAAAAAAAAAAAACACACAAACAAAAACCCTAAAAAACAAAACCCAAAACTGGACCAAAATAAATTTCTTCCAACAAATTGTTGGAAGTGGTTTCAAAAGAAGTAATTCACTCATTCTGCTGAGAACATTTACAAAGTCACTATTTATGGCACAGAAGACTGAGTTATTTTATGGGTGAGGGCTGACAAATAAATAAGAGCTTTACTCTTCCCATAGCTGCTATTTTTGTCTGACTTGACAGATCAAACTGATGTTGCAATACACAGCTCCTACTCTCAGAATTTGTTGAAGCTATTTTACCTTGCAAAACATTAATTTATGTATATATATATATATATAAAAACAAAAAATAGTTAATTTTTTTGTATTAAAATCTGTGTTTCATGATATACATAAAACAATTACTGAATTTCTCATACCTGCTTAGCAAAAAAAATTGTATCCAGTCTGGAATCCTGGACAACAGAACCTGCTGGCTCCTCTCCAGGCTGCCACTTGAAGAGAAAAATCAGCCCATGTACTGGCCTGAAAAACAAAATTTATAGGAAAAAAGTCATCAGTAATGAGAAAAAATATTTAAATTATTTGTACTGCAGTTTAGCTGTATAATGGTATGGTAATTCTGTTAATTCTTTCTAAATATCAGGAACTTGCACTGAATTTTTCAGATGTGCTCTTTTAATTAGGCAGAAGACAATTCAGGCTTCTTTCTGTAAGCGCTAAACAATCCCACATGGAATTAGCATTTAGCCAGTAATTTTCAAAAGTCAGAACCAGTTTTCCTGGTTACTGCAACTTTTATATATAATTGCAGAACTCTCATTTGAGTTGGTTAGTGCTAAACAGCTGTCAGACATTTGTCAGTCCTGTACCAGAGCAGGAACTAAAGTTTTGGTAATCCTTCTAGACACAGATGGAACATCCCAAGAGGAGCTCTCCTGAAACTCCATGCTTTGAGTTATCTCACCAACAAGTAAGAGAAATCCAATTTTCTCTGCTAATAAAAATGTGTCTTGCCTTTCAGACTGCATGTCTTGAATAGTGAACAGCTTTTACTACATGTTGCACTGTATTTAGCATTCCCAGAACACAAAAATTTATCAGTAAAGGAAACAGGTCTTACAAAATCTACCATGAACAGTAAGACAAAAATTTATTCATCAACTTAAATCTAAGGTCATCACCACAAAGTGGCCACAAAAGGTTTCTCTACAAAAGACAAACATACACCTGTACTGCATAAGAAACTTTTCCTAAGCTCTGACCAGAAGTCTGAGATGCATTTTTTCAAATTCTCTCAGTGGACCTGCTGTTTAAAAAACAAAAATGCTCTTATATCCCTTCACTGTCAGTGTTTACACACTGTGTAAAATATTGCAGGTGTCAATGGGAAGGGAGGATGGAAGTTGGTCATCCCTCAGAACTAGAAAGACACATATCTCCCAGGATACACAAAGCTGTCACTTAATGAACAAATAAGTAAATGTTCTGATGGTGCAGACAGCAAATAAACCACTTCTTAGGCAACGTTTCTGCCATTCAGGCATTGCTTATCAAATACCTTCAGTCAAAAATTCTAAAAGTACATCCTCTGTACCAATTCCTGCATCTTTTGAAAAATTAATCCTACAAATACGGGATTTGCACAAGATAAAAGAGGTCCGGGTTAAATGCTATTTTCCTCTTAAAATCCTGTATGCAAACATGGATAACAACACATCATGGACAAAAACGTTAAAAGAATTAATGTTGCTTAACGAGGGCCAAATTGTTCCACATGACACCAGCCACTGTCAGTCATAGAAAGCCTATTTGCCCTCACATAGATATGGAAGTGGTTCTGCAGGAAAAACGAGTTACAAAGGTGTCTAAGTACTGGAAAATAATTTAAGACAACAGAGGCAACATTATGGGATGGGAGGAAGGAAGGAACAGAAATTCACCCAAGAATTTGTTAAAACCTGTAAGGCAAGCTAACGGCAAAATCATTAGAAACCTACTTCCATATTCTAGCTACTATCTGCAACTCCTTCAAAACCTGATTAAACTAGATTAAGCACCAAAGCATTAATAAAAAGCAATTTAACTAACAGGTATTCCATTAAATCCAAATCCTACTCAACTTCTGTAGAAACTGAAGGAAAAAACACAAAATATCCCAAACAAAAAAATCCACCTGAGTTTAGTACACATTCTTTCAGGGACTTCAGACAAATGCCTTACTTCAATTTTTCAAAGTTCTCTGGCTCCAAACTCCATATTTCTTCAACTTGTGCTCCTCTACAGCCTGAAATAAAGAAAAAATACAGGTTTCTTCAACTAACCCGTTTAAAAAGGGATGCAGCCAGTAAAGAGAGTTATGAAAGAAAGCACAAAAACATTACATAATATTTACAGCTAGTAGGTCCAGGCTACGGAAAAAATTATCTACGGGCTTTAACAGACCTTGATTTTAAAAAACCAAACAAGACAAGCAGAGAGAAATTATTTCAGGAATTTCTGAACCTGTGTATGATGATGCTGTCTTTACAACACAGCTGCATTGAAAAATAAGCAGAGGAGACAAAAATATCTTACCTCATGTCACCTCATGTCCTTTGCTTAACTGAAAACAATACTGTTTATGAAAGCATTATCAGCAAGCCCAAAGCAGAACTCTAAACATCTACCTCCAGACAAAGAGCCACGGTAGCAGACCAAAAATGCTGTTCACACAAGCAAGACACTTGGCCCAAAAGGTTCAAATATTTAGTATGTGGAAATTTAAGTTATCAGTTAAATAAAAACATAAAAGAAGCATGTCTGGACTTAATTTCTGAGAAAAAGACACGACAGAAACTATGAATCAATGAAACGTGGAGTAAAATAGTTCTTTGGCTGACAGCCTGTTGTAATAGCCATATATTCACGGTTTTACCACAGATTTTAAACGCAATTCAACACAAAATTTAACATTCTAGAAGGCCAGGCAGCCAGTGCCGAGCCCCACAGCTCAGGCCAGGCACAGCGCTTTCCCCGAACGTCCGCACTGCTGGGGCTCTGCAACCCCAACACCTTCCCAGCCTCAAGGCTTCAGCTCCCCCAGGGAGGTTTAGATTGGACATTCGGAGGAGTTTTTTCAAAGGGGTGACCAGACACTAGAACGGGGTGCCCAGGGAAGCGATGGGAGCCGCCGCCCTCGGAGGTGTTTAAGGACAGCCTGGATGCGGCACTCAGCGCCACGGTCTGCTCGACAAGGTGGTGTTGGGTCGCGGGTTGGACTCGATAATCTGAGAGGCTTTTTCCAACCTAATTGTCGCTGTGACTCTAGCCGGCACGTCCCTGCCGAGCTGTCCCGCAGCAGAGCGACAGGTGCCAGGGCCGGGCCGGAGCCGCACAGGCCGCGCTGGGGCCGGGCCCCTCGGGCGGGGACTGCCCGCTGCCCGCAGCCGCACGGAAGCCGCGCTCGCCCGCCCGTCCCAGCACCCTGCCGGCCCTGCAGCAACGGGGCGCCCACAGCGAGCCCCCCGCATCCCCTCCCCGGCCGCCAGCGCCCCGCGCAGGGACCGCGGGCTGGCACCCAGCGGCGCAGGAACAGCCCCGCGGAGCCCCCGCCACCTGCCCGGCCCCGCTCGACCCTCACCGAAGCCCTTGATGAGCTCAGTGAAGACGCCCGGGTCGCTCTCCATGAGGCACCACTCGCCGGCGCTGCTGCCCCCGGACATGGCGGCGCCGCCGCCGCTCAGGCTGCGAGGCCGAGCCGCGCCGCCCCTTTCCCGGCAGGAGCCGCGCCGGGCGGAGGCGGGGCGGCCGCAGGAAGCGGATGAGCTGCGGCCATGAGGGCGACTGGATCCGGGGCAGCTGCGGGCGGCGGCGGCACCGCCCCAGCCGCGGGAGCGCCGCGCCGCGCCCCGGGGATGCGCTCCGAGGCGGCCGGACGGGGGACGGCGGCTGCAGGGCCTTGGGGCAGCGCGGCGGGGAGCGGGGCTGGCTCCGTCCCGACCGTGGCTCCATCCGGGCACCGCGCGGGGGGCGCGGCCCCATCCGGGTCCCGGCGATGCCGTCGGGGCGCGGCGGGCGGGGCTGGAGCGGGAGACGCGGATCTCTGGCGGCCGGAGCGGGACGGCCCTGCCCGCCCCCCGCGCCCGGAGCGGCCCGGCCGCCGCTCGGTGTCCCCGGCGCCTCTCCTGCCCATCGCCCGTTCCCGTCTGGGCCGCGGCCTCGCAGGCAAGTGGCGCTTCCCGGGCTGCGGGGGGAGCGGGGTGCGGGGTCCCCGGGCCGGCCCCGGGGGCTCCAGGGGTGCGTGGGGGATGCGGAGAGGCCGGAGGGGCGGCTCCGGGGAGCTCCGGGGCGTGAGGGGCCCGCGGGGCGTTCGCGGCTCTGGCGTCAGGCGGCTTCCCCCGTCAGGCGTGTTTATCGTCTTTGTGGAGACCGACAGCTGCGATCGCAGCGCTTCGGGTATCCGCTTTAGGTGCTCCTATCTCCTAATTCTGTGCTACGTCAGCTAAGCTGCCTTTGCCCCCCAGTCAGTACGGTTTTTTAAGCAGGCAGGCTCCTGCACATTGTGCGGTGGAAATGCGTGGGCCGGTGTGTGGTTCGTGTAGTGGGATATCTGCTGTGCTGCTGCCGAGCATCACTCCACTGGTGATTTGGGAAGTGTTCTGGCATCCCAGTTGACATAGAAGTGCTTATTTTCTGAAGTATGCGGACTATGTTGTCAGAGCTGATCTGCAGCACAAGCCTGGTTTGTTACAGCCATGGCTCGATGTGATGGTTGTGATCTCTCTGCTCAATTAACTAGAAGACATTCTTTATAGTCTTCAGTTTAATGCTTATACGGAATTTAGAGAGCAGAGAAAGGGAATGCAGTTCCACGTAGATTGAAGTATATATGGTTTTGAAGTATTCGAAGGCACTTTGAAATGTTGTCTTTAAAATATTACAGCTTTTTTTCTTTTTTGTCATAAACGATCTGGCTTTTTCAAAGTTTAATTCCATGGGATTTAGCTACCAATTTGATTAGTTGTTAACGTAGCAGTTACACTGAAGAACTCAAATTAGAATCTGTAGTTCTGTTAACCCTTTGTGTTTTACATGATTTTTTTTCATCCATCCATGACACTTGTCAGACATTTTATTTCTTAGGAAAGCTAGGGCAAGTTGGAAAAGTCATGGAAATTTATAAATGTCAACTCAAAGAACTGAATCATGCTATGGTACAGCAACATAAAGATACTGACTTACTAGTCCATGTGTAACTAGTGGATAGTCTGTTTCAGAGCAGTCAGAATCATATTTTACTTACAAATTTATATGGCAGTTGAAATACAGTGGGTTTTCTGTTTCATTTATAATGATGAGCAGCCATGGAGTTCAGTTTAGTAATTTTTGTTATAAAACTCCTGGTCTGGGACTTTTAAGTCTGGGAATTGCATTCCCGTAGCTCAGAAATTGGAAATGCTTGTGGAGCCAGAATATTGTTGATAAATCCTCCACAAATGTTTCAAATTGAAGGTCCCTGCCGCAGCTCAGCAGGTGAAGAGTAGGCTTACAGTGGAGCGTATGTTAAGTGGGCATTTGCATTTATCCATCTGTTAGGGTGAAAGTTGTCTGTGTTGTACAGGTGTTAAATGAAAAAATAAGTTTGATGTCTGGGCAGAGATCTTCATATCCATGGGTGATCCTTTATGCTTCCCACTCTTATTTTTCCTTCAAGACGAGGGTGTTTCTCAGTATCTTTTGTGTACTTTTTTTCTGATAAATAAATGGATTCTTACTGTGATTTCAGTATTTTTTGTTTGGGCTTTCTGTGTTTATTATGAAACATTACTGACTGTTGAATGAAATGAGCTAGTAGAACTGTATTGAAATAGAATGTATTTAGACATGAGAAAGTCCTGGTGTGGTATTCATGCGTGGGGAATACCATCCTTGTTATTTTCAGTGTATTTGCATGCTTCAGATGTCAGGGGAAAAGACAGTTCAACCCATGGTGTGTATTTTAACAGATTTGGCAGGAAACTTGGTTAGAATATATAGTTTTAGCTGAGCACTGATGGTCTAAATAATACAATGAAAGATATTTCTTAGTTATTTTTCAATGACACCTGCTTTCTTAAAACCATTGGGTTTAAGAAATCCATATGGCTTTTATTTTTGTGATTTTATCAGTTTGTAGAATGCAATGGGAGCACCGGTGGTTGTTGTTTAATTCTGAGTGCAGATTAGTGCACATATGCAAAAACAGAAGAAAAGTGCATTTCTAGTCACTGGCAGAAAAAGGGAAATTCTCTTTCGAAGAAGTTGGGAAGCTGTTTGTAAATCAGAGTGTTACTTACCAAAACTGGAGGGGAGGAAACCCCCTGCCTACATTAGTGACAGTTTTTGTGCTGGCTTATCCTGGTAAATGGAGCAAAATGTCTTTTATTTCATTAGCTGAACAAGCAAAAAAAGTCAAGAGTAGATATATGCAATTCTTGAAAATTGTTTAGTGGATTTCTTTGAAATGTCATTTGTGTGTGCTCTGACTTTAGTCCCTGTATTTTAAGATTTATATGCAGTTTGATGGAGTGGATTATTGGTTCTGCCTATTTGGTTTTCAGTAGGAGCTATTTAGTGGAATTTTATTGTTTGGTGAGAACTGATTAAATTTATTATCGTGCTATTAATGTTTAGGAGGTAGTGGTGACGAGGAGTCTTCTTACCCTTATCCTGCTAATTTCATTTCACCTGCATTTGCTTCATTTTAAATGTCATGGCTTGAATTTTACCAATGCTGGATGTTCTCCAACTAAGAGCAGTTTCGTTGCCCTACAAGTCTTACAGCTGTCTTGCAGCTCAGGAGTGTAGAAATAGAAAGATCTGAATGGTTGTGAATTTTTGTGCTGATTTTTGCTTTTTAACTTTGAATGTAAAGCAGTACAGAATCTGTTATGTCTCTGTGTTTTCTGGAGCAGCAGACTATTTGAGTCTGTAGCAAAGATAATTTGTTCTTGAGCTACTCAATTAAAAAGCTGTTGTCTAAGCCTCACTGAAACCTACCATATATAAACTCTCACAGTCTTCCAACTAAACACTTTTTCTGTATCTTAGTTCTTCATTTTAGCCTTGTTTTTCTTCAGTTGGTCGGTACTAGCAACTCTTAAGCAAAATAGAACAATGCAAGATCCGAATTTTGAGCCATTCAGTCTGCAATATAAAAATTTGCTTAAGAAAGTGATGTAATATATTAGTGGCAAGAGGCTGTGACAGCAGATGGTTTTTGTCTACCACTTATTGGGGTCAAGTAGTTTCTGAGTTAGTTTTAAAGAAATAACATAGTCGCTATTATAACTCAGAGAGTTTTTCGTTTCTTTCCCCCTAAATGATGTGTATTACCACACACCCGGAGTACGCCGTGATTAAATTTATGAAAGAAAACTTAAGATCACGGGTTCACAGACAGCAGGTATTTACTTTTCTAGCAGAGCAGTCATGCGCAGGTGTTAACGAGAGGTGTTCTTCTCCCGGCAGGGCCCGTGCAGGCTGAAGGATGGAGGCAGAGGCAGAGGAGAGCCCAGCGCAGCCCCCGAGCAGTGCGGGCTGGTCCCTCACCGACACCGCCCGCCTGCGCCGCTTCCTCTGCTTCGGCTCCGAGGGCACCGCCTACCACGTCAAGGAGCAGAAGCTGGCCTTTCACAACGCCGAGGCTCTGCTCAGGCTGATTGAAGAGGGCAGAGGCTGCGAAGTTGTCGAAGAAATCAAAGCTTTCAGTCAAGAGGGCAGAGCAGCCAAGCAGGAGCCCCTCCTCTTTGCCCTCGCGGTTTGCTCGCAGGGCTCTGATGCCAAAACAAAACAAGCGGCGTTTAAAGCTGTCCCCGAGGTGTGTTGCGTACCAACCCATCTCTTTACTTTCATCCAGTTTAAAAAAGATCTGAAGGAGGGCATGAAATGTGGCATGTGGGGCCGTGCTCTGAGGAAAGCTGTTGCAGATTGGTACAATGGAAAGAATGGCATGACTCTTGCTTTAGCAGTTACAAAATATAAACAAAGAAGTGGTTGGTCTCATAAAGATCTTCTGAGGTTGTCCCACCTAAAACCTGCCAGTGAAGGTAATAAATTTTTATTTACCTGAAAATACTGTGCTTTAAACCTTTTATATTTACTGTGGGAGTGTTTTGGAAACCCAAGTGCCATTGTAGATGCATCCTTAGTGAGGATATCCTGTAAATTGCTTCTTAAAAACGCGGGTGTTCATATCAAAACCAGACCTGTTTATCTTCAAGGTAAACGGGGTATGTTCCTTCTTTTTTTATGCTAAGAAAAGATAAAATAACTCCCTCATTTTGTTCCTATTTGCTTGCAAATGATGAAATAACACCTTTTCCTTATCTGTCGACTTCAAATCTTAGAATAATAGAATGGTTTGGGTTGGGAGGGACCATAAAGATGATCAAGTTCCGACCCCCCTGCCATGGGCAGAGACACCCTCCACTAGCCCAGGCTGCTCAGAGCTCCAGTTCAGCCTGGCCTTGGACACTTGGAGGGGCATCCACAGCTTCTCTGGGTGATGCAGCAAATACATAAAGCTCCTTACTCCTAAGGAGATTAACACAGTAATTAAAAGTACTGCTCTAAATTGTGTATGGCTGATCTTTTCAATAGGTGTTTGGCAGGTCTGAGAATGCGATCTGCTAATTCATTTGCATGCTGGAATGATAAAAGCCAGTGTACAGATGGTAATCCTGCTTGAGAAATGGTTTTCTTTTTCATCAGGAATTGCTATAGTCACTAAGTATATTACCAAGGGGTGGAAGGATGTCCAAGAAGCTTATAAAGAGAAAGCAGTTTCTGCTGAGATTGAAAAACTCTTGAAGTATCTGGAGGCTGTGGAGAAAGTAAAATGCACAAAAGATGAGTTGGAAGTTATTCATTTGATAGAGGAATATGGTCTGGTTAGAGAGCATCTCCTGACAAACCATCTGAAATCTAAAGAGGTAGGTAAACTGCCTTAGTTGAATTCTCCATAGAAGTATGAATTCTCTAGATTTCTTTTAAAAATAGCCCTTATACTGTTTTTCAAGTTGTTTACCCAAATAGTTAATTTAAGATAATTAAGATCTTAATATAATTTTTACATTTATTTTAAAATACACTTATTCAACGTACAGATGTCAGTTCTTGTACCTTGAGAATCTCATCTTTCTGTATTTACTTTTTCTTTCATCATAGGTTTGGAAGGCATTACTCAAGGAGATGCCTATTTCTGTGTTGTTAAGAAATTTAGGAAAGCTGACAGCAAATTCAGTGCTTGAACCACGAGGTTCAGAAGTGGCAATAGTATGTGAAAAACTGAGAAATGAGAAACTGCTAAAAAAGGTAAGAATTTTATAATCAATGCCAGCCTTTGTGGATTTTAATTTTTAATGTTTAGTTTATTCTATTTTAAAACTGCAGTTTAATGCCTGGAACTTTATTTTAAAACTTCTGTTTGTAATTTCTCATTTGATTCCCCACCTGCTTTCTGAAACATTCTGGTAAAATAAGTGTATTGACGGCTATTGGATGTTTTCTTAAATGAGGACTGTGGCAAGCTTAGCTAGTTGGGTTCAACAATTTCTTCTGAGTCTTGTAATTTTTAAGTGAATAAAGAAAATAGCATAGCAGTTGAGGGAAAAAACAACATGGGCAAGGAGACTTTTCTCTTTTCTGACTGCTTTATTGTGCATCGAAGTGGTAGGAAAGTAAGAGGGAAAAGATGGGTCTCCAAAAAGAGAGCAAGATTTTCAGGGATTTAGTCAAAGGTAGAGAGGGCCAGTGTCTTGAGCAGCAGTTTTGTGAGCTGGGAAGATTAAAATCAGGACACTTAAATTTTTCAGCAGCAGAGCTGAATTGAGCACAGCAGCAAGAGTCCTTTCTTCCCCATCCTGCTGCAATTTCTCTTCTCTGGTTTCATCCTTAATCATACACAGGCACTGGAGAAGGGAGAGCAAAGATGATGGTGCAGTACCTTGATGGAAGGTAGACAATGGGCAGGCATTCAGATGTACTGAGTCTGGATGCTGGCAGTGATTAAGGACTGAAACACCCCTTTTGGATAAACATAACAAAATGTTGATAAGGTTATATAAGTTAAGTTTATATATGGAAAAAAAATGTTTGGAGTGTTTTATAGCATGAGAAAAATGAGTGCTATGTTCCAAAAATAATTTCTTGTCCAGTATTACTGTATCTTGTATAAAGCTGGTTTTAAGTTGGTTCGTCTCCTTGCTCAGCTCCTTTCTCTTCAGCTGAGCAGGGATTTTTTCTTACTGAAGGGCTGTGATGAAAAATAGCACCTGACAATCATAAAGCTGCAAAATTTTACCAGAATTCTGGTGATGGCATCCCATTTGCTGTTAATTAGAGGATTCTTGAGTGGGAGTGAGGTCCATTATCAGTAACTCACAAATATCAGTTGATCAAACAGTTGTGTAAAAACTGCATGAATTCTTTAGATTTAACAAATTTAAAGTAACCATATACTAGACCTGAGATTTTTTGTAGTAGGAACTTACTTTCACATTTAGTTTGTTACTTTTTTTTCAAGGAGGTTAAGTTTCAAACCCTTATTTTTGATTTTTACCTGTAGGGTAGAATACATCCCTTCCATATTTTGGTTGCATTAGAAACCTATAAAGCTGGACATGGAAACAGAGGGAAGCTTTGGTGGCGTCCTGATGAAGACATTTTAGAAGCTCTAGATGCCTCATTTTACAAAGCTTTCAAGGTAATAATAGTTCTCCAATTGGGTAAGCTTTTTAGGAGTTCTGTGTTTTCTGAAAGCTGTTCCTGGGGTGGGTAACAATCCTGAAACTTTGGCAACAGCACTGTTCTGTTACCCAGAAAGAGGAAGAAATGCCCACTTTAGGAGTGAAAGTAGAAGAAATTAATATATAAATTATGTGTACCTGTTATATTTTTGTCTTTTATTCTTTCAGACACTGGAACCAACAGGAAAACGCTTTGTAATTGCAGTTGATGTCAGTGCATCAATGACACAAAAGGTTTTGGGCAGTGTGCTCAGTGCCAGCACAGTTGCAGCAGTAATGTGTATGGTGAGGCTTTCCATTTATTTATAACTGTTTTCAGCTTGCATTGCTTTTTTTGATACAGAGGTGCTCTAAAGCTGGTTAGAAATTGAGAGGAAACTTATATATAATATTTTTGGGTGCAAAAGGTGTGACCTTGTGCCTCATTGCTGAAAGCTGCTAGTAACCATATTCAGAAACATCAGTTTGAAGAAGTTGGTTTCTGTTGTACATCAAAGTGATCAGGGCAGACCATTACACTTATCTTAGCCATAATAAAATGGCTTATTAGAAGTAAAAAATGGTAACTTTATAATACACATTTTAATTTTTTCAGAAGCATTCATAGAAAAATACGGATTAGATTAAGAAATATTGAGATAATTCTTAAGTCTATTTGAGTTATCGATGTGGCCTTTATTCACAATCACTTTCCCCTCAGTTTAGTATTCTAGAGCTTCTTGTGTTGTATTCTTTTATTGCAGAGGAGTTGAACTTTTGGTAGCCCTTAAAAATGATCAAGGTTTTATGTCAGAGGGAAGGGAAGAAAAATAGAAGTATCTTTAGTGAGAGTAATTAGAGCAGTTGTTCAGCTCTTTTTGCAGTGTTTATTTGCAGTAATATTACAGAATATTTAAAGTGTAGGGTGAACCATTACTGTTTATGAGGAGCCATGGTGACTTGAATACTAAAGGATTTGTCATGCTGTGTTGGTAGGGAATGGCTCAGTTCAGACATGGAAAATTCAGAGTAATGTGACTGAATTACTTTTGTCTCCCTCTTTCTCAGGTTGTAGCACGGACTGAGAAGGATTCCCAAATTGTTGCCTTTTCACATGAAATGGTCCCTTGTCCAGTGACAGCTGACATGACCTTACCTCAAGTTTTAGTGAAAATGTATGAAGTATGTAAAAAAAGTCTCAGCAGTTACACTATTTTCTTTGTAACCAATTCTACTGCCTTGTTTAATCTGTATCTTTCTAGTGCAAGATTGGAATTTTTTTGGTGCATTTTATTTAGAGAAAGCCCAGCAAATGTCATTTGCTGGATATTAAACATTGCAATTTAGAATGGCAGTGCTAGGTCACAATGAGTTAACTTGAAAAGAATATTAAAAAAATTTCAAACAAAAAACCCTGGACAAGCTTAGATAAAATGACCAAAAAAAAAAAGCCTCTTTGTGTAGTAACACATGGTAAAACATGAAGCTTACATCAAAAGTAATTTTTCCATGGTTTGTTAATTTCTGTATGAATGTATTCCCTGTATATATATATATTTTTTTCTCTCTAAGATTCCAGTGGGTACCACTGATTGTTCCCTTCCAATGATATGGGCTCAAAAAACTCAGACAGCTGCTGATGTCTTCATTGTATTTACTGATAACGAGACCTTTGCTGGGAATATTCCTCCTGCAGTGGCCCTTACAGAATACAGAGAGGTAAATATGCTTCTGACTGTTTATGATTAATAAATACTGTACAAAGTAAGTACCAGCTCTAAAACTCCTTTAGAGATTGGACTGTTTGTGTCTTTCTTAAGTAAATAATTATATATGGTTAAAAACTTACCAGTAGTTAGGTAGAATTAGTGCATACATTGCTCTAATTGTGCATATTTAAAACCACAGAATGGCTAAAAGGATTTGTAATTAGCCTGCCCTGCTCAGTGTGCTGCAATGTCCATGAAGTTTTGTTACTCAGGGGCTGTATGAATTTCTACATCCTAAATATAATTGATAGAATAAGTTTTTATAGTTGTTACAGAATGAAGTTTAACTCTCAGAGCTAAATTCAGCTTTGATGTCTGCAGTAGATGTCGAAAAGTAATGAAGACAAGTGTCAGGAGGATGAGGTGACAGTGTCTTGTGAAGAAAGCCCATTGTGTTTTAAAGGGACTGCTCTAAGCTGTACAGCTTCATAATTTTGTAGTAGAACAAAGAAAAATACCTTCTCCGAGCACATTTGCTATTGGAAACCCTTATTTATTCAGCAAACTAAGCCTTTATGCTTTAAAGAAACTCTTTTCTAAAACATCAAAAATGTTTGTCAGGCATGGGTGTATGGACTTTAATCATTACATAGCTTCCACCCAGCTGAAATGCAAACCAAAAGTCTTTAATTTGGTTTCCTTAGTTGAGGTTAGCTGCCATCCCAGTGTTGACAGGCATCTTGCAGTTCTGATTCTGTCAGCACAGCTCTTCAGACAGCTGCTTATGAAAGTGAGATTTGGCCCTCTGGCATGTTTAAGTTACTGCATATGTTGACATGTTCTGCTCTATTTGTGTTTTCTGGTATTTTTTTGCTCTCCTTCCTACAGAAAATGAGCATTCCTGCTAAGCTGGTGGTTTGTGGGATGACCTCCCACGGTTTCACCGTGGCGGGCCCGGATGATAGAGGCATGTTGGATATCTGCGGCTTCGACACAGGAGCTTTGGATGTCATCCGAAACTTCGCTTTGGATTTCATTTAAGTTTTTAGGCAGCTGCTCTTCCCAGTGGGTCCATTGCTGGCAACAGACTTCACCCTGGGAACTCCCAGCCAAATACACTTCATTAGCTTATGGTATATTGTATACACATCAGAACGTTATGAGAGGTGGTGGCACTTCAAGCACCTCTGACTAGAGCTTCTCACTGAGGTGTTTGTAAGGTTGAGCATTGCCTCAGTCTCATGCAAATCTAACAGATTCAGAGAAACAGCACTTGCATCTCTGGTGTCAAACTAACTGTCAGTAGCCAGTGGTCCCCCTGCCACTGGAGGTGGCAGCCACAGGGAACTGCTGTCACCCTGGGACTTGGTGCCATGCAGCAACACACTGCACATTTGGACACTCCTGGTAATGGCTGGCAGTGCAGTCACATCACCCTTCAGGGTCCTGCAGCACAGCTGGCAGCCCTGCTCCATGCCGCTTCAGAAAGGCATCTCCACTTCTCAGCCACCTGCCTTGCATCCAGCTCATTTGCCCAAGGCAGTTGGTTTCTTCCTGTACATGCTCTCAAAACTCTAGTTGGACTCAATTCCCTGCCCAGCCTGAGCTCTGTGTGAGCTGGAGCTCCAAAGAGCATCATCCCTTGTGTGCTATCCACACTAACTGTGCTCTGAGTGCTGTGGGCCAGCAGCAGCCAGTCCGGATCTGTCCCGGGGGGTAAAACATCCCCCTGTTGTGACGGGGTGACGGCAGGAGAGCAGTGTACTTTACAAACCCTTAGTCCCTGAGCTTCACCAAAGTCTTCCTGGCTAGCCTGACCTGCACCACATGGATCACCCCATCCCTGTTGGCCTCGAGCTCCACTGCATCCACTGCCTTGAGGAGAAGGAAGACAACACCACAGCAAACACTTTGTGTCAGCATGCTGGACCCTGCTCTTGCAGTCAGCTCAGACACCAGCCTGGCCACATCCAGCTCCTCAGCAGGGTGAATGGACAGGGCTCCCGTGTTGTGCAGCTCCTCGTGGGCTTTGGAGTTGTGGTGCTGCAGCAGCAGCCCAGCACCTGCTGAGGGCATGCTGCCTTTGTCAGCCACAGGAGCAGGGGTTGTACTGCAGGATGGCCGGGACTTCAGCAGCAGTGAGACCAGCAGTGCCAGGGAGCAGGTGGATCACCTCCAGAGCCCTGAGCAACACCTTGGAGTCATCAAGGAGGGTGTAGAGAAAGCCAAGGAGCCCCAGAGGCCAGACTTTGGCCTTTTAGGATTGAGAAAGTCCCTCGCAAGCAATCCTGAATGAGAAGGGGTCCAGGAAGGCTGAACGTTCTTCAAAGATCTTAAAGATGCGGGAACAGGCTGTCCCCATGTGCTGAAAGATGAACCAGTGGGGAAGGAGACTGGCCTGGTTGAACAGGGAGCTGTCCCTGGAACTCAGGGAAAAGAGACCTTTGGAAGAAGGGGCAGAATGCTCTTGAGGACTACAAGGGTGTCGTTAGGTTACAAGGAAGGTTAGAAAAGTGAAACCCCAGCTAGAAATAACCTTGGCCACTGCCGTAATAGATAAGAGAAAGTGTTTTTACAAATACATCGGCAACAAAAGGAGAACCAAGGAGGGAATCTCCATCCTTCATTGCATGTGAGGGGAAATATTGCCACAAAGGATGAGAAAAAGGCTGAGGTACTTGATGCCTTCTTTGCCTCAGTCTTTAATAGTCAGACCAGTTGTCCTTGGGAAGACAGAGACAGGGAACAAAATGAAGTCCCTGTAATTCAGGAGGAAACAGTGACCCACTGCTCCACTTACATGTTCTAAGGTCTGTGGGGTTGGATGGAATCTACCCAAGCTGCTCTCCAGCATTCATCATCAATCCTGGCTAACCAGGGGAGTCTGAAGATGGCTGGAGGTTGGCCAGTGTGGCACCTATTGAGCAGAAGGGCCAGAAGGAGGAGCCAGAAACCCACAGGGCTGTCAGCCTGACCTCGGTGCCAGGGAAGGTTCTGGAACAGATCCCCTTGATCCCACAGCACATGCAGGACAGCCAGGGATCAGGCCCAGCCAGCCTGGCTTCATGAAAGGCAGATTATGCCTGACCAACCTGATCTGCTTTGACCAATGCACGGTGACCTCCGCAGTGGATGAGGTAAAGACTGTGGATGTGGTCTGCCTGCACTTCAGGAAAGCCTTGGATGGTTTCTCACAGCATTCTGGAGAAGCTAGGAGCCCATGGCTTGGGCAGGTGCACTGTTTGCTGGCTGCAGAACTGGCTGGATGGCTGGGCCCAGCCCGTGGTGGTCACCGAGTCACATCCTGCTGCTGTCACCCGGTGGTGTCACCAGGGCTCACTGCTGGGGCCACTCCTGTTCATTGTCTTTGTGGCTGATCTGCACAAAGGCACTGAGAGCCCCCTCAGTCAGTTTGCAGGTGACACCAGGCTGAGCCACAGAGGTGATCTGCTGGAGGGCAGGAGGGCTCTGCAGAGGCATCTGGGCAGCCTGGATCCATGGATTGATCAAAACTGTATGGGGTTCAACCAGGCCCAGTGCTGGCTGCTGCCTTTGGGTGACAGCAATCAGCCCATGTCATGCTCCAGGATGGGGCAGAGGGGCTGGAAAGCTGCTCCCTGGAAAAGGTCCTGGGGATGCTGGGCAGGAGTGGGTGAAGCAGAGCCAGCTGTGCTCAGGAGGGCAGGAAGGCCAAAGGCATCCTGGCTGGGATCAGAAAGAGTGGCAGCAGGACCAGGGAAGGGATTGTTCCTCTTTACTGGGCACCGGTGAGGCTGAACCTCAAATCCTGATTGCATCCAAGCGTTGGAACAGGCTGCCCAGGGAAGTGGTGGAATCATCATCTATCCTGGCAGTGTTCCAAAACCTCCTGGATCTGGTGCTTATGGACATGGCTCAGTGGTGGGTCTGGCAGTGTTGGGTTGATGCTTGGACTCAATCTGAAGAGCTCTTTTCCAACCTTCATGGTTTTGTGATTCTTTATCACCTTTTTGTGAAGGGAAAACAAGAAAAGCAAATGAGGAATCTTTTTTTGTTTTTCCTGTTGCACACAATTTAAAATAACAGTGAGAAGTTTGCTTAAAGTGGTTACAGGGTTACATAGTATATAATTTAATTTCATTTATAGTAGATTATAAATATGGAGAGATTTTTAATTTCCCCCATTGCTGTGGAATGCTTACTTGCAAGAATAAATTCACGAGTTACTTTGAGAATGGGGCTGGAAACAAATGGGCTTATTATTTTTGATAGTGGCAGTTTAACAACAACTTCATTGAGTGGGACTTTTCTTTGGGCTTTTTAAAATCTTTGTATTTTAAGTGTTACTATGTTCAATGGTTTCCATGGTTACAGTTAAAAACTACAAAAATCTGGTATGTATTGAGACCATGTGACTGTGATACGGTGTAAAAGTTACCCAGGGACATTTTATACTGACAAAACTGAAAGTTCAAGAGCTCGTGCTGATCTTTTTCTCTCTGGATTATCATTTGGAGGATATATCAGGAGGAAATACCTCTTTAGATAAATTGAGGGGCAGTTTCTGCACAATACCATTTCAGGAACACTAGTTTGGAATTAAAACACTTCAGAGGAAGGTCTAAAAACTGTTTTTAGTAGAAAAAGAAATGAAAATGATGGGGATGTCACATTCAGTCCTTGTCACAACTTCAAGAAGCATCAGCACACCTTCAGTGAGCAAGATCAACAAGTGCATGTGTCATGGCCTGCTCACCAAAGCTGAGTGGGTGCAACCAGAAACAAAAAGCTACTTTTTTTTTTCTTTTCTTTTCTTTTTTTCAAAAGAATGTATTCAGTGACTGAGAAACAGTCTTCCTAACAGGAGAGTATTTCATTTTTTAAAATCTTTTTGTAGATTAGTGTTGCTTCTGATTTCATAAATTAATTCAAGCTAACATATTTCAAAACTACCTCCAGTTTATAGTGACCAATTCTTAAAAATTTTTATGAACTGTACAGTTGCCTCCTTCATGTTCACAAAATCTTGTTCAGGAAGTGATTGAAACTGGATTCTTTACTTTTAATTTTTTTATTTTTAGTCTGATAGTAAGAGTGTGACAAGGAGAAAGCCAGTGAGTATTCTACCACTTTGGAACAGAAATTGATAGCAATTTGTGTGTATATGTATTTAATTCTGTGTTTTCTATATGTGTGTATAGGGGGGAAGTTAAAAGATCTCTTTAATAGATCAGTCTTAGAAGATTTGAAAGGTTTTTTAGTGATGCTTTTACAACTTCCTCTAAAACATATGTATTTCAGTCTCTTTTATGCTAATACTGACTGTTTTAAACAGCAAATTTGATGTTAATTTGAAAATAATTATGATTTATAAAAATATCATGTTTACCCGTAGTGGTAAATGAGACCATATTTTTCTGCCTAAAACCCAAGCTTTTAAATGTAAAATTGAAGTTCCTGCTCTACTTTTGGTACTTGTAACACTTTTCATTATGCCTCATTCCTATTGATTATAAATTCAAAGCTTGCATTCCGTAGCTGGGATATCTTTTGGTGCTAAAATAGGATGTTAGATGTTACTGAAGGTATTCTGCTACTTACTTCCATTCTCCCTTGATGCATAATGAATCCAATGAGGGCAGCCTTTCCTGACACAAAGCAGGGCTTGAAGAAGTGCTGGGTGGAGAGAGAGAGTGTTGCCTTTCAGCCCCCAGGAATGGGAGTCACTCCTGAATTATCACTGCTCTCACAGAACACCTCTGACAGAGTGCTGGAAGGACACAGGAGTGCCACCAGCTCCCCAGGTGAGTCCTAGAACAAACCAGCTGTTCCTACAAGAGCTAAGACGTGGCACTTTGGGGTTTGTAAAAAGAAAATCAGCCATTTCTCCTGGAAAATTGCAGAGCATTTTTAGTGTCTGAACAAAACACCATGAATATGCTGACTAAGCTCATTTGCTCAATACATATTAATAATTATTTCAAGTAAATGCACTGATGTTTTGGGGTTTGGTTTGCTAGTAATGCATTTTAAATGACACAATAGTCAAACATCTGATTAGGTGTTTCCTTCTAAGCTAGAGGTGTCAGAAAAACCTGATAGATGAGTATCTTTTGCAAGTACTTTTTCTTATTTGGAGTAGTATTTGTGAATTAATAGGAAATATTTTGGACTAAATATAAAGTGAAAACTTAAAACAGGTGTTTCAACTATCTTTCAAGTAAATTTATTGCAAATAAAAACTAGAGTAGTTACTAAAGGATTGAATGTATGGTTATAGTGGTGTTGCATCTTTGGAAGCAGTCCAGTTTAAAATGCAGTTCCTTGAACTAGAGTGTGGCAGTAAAGATGAACTTTTCAGTAGGACTGATAGAAAGTGTAGATCCCTGTATCTGTTGACCAGTGATAAAAGGTAGTCATCCCTGCTGGGGTGCAGAATATGCTCCTAAACATTTATGGTATCTCTGGACTAAAAACCTTGCCAGTGGTTTATGTGAAAGCAGCACTGATGAGACCACGTTGCCATTTCCTCCTCCTCTGAGATTTGCACAGCGAGGGGAGACTAAAGTAAATGCTGACAGCTGAAATTTTATAATATGGGGACCTTTGTTTCTGGGGGCTTCTTTCTGGTTTTGCCATTCTCTCCTAGTGAGGGGCATAGAAGAATGATGCTGCATATTCCTTGTCCATAGACTGGATCTTTTTTGTCTGCCCATACACTGAATTTTGGGGGACAGCATGACTCATTTGCCATGACATGCATTTGTCCTGTTCCTCGTCTTTAGTCATTAAACTGGCAATTTCAAAAACAACATCTTGACATGTAAAGAGGCAATAATTACTGTAATGCTTCAAAAAGAATAAAATAGTGAGCTAAGACAGAATTACTAAACTTAAGCTTTAGTTCCATGTACAATAAACAACCTACGCTTTCACCAGAGAGGAGACTTTCAGGTTAAATAGTGGTCTTTGCACTGGAAGAACACCGACTGGAAAAGCAGAAAAGGGGCTATAATTGTGCACTGCAGTTTATCAGTGAACATTGAGCAGAGACAAGTTGATTTTGTTCAAAATACTGAATAAAAAAAGATCTAAATGCAGAGTGCAACTGTAGATCAGGCAAATGCAGGTTTCCTGCCATCTAACAGTTAACTGGTTTCAATTTGACTGCCATTTCTCTGTGACCCCCTTGACAATTCTGGAGCATTAGACTGTTGTGTAATGTTCAGGCATTTTAGCTTTAAGAAAGAAGAGAATCATGTTGTGGCTGGAAGCATAGCAGAAATGAAACATTCTTCTGTAAGGAATGAACACCAATTGCTTTTTTCATGGAAGGGACACAATCAATGATGAGGAGAGGGCAGGAGGCTCTCGAGTTTTTAATAATGCAGTGAGCCCATCAGCATTGTGTAATAAATTCAGTAATGACAGTAGTAATTTTGCCAAGAAATAGGATTTAATGTCAGGAATTTTAGACCTGGAGCAAGGGGTAGGAGAATTTGAGGTGCTTTTAGAATTAGATTGCAGTCCTTGGTGTTTCCAAAAAGTGAAGTCTAAGGGTAGGTGTAGTTCTGAGCTCAGCAGGGCCAGTCGAAATGCCCACCGTGTGAGGGCTGCTGACAACTGACACTAAAAAACCTGGCTGCTGAGAACCACTGGTGAACCTGTTTGTTAAACTTCAGGGGGTTTTTGTTGGTCTTTCACATTGCTGGTGTTAACTGGTGCCCATAAATGGGTGTGCCTTTAAAAGGCTATTCAACAAGTCCATATTCTTGGCTTAAAAACACACCAGCACTTTGGGAAATGTATTTTAATAATGCCTCTGTCTGTAAGAACATGATGAAAATATTTGTCTGCGTTGCAAATACTGCTTAACCCTGTCCCGAGCTCACAGGCACCGTGACCGAAGCTTTAGTTTTGGTTCCATTTGTTTTGTTTCTTCTTCTTTTGCTAGTGCTGGGGTTTTTTCTCCTTTTCCTTCTTGTCACCTCAGGCTTATACTTGAATCTTTTTTCACAAGCTCTCATCCATTCCTTTACTTTTTTGCCTCTATTCTTCTGCCTTCTTGCTGTCACTGAGTGTGCTCACTTAGCTCCCTGCACCAGAACTGATGGCGCAGTATTTAACATTTTTAGTAATGAATTTTTTTTTCTGTTCTGTAATTATATAAATCTCTTACAAAACATCTAATTTGCTATATCTGCCAGATTTTTGGTAAAACTCTGTGTAAAAATCAGTGACAAAAGGATACTTGTATTTATTACAAAAATCCAGTATCTGCCTGTGAATGGCTTTATTTGAGAAAAGTAACCTCTTACAATTGGCTTTTCAAATGTAAAGCTTTTTTCTAGAATTAGTTCAGTGATTTGAAACTTTTCATTCTTTTAAACAGTATCAAGTTGCTGTCATGCAGAATTAGGAAAACATTTAAATTAATATTCTGGATAAACAGGCAGCTTCTTTGCAGTATTGACAAGAGAAAGTCTTCAAATAATAGGCTGTAGAAGTAAACCTAAGTAAAGAATCATTTGTCTTTCTTCTGTTTTTAACCCTTTTCCTTAGTTTCTATGGAATTCCACCAGTTTCTAGGTTTGTTTTGCTGTCTGCAGTGGTTTGCAGTGCACAGATAGGCTGTAAGCAGCTGTTCTCATGACTTTCTTGCTGCAATGGTAGAGATTTCATCTTAGCATGACACAGCAGAGTGTACGAATGGCTGAGCAAGAGTTCTGGGGAAAAGGTGAAACACTGACCAGGACAGAGTTTTATGGGTATGCTGCTTTGAGGGAAATCAGAAAAGATTAGGTCATTTCAGCAGAAGGTCTGATGTCCTTAAATAGGTGTGCTTGCATATCAGGATTGATGATTTTGATAAAGTGAGGTTTCTTCAGGTATTTCTGCATTCTGAGTTTTAAATATATATATATTTGCATAGGTATGGTATGTTGAGAAATTTTACAAATGCTTCATTAACAAATAATGAATATAAATAGCTGTTTTCCTAATGTTACCAGCTTAAGAGTTAAGCACAACTAGTTACAAATAAAATGTCTTTCCATTTTCCCGTAAAAGTGCAGTTCTACTCTTTAAAAATAATTCGGTATTTAAAAAGTAACCCATGGGCACATTCACAGCTCTTTGTGCTTCATTAAATAACTCAGTGTTTGTTTCAGCTGCTTTTGCTTCTTAGAAGCGTGGGATTTAAGGTGGATGAGCAGGTATCCAGATCTTCTAGTGGATACATTTTAATATTTAGATCCCAGGACAAGCATATTTTAAGATAAACAGCTTTGTCCTGGAGACAGTGCTGGGGCGGGGACGGGAAAGGAAAATTTTAATGACTGTACTTGAGGTTCTTCCTTTTGGTTTTGCTTTTGTTTTTGTTTTTTCCCTGGAGTAGAACCACACTTTTAACTGCCAGGTCATGTTTAATTAACTTAAGCATAACATGGCTTTGTACCATCCAGTAACAAAGGCACTGCCTTGCTGCTACTTTCTGTGAAATTGTACACAATGAAAAAATTGTTGGGATGGGAAGCCTTAATATGGTTAAGAAGAAACATAATTAACCCTTTGGGTGCCTTAAGCTAAATCCTGTTTAACGATGGGGCACTCACTTGCATCTGCAGGCACACAGCTTGTTTCAACAGCTGCAAGAGAATTGGCCTTAAGTGACAATGCCCTGAGATTTCCAGAACTTGGAACTCAAAGGGTTATTTTAGACTACTGGTTAAAAAAACAAGCCTCTAAACAGGGAACAAAATGAAAAGGTCTTTGAAAAATTCCTTTGCATACTATTGCTATTATTTTTACGTGATGGGTTTGTCAGCTTTGGGGACAAAATTACTGTTAAGCTTCTGGTAAAAAACATCACTGGCTGAAGAGTTCTACACAGAGAAAAAGAATATTTGGTATTCTTACATGACCGTATGTGCAAAATAAATTGGTTTATTAAGTGTAAATTCAGAGAGAGATGCACATCTGTGTGTTTAATTTGATGACTGTGTCCTAGCACCATACAGTAAACTGCAATAATTAAAATGAAACAAGGTCAGTGTGTTGAATTAGCTGATTACATATTAAAAGATGCACAATGCAGGCAACTGTATACTAAAGACTTTGTACAAATGATGCCGTTTAAACTTAGTTCAAACCTGCATCACAAAAATGAAGCTGTCAAGTTTAAATGATACTCTTGCTGTCCTAGTTAGCTGCAATTAAAGACTGATGGTTTTTTTCCCTTGAGGGGAAAAAGTAGTTTAGGTACAGGCAATGCTGAAAGCAATGGAAATAACAGCAGTCTTAATTCACAAAAAGTGAGTAAAAAATTCATTGACTAATGTTTTTATTCTAATTATGTGCACCTTTAGTTGTGTAATGGTCCCTTTAACTGAAGAATGGGATATGATTTTCTACTTGCATATGAAGTTCTTTGAAATGACCAAGAGCCTTGGCATTGCCTGGTCTGGCTTTGGATGTGCATTGTACTGAAACGATGGAATTTTAGTAATTTCTTTTAGACATTTAACTGACAGTTAAACTGGCTAGTAAACTGCATTCTGACTGTAGAATTTAAGTACTAAATAAACTCTATGCATATTAGACCTGCCTCACTTGGTCTCGTGTTTCCTGTTGTTGTTGGAGTGGTTGTACCGCAGTCTGCAGCTGCATTTGAGTGCCTGAGCCGTCCCTGGAAGGACATTCCTGGATGACAGCACAGACTGAGACCTCACAGTGCAGAGGAAAGATGAAAGGTGGCACTCTCTAAAGCTGCCAGAATCTTTATTCCCTTTTCTGTTCCACTGGACACACAATGTGGGAGCTGGGTGATCAGGCACCTGAACACGAGAGGCAGACATGCACACAGCAGTACGACTGCAAACTGGGTTTGCTTCACACTTCAGTTTGACAGAGAATTATATTTAAAGAAACCATTACATTAATCTGACAATTTATCGAGACAAAGCTAGGAATCAAACTAATGTGCAGCAAAACCCACAGGATTCTATTTGCAGAGGCTGGACTTTCCTGGAGCAGGATGTAAGCACCATGAAATGACATTACTGTCTCCCTTAGAGCCCCAAGAGTTACATAAAGTTTGCTAATGACCATATGGGTTGTGAGAAAGCTGAGGCAAGGACACAAAGTGATTCACCAAGTCCATAAAGTCTGTCAGTGATCTGTAATACAGAAAGCCATGGTTTGAGGTTGGTGAGTGCAGCTCCTGCCGTGTGTCTGTGATCTTCTGAACTCATCTGAAATTCTGTTCATACAAAGGAAGACGAAGCTAAGAGTTGGTTGCTCAGTAATTTGCTTTCACTTCACACTGATGAATTAAAGGAAGCAGCTTGCCTTCCTCATGAAGCTTTTGAGTATCTGTTGCACCTCCAATACAAGTCCCATTGATAAACACTCTTGGGACCTATCAAGAAAACAAAAGATGAATTAGTTACTTCTTGGAAAAAAGGTAAACATTTAGGCAAGTCCATGTGGACTCCAGTACACACAATTATTGTGTTCTTCTAGATGTGTGTATAGTATTAGTGTACAACCCACACTCTTCCATACTATTTACAGAGATGGGAAACTTCCTGTGCCCCTCAAAAGTGGCATGAAGTCACTGTGATTGTAATAAATTCCAATACTTGAGTCAAGTGAGATACATGAAATAAAATACAAGTGTTCAACACGATGGTTTAAATATAGAAATGAAAAATGGCTTTGGTACTTCAATTATTTCAGTGCAGTATTGAAAAGATCAACTCTGAGGGATAGCCAGAGGGGTTCTAGAAGGAGAGACAGAACCTTCCTCCACTATTTAATTTAGGAGCTTGTATCCTAGATTTAACTGAGTCAGAACAATTAAGGACTTGCTATGGATATAACCAAGAGTGATGTGTGCAGCCCAAGTTGTTCTTTGTTATGTGTAAGAGCATATACTCACTGTTCTGCCACCAGTCATCTGTTCCAGAACGTCTTGGAACTGCCTTCCGTTTGTATTTTCATCCAGTTCCACAGCTGTGTAATTCACATTCAAACTCTCAAAGAGGTTTTTTGCCATTTTGCAATATGGGCATTTTGTTTTAGAGAAAATCACCACACAGTTGTGTGAAATAATGTCCTGCATGCTCAAAAGAAAGTTTTAAGTCAGTGAGCTTCAAGCCAACGCACTTTGAACACTATTGAACAGTCGTGAAAGTAAAAAACCTGCTGTTAGAGGAGCAAACACAGGAGGATCTCTGCTGGCACCTCTGAAGGCAGGTCTGACCTGCACCTGGCTCCAAACTGAGCGCAAGGATGGTGCAATGTGTGGGACAACTCTGCAGTCTGCCCAACTCCCTGCATCCCCCTGAATTGTTTAGGACAGTTTTCCCTGTCTGGATGGCACTTGGGATGTGCCAGTGGCAAGCACGGTGACCAAAAGCGGTGGGTGAAAGAGACACCCTTACCACTTTACTGTAAATTCAAGGGGATTTCATGCTATCATTTACTATCAGTCAATTTATAAAAGAAAACCCTCTAAAATATTTAACTTTACTTGATACCAGTAATTTTACAAGGTCTTATCTCCAATGTCGACAAGCAGCACTGAATTTGAGTAGAGGTCTAAAACCATTAAAAGGGTGCAGCCTAGGAAGTTCAGGTTCCAGGGTTGCAGATAAACAAAGCTGCCAGCATGGCTCGATAACCGTAATAAACACAGGAGCAGGTTCAACAGGCAGAACTATTTACAGTATTTGTTTGTATAAAAAAGAAAAGGTTTGAAGTAACTGGCTTTTACAAATGCTGAAAATCAGTAAAAGCAACATAAATAATGCTACCTGTATTTGATTCACAACAGCATCATTAGACAATCCTGCAGTGGTCAGGCTGTTCCCCATTCTAGAACTAAAAAGAAGTGAGAGTCAGATATTGGAGCCTTCAAAGAAACGCCGCATTGCCCTGCTCTGTGTCGATATTTAACTGACTTCGGGCGAGTTCACCGGAGCTGCAGCACCCGCAGCCACCCGGCTCCCGGTGTGCCTGCAGGGAACGGGAGCAGCGCGCTGGGAGCGGCGGCACGGGACGGGGCTGTCACACGGGAAACGCTCCGGGACAGCGAGCACACACGAACACGGGTGACACTGCCACACAGACACGTGTGACACCGCCACACAGA
>VZSR01001436.1:476743-549906 GCA_013398615.1 Brachypodius melanocephalos
GGGGGTTCGGCGGTGCCTTTGCTTTGTCCAATGTAAAACTTACTTTAAATCTTCTGTTGCCTGTTCTTCCCCACGTTTCTTTCCTGCCTTGCAGTTCTTCGGTCAGAAACCGATCTGTGGAACAGGAACGTTGGGAACGGAGTAAATAACGTGTGGGGGATGAAGAATTCCTCCTGGTGCCTGGGAAGTTGTGTTAATGGAGTTGGCTAATTGTGCAACGTGTGGAATGTCTTTAGTGCCTCCTGGGGAAAAAAAAAAAGAAAGGGTGGAGGTTTTACTTTATGTGGAGGTGCTGGGGTTTTTAATTTCCTCCGTCTGCCCAGTAAAAGTTGTTCAACAGTATTCTGTTATTCACCCCCCCATGCCTCGCTGTGGAGCCTGGTCAAATACGTGTCCTTGGCAGAGCACGTCCGTGGAATATCCTCTGAGCATCCCCTCTGGGGTCTGCACAAGTATTTCTGGAGAAATTTTTCTACCATCCTCTTAACTGAAAGGGTAAATTGTGCTCTGGATCACTGTTCAGTGCTTAGCCCTATGTTTTAAAAAAATGCTGCAAGGAAATGCACTCGTGCGTTGGTTTGGGTTTGCTCAAACATGTCTGTAAAAAAGGGAATGTGTGTTCATGCGTGATGTATCTTTGTATCATCTTTCTGGATGTTGGTTAATCTTGAACTTGCCTATGATATAAAATTGTCTAATGTTGTTTTGCAAATTAATTTTGCTTTCCTAGAAAACATCAGTATAACTTGTTAAAGTAGTGACAAAATGCAATTGAAACATTGTACCCATGTCATATATATATTTCATTTTACTAAATGGTAACTTACTTGCTCATTTCAGATAACGGTTTTGTAGCCTAAACTTCTGTGATAAAACTGATAAACTCTCAGGTATCTAACGCCACATGAAAGTAGTTTCATATCAAATCCTGATTCAATGATATAAATGCTGGTTAATAATGTCACTGTGATCCCCAAAGCAAACTGTGGGAACCATTTTGTAAACTCACAGTTAAAACTTGTAATGAATGTGTCACATTAAGAGTAAACCCACTATACCTATTGCACTAAATTTGGCAGAAAATCCCCCCCTGGCATTCCAGCTGCTCCTCAGATATCAGAGGGACTGGGGCAGCTGGGTTCAGCTTCTGAGCCGTGACCAATTTGGCAGCAGACATGGAGAGCTGGTGTGGCACTGGAACGAGGTGACCTTTGGAGCTCCTTCCAAGCCAGCCCGTTCTGTGGTTCTGTGCTGGTGGTGAGAGCCCTGTGTGCAAAGTGTGTGTGGACACAGGAAATCTGAACAGCACAGCCAGCCACAAGCACCCTCAGTTGGGAGATGCCGGAGGAGCACTAAGGGTATGATCCCAAGCACAGGCTGGCTTTCTGAATTTCCCGAGCAAGCAGCCGGTGCAGCTGAGCGCTGGAGTCTTACCCGGCGGTGTCCCTGAGGGAGGAGATCGGTAGAGCCCTCTGACGGTGCCAGGATACCGAGATGGAGCCTCCTCTGACCTCCCTTCCCACTAAAGCTGTATTTATATTGGTTCCAGTGAGTGACGGGAGAAGGTGAAGTTATGGCTGACATAATTTCCCTTTGAAGTGGAGTTTGATTTTAGTCACGAGCATACGTGGGGGTTATTGACACAAAGCTGGGTCATGGCTGGGGCCATTCCTTTGCTCAGTTCCTGTTGCCTGCATTGTTCAAGGCAGAGCATGACCACAGCACCTCTGTGCTGCTCCATCCTTTGTTTCATATCTGCATTGATTGCAGCAGGGCGAGACCAACTCGGTGCTGCTCCGTGCTTTGTTCCCTCCGAGCTCCCGCAGGGATCCTGCTCCTGAGGGTGCAGGCAGCTGCTCCCTGCTGGACTACTGCCAATGCACACACTGCTTCTTTGCTCAGCTTGCTTTTCCAGTGTACTCCCCAGTGAAGGCAGCCTTAAATGAAAGAGGAAACCAGAACCACAAAGTTTTCTGGAAACCTGAAAATAAATCTCTCTGCCGCCGTGCGTGCAGCTGACTGTGCAGTGCACCGTTCCCTGCTGCTCCCTGAGCAGCAGGATGGAAATGAGGGGCTTTTGGTGTCATTGTGACACAGTGACTTGTGTGTCTCACTGAAAAGAGGTGTTACTTGTAGTGCAGCAGATGTCCAGGATGTGTGTCTAAAGATGTAGCACTGGTTTAGGGGATACACTGGGGCTTTTGGATGAGACATGGAGATGAGACTTGCTTTGCTGGAAGCATTTCAAGTCCTGTTCCAATTTTCCTGAGCTGTAGCTCCAGTAACAATTCCAAATCCAGTTCAGGAAATCATATTGTTTATTCGTTATGGCTTTGTCTTCTAAACACATCAATATTACTCTATACCCATTGACCAATAAATACTAGCAGTGCTTGGTATAATTAATTGGTATAAATTCTACTGGGTGTTGTATAGTACATATTTGTGTGCTAGACTGTTTCAATACCGTGTCTGAAATGTTATAAATGCACTTGTGGTGCTCTGCATGCTGATTGTTCTGACACGGATGGGGATTGTCACTAACACCTAGAAACGGAATTCTATAGGCTCTTGGCTTTTAGTCTGTTTTGTCAGTCTCAGCACATGTTACTTATGGGAAGAAAAATGACCCAATTCTGCCTTTTGCAAATTTAAGATGGAATAATGTTTTCTGCCAGTGTTGGAGAGTGTTAAGAAAATTCTGAGCATCAAAGGTTAAAGTAAGTCATGATGAAAGCTTGCTTTGGGGCCTCAAATCCTGCAATCAGTATTCCCCAGGGGGTACCAGTCTGTTTGGTTCAGCTGGGAATGCTCTGCTCCCAGTGTTTGTGTGTTTGAGCAGAAGAAATTAACCTGGAACATGGAGAGAGCATGCAGACAGCATGTGCCAGCTGCAGCTGTGCAGTTGCTCAGGTGAGCAAACAGAGCTCTGAGATCCCAAATTCTGCAGGGTAACGTAGGTTGTGCTCCATGGCATTACTGTTTGTACTTCTTCAGATTTACAGGCAACGTTTTCCTAATGACCTTTTTTTTGCTATGATATTTTGATGGCTTATTTGTATCAGAATTAAAGGACATTATTGTGATTGATAAAGCAGATGCTTTTTTTAACCCAGCTTTATATCCAGGATCCAGGAGATTTTCTCTCCAGGCTGCAGAGTGAGATGCACGCACAGAGTCTGGGAGGATCCTAGTCATAGAATATCCTGGGTTGGGAGGGACCCGCAAGGATCATTGAGCCAAACTCCTGTCCCTGCACAGGACATCTCAGTAATCCCACCGTGTGTCTGACAACATTGCCCAAAAGCTTCTGAAACTTTGGCAGGCTTGGGACCATGAGCACTGCCCTGGGGGAGCCTGACCACCCTCTGGGTGAAGAACCTTTTCCTAATGTCCAGCATACACTTCACTGCTTCCTGCCGTTCCCTCTGCTCCTTTTACATTGTGCTCTTGAGGTATTCCTGTGACTGTGCTGTCCCAGCCACACCAACCATGTGCTGCTGGGCACCAATGACATAAAACCCCCTTAACACCCCCAAAACCCTCTCAGGGCCCTTTAAAACCTCTATAGTGTCACTAAAACCCCTCCTAGTACATCATAAACCATCCCAGCACCCTCAAACCTACTCAACACCCCTAAATCCATTTTAGCTCTCTCTAACCTGTCCCAGCATGCCCTAAAACCCCATGAGCACCCCAAATCCCTTTGAGGAACCTCTAAAACCTCTTTAGACCCACTAAAACTCTTCCCAGTGTACCACATACCATCCTAGCACCCCGGATCCTCCCTCAAACCTCAACACCCTCGAAAACCCTTTTTAGTCGTGCTTTAGCATCCACAAATCCCTCCCAGCACCCTGTAAAACCCCATTAGCACGCCCAATTCCATCCCAGCACCCCTAAAACCCGGTCAGCACCACCGAGCCCCTTCCAGCACCCTCTAAAATCTCTTCAGCACCACCGAGGCTCCTCGTTCCCCCCACCCAAACCATTCTAGGGCGCCCAGGGAGCGCGGGGCAGGCCCGCGCCGTGACTCGGCGGACACCTGAGAGTATCAAAGGAGAAGAGAAGAGAAGCAGCGCGGATAAACTTAGGCGGCGGTTGTGAGTAAAGGCTCTATTTTCACAAAAGACACAGGAAAGCTCTGTGTGCTCAGCACGGAGGAAGCCGTACCGCTCGCCCCGCCTGCAGCACCGTGACACCGGCAGAGAGGGCGTGGCCACCCTGAGGGCAAAGGGGGCGTGGCCTCCCTCCCCGCCGGCACCGCCCCCGGGGGCGGGCCCACGTCGCTCCCATGGCAACGCGTCCGGCGTAGGCCCTGGTAGGCGGTGCGGCGGCGTTGGCTCAGGCATTCGCGGCGGGCAGCCCGGGGCGCGCCGGCGGGGTCCTGCGGCGGGCGGCGGCGGCCAGAGCGGTGGCGGCCGGGCGAAGATGGCGGACGTGCTGAGCGTGCTGCGGCAGTACAACACGCAGAAGAAGGAGATCGTGGTCAAGGGCGACGAGGTGATCTTCGGAGAGTTCTCCTGGCCCAAGAACGTCAAGACCAACTATGTCATCTGGGGGTGAGCGGCGCGGCCGGGGGAAGGAGCGGGTGGGGGGAGAAGTTGCCCCAAAGTTGCGCCCGGGCAGCGGGGCCGGGGTCCCGCTGTCCTTGGCCCCCCCGGCGCCCCGCGGGGAGCGCGGCAGGCGGGGGCGGGCGGGCCGGGGCCGCCTCCGGCAGGGCCTCGGTGCCCCGGCAGCCTGCCCAGCTGTCCCGCGGGCGATCCCTGTCCGCTGGCAGCCCGGCCGGGCAGGGAGCGCTCGCCGCTCCCTTCGGGAACGTTCCCGGGCTGTGCCCTGGGCCGGGGGAGCCGCGGAGCCGGGCACGGGCCGCTCCTCGGCTCTCGGCGCTCCGGTCCGTGCCGCCCGCCGGGGCTGCGTCCTGCAGACTCATGCGATGAGATGGCAGGAGGCAGCCTTTCCCAAGTTTTTCCGGGTGTTCGGTGGAAAAGACGCGTTGTGGTGTTCGGACGACGCTCTCAGGCACACGGTGGGATTCTTGGGGTGTTCTGCGAAGGACCAGGAGTCGCAGTGGGTGATGCTGGTGGGTCAATTCCCGCTCAGCACAGGCGGTGATTGTGCTGTCTTGGGTTGTCGGGGCTGCTTCCCTGAAGCTTTGATGCGCCAGGACAAAGCCAGCGAGCTCCAGACCGACGCTCCCTCTGATGAGCTGTGCAGGTGCTGTGCCCCACCTGAGGCCTCTCCTGGGCAGGACTCAGTGCAGGCTGTTTCCTAGTTGGTGTTACCGTGATAAACAAGTGGGGAGAGTGGCTTAAATGGTTGGATTAGATAAAATGCCTGGTTTTGGAAAACTTGTAGAAAATGAGGGGTTTTACCCGTTGGGTTTCCTAGTATAGTATGGGTTGCTTGCATTGCAAAACAGTTTTTCGTTTGTCTTTCCTCATAATTTAGCAGCTGCTTGCTTCTTAATGTCCTCACGAGAAGGGTTCCAATGAATCTTTTTCAAACTTAAGAGGGAAAAATGTTTGTTGTTAAAGCTCAGGTACTAATCAAAGAGGACATGTTATCCTGTGCACCTTTGTGGAAAAGCAGAAGTGCCTGCAGATTTCTCAAAAACTCTGAACTTGTAATTGAGTCTGACCTGGAATTAGTTTTTGTTTTGTTCTCATCATTGTGGTATGACTACTACTACCCTTAGATTGAGGGAGAGAAAGGAAATAAGCCTACTTGCTTATCTTCAGTTGTAGGTGGACTTTTCATAGCTGATTTTACTTTTTACCTTGTATATGACTAGAAATGTGCTTTTTCATTACCTGTTTCAAGCTCTCAGAAACTAATTTTGGCGTTATTTGTGCTTCCTGGCTGAGTGGGGGATGCTGGTATGTAGACTGAAGAGGAAGAAAAATATTTGGATAAGCAACTGGGAGTCCTGGCTGTATTTTTGCTGGGCAATGTGCAGACAGTTGTGGTGGTTTCCTTGCTACAAGTTGCTTTTCCCAAGTGCTAACAAGTAGAGGTTAAGTAGACAAACAAGTTTCATTGCCCTTCTGCAGGGAAAAAGAAACTGATATGCCAGCCCTATCCTATTGCTCAGGGGAGCTTGGATTAGACCCAGAAATTGTTACCAAAAGCCTAAAAGCAGCTGGAGAGCAAACTTTGCTATGTACAGCCAGGCAGCTTTATCCTCCTGGTCAAGAAGGATGTGTGGGTGAGCAGAGCATTCTGTGAGCACAGCAGCAGCAGCAGCGCTGTCAGAGCTGTCAGTGCTCACCTCCTGGGGCAGGTGTGTGGTACAGCTGGAGGGGTTTTGCTCTTTGGTTTGTTTGAGGTGAGTTAGCTCATCTTGGTTTAGACCAGTGGCTTCTGAACTTTTGATAGGATCGGGCTGCTCTCGGTTTACAGCACTTCTTCTCAACCACTGTGGTATTTTGCATGTCTCAGCTTTAAATTGAAGACACTGTAAAAATGAGACCAGTTCTGCAAGCCATGCTCAGGAGCTTGAACGCCACACTTTAGGAGCTGCTAATTTAGGTAATTGCCACACTCAGGAGGGACATTTTGAAAAAGTTTAGAGATTCAAACCCTTTTATATTCAGGTCACTTGACAGGATCCAAATTATGCTTGCACTGAGCAGGTGTTGGTGGCTTAGTCTTTCACAGAACAAACCTTGAGTTCTGTTTGAGGTGTCCACGGCACAGTTGCTGTAATTGCATCTCCAGCCTGAAGAGAGTAATGCTGGGCTGAAGAGCAGCAGTGACATTTGTCCCTGCTAGAATTAGAAGTAGTCCCATGAGACATTTAGCTCTGGCTCCTTGAGCAGCTTAGCTGGCAGCAGTCAGCAGTGCTGCCCTGCATTGCCTTCTCTCTCTGCTAGCACAAGTGTCACCCAAACAGGGAATTGGTCTCAGGAATCAAGCCAAGTTCAAGGTAACTTGGAGAAAAAAAAAAAAAAAAAGTGGGGAAAGCAACTTTAATCCAGTTTAATTTCCAGGTAATAATTTATAGGAATGCTCCTGCTGGCACGTGAAAAAGGCTAGGTGGTCTGAGATGAAGTGATTTGTGTGTTTTGACCTATGGGCCCTGAAAAGTGATTAATGAATCTGTTTCAAAACCAAAGAAAGGAATCATTCTGCCAGAGAAATTTATTGCTTTGTTTGCCTAGTCAAGGGGCTTGGATATGCAGCTGAGTTTTTAGACAATGAGCAACTGGCCCTGAGTATTGTCAGTTGTGTGATACTCAGTGTGCTTTGTCTTGTGTTTTTAAAGATTTCTGCTTGGTTTTGTGGATGAGACACAGCTCCTTAGTACCTCTGTAAAATGTCAGGCTTTGAAACAGGAAAGAGGAAATAAAGCTGTTAAAAATTAATGAATTCCTGGTGCCCACAGGTGGAAGGTGAATGAATGAGAAAGAAGTAAATTTCTGGTATTAAAAATGAGCAGGTGAAATTTGCTGTCTTCTATTCTATGAACAATTTCTCCGTTTTTAAGCTGGAGTTTATTTTGAAAGAGATGCAGCTCTCCCTTATATTTTTCCTTTAATGATTGTCACTAGGTTTGTTGAGGTCTGCCTCCTAAGGTTTTAATTTTTTCTTAAGTAATTGATGCCATAACTGAATATGGGAAATAACAGAATTAATTTCTATTTCTACTTTGGATGTTTGTGAACTGAATGAGGCAAGCTACCCTCAGATCTGCCTGTTTTTAGTTCTCTGTTTATTTAGCAGGAGCACACACTGATGTTAAAGTGTCGGTTTAGGCTTAGCTTTTCTCCTTGTGTGCAACTGCTTGTCCATCCGATGATTTCCAATTAATGTGCAATATTATCCTCCTAATAAAACATCCTCTGACAGCCATAATGAGCACGGGGAATTTCTGTGTGTGTGGTTGAAGTAGTGAAGTACCAGCTGTGCCTGCAAAGCTTTGGCAATGCCTGTGGCTTTGTAATACTATATTTTTTAAAATTAATAGATAATGGTTCGGTATTTGTTTGTTTTTATATTTTGTCATTTATTGCTAAATATTGTTAAAGCTTAAGTAGATGGCCAGCTGGACTTTTCTATCATGCTCAGTGCATGTGGCACACTTCAAAGAAATAATGAGTTATTCTGAACTAATCTAAAGTGTGTGTTTTAAAATGGAGTGACAACTGTATCATGTGACATCATAGCTTTGCTTCGGAGCCAAGCCTGTGTGGAGGAAGCTTTTGTTTCTGCTAGTGCTTCCAGTATATTTAGATACCACCTTATCAAAGATCATTACTGCTTTGCTGCTTGTTCAAACAGCTCCTTTGTGAGGTACCCAGTTGTGGTGTGAAGCCAAGATTTGGCTTCTAAGCTGTTGAAAGAAAGGACCTGTGTCTACTCTCTTTCCTCTGGAACAACAAAAAGTATAGGCACCCTCCACCTTATGCAGACCAAGTTTTCAGAAGGAAGGGACAGTGGTAACGAACCCTTTATTCCCTTTATTCTACAGTTCTGGTATCCTGAATCCCTTTTCTCTGCTTGTTTTTCTTATATTGGTTTTCTCAGGCATCATTGTGAAGGTGAGGTTTTGAACCTTTACTGCTAATAGTAAGTTCTGAACAGGTTATTGGGCACTCCTAGCTAATTTCAGAAAAGCAATGACAAGCAAAGCAGTAGGTGGCATTAAATCCACAGTACTGAGAAAACACACTTACACTTCTGTTGGTTTAGTAGATTTTTGTGTGGCTCGTTCAGGCTCCATCAAGTTGTGACTGAGTATTTTTTATTTCCTCTCACTTCCCCCAGTGAGGTTGGCACTTCTGTGGTGTGTGTTTTGGTGCTGATGATGAGCCATGAGTAAAGGCACTGTACTTAGAGGAAAAACTCTTTTAATCAAAGGGTTTCTTCTTGAAATCTCTAGTTTGTTGAAAATTCTTTACCAATCTTAAATTTATAGCTTTGGGCTGGTTTTGTGGTGGCTTTTCTTCCTCAGGCTTTAAAGTGATTCAGCTAGCTGGGGACAGGGGCTGGGCAATGTGGAGGAGCCCTGTGCTGCCTGGAGCTGGGATTTGACAGCTCCCAAAGTGGGGTGGGCAGTGGAATTGCTGCTCTCGCCCTTTTCCTGACTGCCAGGTCAGGAGCGTTTAGGGAGTCGGATTCTTTGAAAGAAGGACAGGCATCGCTTCCCCTACAAAATCTTGCAGTAAGAGCATAGTGGATGAATGTGGGCCGGGGGGGGAAATTATGTTCAAGGTACATGGAGCCAAGCTCAGCCAGGGATTTATTTGGCCTTGTTTGGTGTGGTTTGTTTGGATTTGTTTTTTTTTCTGAGTAGTTGCACAGAACAAGTTCCCTTTCAGACTTAAAAGCTGTATCTTTGAAAGAAGCTGTTTGAAAGCTGAGATTGAACTTGATGCTGTTGTGTTGTTCTGATGTGGTCTGACTCCAGTATGGGAGCTCACTGCGATTATGTATCCTTCAGGGTTTTGCTGGTTTTGTGTGCAATTAGTTTGTAGTCACTCTTTATTTTGATCTTTGGTCACCCTTTTGAACCCATTGCTCCTTAGACTTTGTGGAATTTATATATCCCAAGTTGTTGCTGTGCTTTCTCTAGTGCTGCAAATTCTGGCCTGTTGCACCTGAAGATAACGTAATACTTTATTTTGTTTGCAGCTCAGTTCTGTTTCTTTGGCTGTCTCACCCAGGATAGACAGTTCCTTTGATAATCAGAATAAATAGTGTGAATGAGGGGGAATGTGTACTTACGATTTCCCAAGTCTTGCTTGTTTATTTTACAATGCATCCAGCTCTTATTTTGGATTATTTTGGGAAGGATTTTTTAAATAATTCATTCAGTAAAGAGGCTGCAAGAACTCATCTCCCTCATCTATATTTTTTAGCACAATTGAGAGCTCACTAATTTGGCAATAGCCTGGTAATAGTATTAACTGCTTGCTTTTTAAACTGTCATCTGGAAAGAAAAGAGACCTTTTCTAAAAGAGGATGTGCTTGAGACAGAGATGGAGAAGTTAAATGTTATGATCTTTTCCTGTTTTACAGGACAGGGAAAGAGGGCCAGCCCAGGGAATACTACACTTTGGATTCTATCTTGTTCCTGCTCAATAATGTGCACCTTTCCCATCCTGTGTACGTCCGTCGTGCTGCAGTAAGTAAACCATGCAAAATGTGATAATGAACACGTGTGTAACTATCTTCAGGGAATGATAATAGCACTGGTGTGTATGAATTGGGCTGGGGAAAGCAAGGATGATATGCAGCAAAGTGTGTGTGTGTGTTTAAAAACAATCACCTCTGCAGAAGGATCACATGACAAGTTCTCTCAGGGTGGGGTAGTTTTCTTGACAATTCACTTCCTAACAGATTATCACTTCAAACCACCAAATTATTTTTACAGCAAGAGTTTGTCAACAAATTACTAACAGTAATGGCAGCATTTATCTTAATATTCTATGGACATAGTTGTTTGCAGCACTAAACTATTTCAGGAGTGCTTTTGTCCATCTGTTGTGTGGAGTGATCGCAGTTTAGATGATCCTTTAGTGCCTTAGCTGGCAGGGATCTACAGAATGGAGAAAAGCAGGACAGCTTTGGAGTGGACTTGGAAGTAAGCACCAATTAAAAAAAAATTACTGGTTGAACCCTACAAATAAAGATAGAGAAATTTTGAAAAGTCCTTTTGATTTCCATTTGACTGCTTTCTAGCAGACCACTCTTCATCTTTCTTGTGTTTCACTGTTACCTGAGACAGCAGTGCTGTGTTGGAACAACACAACTGAGATACTTGATTTCTGTGTATCAACACAGAGTCCTGGCAGAGAACTGTGTGTGTGACAAAAGCTAGTTCTTAATCTTATTTGCAAGTTTCAAGGGAAGGAGGGAAAAGGCTGCCATGTCTTTCAGTTTCATAGCAGGCTGTATGTTTAATTTTGTGTAGCTGAACATCCTCTAGGAGGTGGTTTCACTTTAAGCTTGATAGTTCAGCTTCCTTGGGTGGCAGGACATGTGGTCATGTCTTTGTATGAGTGAGTAGTTTTCAGTAAAAGTGAAAAATCTTCAGCAAGAGTCTCCGTGAGGGAAGAACAATTTCATGTCACATCTGCTGTCTTTTCAGACTGAAAACATTCCTGTTGTAAGAAGACCTGATAGGAAAGACTTGCTTGCATACCTAAATGGGGAAACATGTGAGTGATGTCTTCTTTTGACTTGCACACACAGTACTGTTTACTGCTTCATATTCATGGCACAAGTGAGGGGCAGGAGGGGAAGGTTGGGTAACAACAGGCAGTTTGCATCTTAACTGAATGTGCTAAAACTTCTCAAACAAAGTTGTTACCTCTTGTGGTTTTAATTGTGTTCTTAAATTAACTGTTTTGCTTAGATAGGAGCTGCATTCCTACATGCATGTTTAGAGGTGAACATTATTATTATTGTTAGCCTACTTTGGTTAATAATTATGTGTTAGAATGCTTAGCATCTCTGTTTTTTCCTTCTCTAGACTGTGAGAAACTTTCAGTAGTACACTGATCTTAAATGCAAGAAATGTGTGGGATGAAATCTTCAGTTTAATAAAATATATTTAATAACTGCTTTGTCAGTCTGGCAGATTTGCCTAGCATTTCATCATCCTAAATTTTTTGTTAACAATAGTCAGAGAAAAGAGGTTTCTCTGAGAAAACCAGAAACGATCACCTTTGCAAGATGCTCTGTTTTGTAGGTGGTCTTCAAATTTTAAATATCCTGGAGTACAAGATTATTTCTGTAATGTGATGAGTAAAATTGCTTTATATATATTTTTAAAGGGATCAGCAGGTTGTCTTAAAAAAAAAAAAAACCTAGACAAAGCAGTAGATCTTGATTTTAGGTTTTAATTGTCGTTGTGACCCTGTTTTCTTTTATGAGTGGTATATAGAGATCATAGAATCATTGATTAATTTATGTTGTAATGGACCAGAAGAGGCCACCTGGTTCAATCCCCTTTGCAAAGAAGTGCTGAATGACCCTGAGCAACATGATTTAACTTCACATTCAATTAGGTTCTGAATATCTCCACTCCACTAGCCCCAGTGTTTGACCACCTTTGCTACCTGATGTGTAGAGCTTCCATTGTTGCAGTTCATCTGTTGTCCTTCTTTTGTTTACACCCAAATATTATTGCAAATATTTTCTATTTAAACTGAATGTTCTGTTTGACTGCAGCAACCTCATCGAGCATAGACAGAAGTGCTCCACTTGAAATTGGTCTTCAACGATCCACTCAAGGTACAGTTTAGCTAAAAAATAACTTTGAGGTTTATTTTATAAAAAGCTACTGCAGTCTTGCATTTTTAATGTCCTCTTTTTCTTGTAGTTAAAAGAGCAGCGGATGAAATATTAGCAGAAGCAAAGAAACCAAGAATAGAGGTAATGACAATGACTGTCATCAATACAAATTGGGGGTGGAGGTAAATGATGGTGTTTATCTGTTTTTGTAGGAATTCCATTGGATTACCTGTTCTTTGGTGTACAGAGTGCTTCTGTTCATGTGAATGGGAACTGGAAGGGGTTAGAAATTAGACTTGAAGAATTGTGAGAGGAAGCTTCCAGTAGCTCTGTGCTTAATGGCAGTGCTCAGATCAAAAATCATTGGAAATAAAGGTTGTCCTTGCAAATGTGAAGAAAATACTTCTGAATAGCTTTAATCCTAGCTGTATTTATATATGAAAAGATGATGCACAAGAACTTAAGCATGGCTGTTCCTTCCAGGATGAAGAGTGTGTGCGCCTCGACAAGGAGCGCTTGGCAGCTCGGCTGGAAGGACACAAAGAGGGCATCGTGCAGACGGAGCAGATCAGGTGGGGATTCCTTTCCTTCTGCCTTAATTCTTGATTACAAGATGGAAAAAAACCTCTTGTGCTGTTCAGAGCAGCCAGTTTTACTTCTGTCCAGCCGCTCTCAGTGGAAATTTTCCTCTCTTTGAGGTAATTTTTCTCTCTTCCTCTGTTTGAGGAGTCAGACCTTGAAACACTTATGACAGTGCAGATTTGAGGCATTTATGAAATCCATAATTATAGCTAACCACATAAAAATATGTATTTTGAATTACTTCTTCCCCTCTCTTATATAGGTGTACTTAAAAGGAAACTATAGGGAAAAAAATCTGATTGTGGCATGATCAGAAAGCGTAAGAATAAAAAAATCTCAAAGGACCTGTGATTTTGTATAAACTAATAATTTGGATGCTACCTTGAGGGCATCACAACTTTGCAATGCTGCAGTGAGGATTACTAAGTGTTATTTGAATTACTTTGTATTCTCTAGTTAGCAATTCTTCTAATGCTGAATGTAAAAGCCTGCCCCTTTAACAAAAATACAAATATTTACAGTTGGTGAGTTTCAACTCCATGCTTGACCCTGCTCTGAACCACATAGGAACACAAAGGAGTTCCCTTTCTAATAACGGGTTTATAAAGGAGAATGCTTCGCAACCAGTACTTGCATTCATATTTTCACATATTCTCAAAGAAACAACAACCCCATGTCACAGTGAATTTGGTATGGACAGTTAGCATTGTGCAATTCAGTTTTTCTCTTTTTTTCTTCAGCTCACCTGCAGAGCAGTAGGGCTCACTGACAGTCCAATTCTGTGTTTACAATTAAAAGCAAACACACGTAGGTGTTGCACTCTTGGACTCGAGGGAGCTCTCTCAAACTCAGATTAATGTGGACAAGGTTACCACCATCTGTTGTTTTATGGCCTGCATGGTCTGAGAAGGTACCACATCTTCCAAGGGACCAAGTCCACATAACTGCACCTCAGCCAAGATTTAGAGTAATGCTCTGAAAGCCTCACAGAAACCAGGGCTTGGTGGACTGGACACAACATTGTAATCCACTTAAAATGAAAGGAAACTGAAATTTGGATGTTGTTATAAATGAAGGTGTTGGTCTTGATGCTTTGGGATTTTTGGATGGTGTTTGTGTTAGTAATGTGAGTCTTTTGTCACAGACTGGAACAGCAATGCCAAGCTCTTATAATATTTCAGTGTATATATAAGGTGACTGTTTTGTGGTTTATAGCAGAGCCTTAAACTTTGGCAGGATGAAGTTACTCATTCACAAATTCTTTCAGAAAAATTGTTTGTGCAATTATTCAATCTCTACTGTTACTTTTGCCCATTTAGGTCCCTGTCTGAAGCTATGTCAGTGGAAAAAATTGCTGCTATCAAAGCCAAAATCATGGCAAAGAAAAGATCCACTATCAAAACTGATCTGGATGATGACATAACTGCTCTTAAACAGAGAAGTTTTGTTGATGCTGAAGTGGATGTAACTAGAGATATTGTCAGCAGGGAGAGAGTATGGAGGACAAGAACTACAATCTTACAAAGCACAGGCAAGGTAATGCTCTGGATACGAAGCTGGGTTTTGTAATCCCTACGACAAACTGGATTTTTATTTTCTGTATCTAATTTGTTCATCAGAGATGACAGGGGGATTGTGTTCAGTGTTCCATGTAAAGGTGGGCTTGCAGAGCTGTTGGCACAATGACAGAAGAATTTGTCCTTAGCAGGTTACAGTAAATCCAAATTGTATCTCCAAATACTTGCTTCAGCCATTTAAAAGATACTAAGTAATCACTTAATTCCTCTTAACCAAAGCTGGCTTGAGTCCTGCAGGGGGGAGGGCTCCCTGAAAATACCTGTGGGTTGGAAACAGACCAAAGTGGGGAGTAATTGACAGAAAGAGCAGTGCATGCACAATCAAAGTCCAAAGGCCTCTACGTTGTGGAGAACACCAAAGAAGTGAGGAGGAAAAATGCTGGAATGAACAAAAGCAGAAAGTGTTACTACGAAGAGGTTTTTGTCACTTTATGCTACTTTTGGCTGCAGTTGGTAATGTGCAATTGTGAACATGGTTGCAGGCACAGCTGACAGCCTGCTCTCTTTGAACAGTAAGGCTTTCCTTATTGCAGAGCTACTTGGCACTAAATTGCTCAAGGAAGCAGTGACTCAATTTCTAAGAGACTTCAAGGATCTGTTTTCCTGAGGTTGTTGTCAAATTGCATCCTTTGCCTTCACTACTTCTTTTAAGTGTTGTCACAGGAGAATAAATGTTTAGAAGTAAATGAGCTCCCAGTCTTCATTTCTTATTTTGAACAGTATTTTACATAGCTCTCAACTTTCCAGTATTGCCCCAGGGCATTAGTGGTAGAATAATTTAATTCATGAATTGTGTGGTAATTACTGGGTATGTGGCACATCCCTGTGTGCCATCTACAGAATGAGTGTTGCTGCTTTGAGTCTGGGAGCTCTGACACAGGGAGAAAGACAAGAAACAAGAGGTGAAATTTGTTCTTGGACTCTGGCATGCAGTTACAGTGAGCAGCCTGATGAGTGTATGGGCATAACAGCAAATCTTCTCTTTCACTTTGTGCAGGCTTGCAGGAACATTCTTGATAGCTTGGACAGAAATCACCAAGTGTTAATGTTTATATTTTCCAAGGAGCAGTGAGAGTGAGTAGTAGATGAGAAAACATCAGATGTTACTGAGGGCTGTGATTTATCCCACAACAGCTCAGGTTTTTCATTTGTACATTGGTTGGGAGAGTCTTTTGGTGTGTGTGTTTGTTTTTTTTCTTGAACCTTTGTGACAGACCTTCTTAAAAGTTGTGAAGAAACTCAGATAGGTTGTCTCAGGAAAATAATTTCTTCCCTTCTCCCCCTTCCTTTTAAGAATTTTGATCAGGGAAGCATGATACTGCTCTGCAAGTGCTGTTTTGAATCTTTTGTATGATACTTGAATTGCTGATGTACCTGATAATTCTTTTTATTGTAAATTTTCACTGCTTGGTAAGGGTTTATCTGTAGTCTCTTGAATCCTTCTAGAGTATTTAAAACCAAAATTGACTTCAGCAGTGCATACCTTTTTAATATCTGAATTCCTTTGCAACTCCTGGGTGAATGGTAATAGAGAGCACTCCTAAATGTAAATTTTGTCATTTCTTTGCAAAAATTGCTTCAGTCCACGGCTGCTGCTCAAGCTCTTTTCCACAGAGAAACACGCCTGTGTGTGTAAGCTTTCCCAGTGTTCTCTGTAGTAAACTAAGGTGCAGAAACAGCTTAAGATGCAAAAAGGAAACACTAGGAAGATCAGGCCACAGTACGAAAAAAAAATTCTTGTGACCTTTTCAGCTTACTGACAGGTTTCCTCTGGTTTTGATATGTTTGAAGAAAGTATTGATTCCTCCAGCAATATGCTCCTCCAAATTCTTCATAGATGCCAATAATATTAACTGTAATTCTGAAGCATTTACTGTTTCTCCTTTTGGACACACTTCCAAATCTGAAGTTTGCTTTATAGAACTGTTGCAGGGTTTTTTTTAAGTCTCCAGTGATACAGTGTTCTTTTTTAACACTTTAGAAAGTTCTTATGCATTCTGTCCTTTTACCTGCTGCTTTTATTGCCAGCATCTTCACTGTCAAAAGTCTCCTCTTGCTGAAATTACAGTGATAGAGTTTTTTTTTTTCCTGGTTGTGGTTTATTTTTGGTTTATGAGAATGTGTAATTTGAGTGCATTGACACTCCTGTTGTAGAAGGTGCTTCAGCAGCTGGGTCATTCCCAGTTTGTTTGACCCTTAAGATTTCTGTAATCCGTCACACAGCTCCCTTGTCTGTATGAGCTCTCTGTTACCCTCTTTTGATTAGATGTTCCATTGATCCCTGGATGTATTTTCACTGATTTCTGTGAGGTTCCTATTGTTTGTAAAATCAGACATTTCAGTTCACTTGTCCTCTTCTGGTTTTAAGATTTCTACATTTGCATTTGTCTGTTTGCTTATTGTTATGTTTTGCTTAAGACTTTTTGTTGGGTTATTTTTCCATCGTTTTCTGTATGATTATTATGCAGTTCTATCTTTCTTGGAAAGTCAGTGTTTGATTTAATTCCTAGTAGATGAGTCATCCTGCTCTGTTTTAAATATTTGCTGGCTTTCCCCAAGTCTGTAGTGTAGTCTTCTAGATTTTTATGAATAATATGGTATTTTTTTGAATAATGTGGCATTTTTATGTGATCACTTTTCAGAGCCAAACTGCATTTGTTTAGTGTAAGGATTTTTTTTCCTTCTCATACTAACTTAATTTTAGAACTCTTTGACAGTATATATTGTTTAAAGGGATTTAATTTCAAGAAGAGTTTTGAATCCATACATAGACTGTATTTACGATCATAAGTGTTTGAGATGTTAGGTTTTGCATCAGTGCTCTGCACAAGTTTCAGTTGTGTGCATGTTTTTAGATAAATGGGAGGCTGCTTTGTAAAACAAACCATTGAACACCTAGAAAAAACCCTTTGTTTATATTGAAATTGATACTTTCCTTTCACACCATTCCTCTAGCTCTCTTTCCTGAAAATCCTTGTGTTTTTATAATCTTCTGTAGCAGGCAACAGCAGTCTCTTCTGAAGGAAAAACCTCCTCATTTAATCTCTGCTGTAAATGTATTTGGCACTTGAATTTTTCCTGTGGGAACAAATTAAAGTAGGCTAAGCAGGAGTTTCAGCATTGACAGGTGTATTTGGAGAGTGTGGTTTTGTCTGTGACTGCTGGTGTACTTGGGTTCTATTTCACAATTTATTTTCAATCTCCCAGACTGCTCAGAAGGGTTTCTTAGATAAGCATCAGGGTAACTGGGTGGGCTGTGTTGAACATGCTCTACTTGTGTGTAGAGAAATCTTAAAGCTGGAATCTTGGAAATGCACTAATACTGGCCTTGTGAATTTGTAACTTTTTGAAATGAACCAGTGTTCTGATAGGAGCAGCTCTGAGCATTTCAGATGTTCCTAAAAACACCCAAACCTCTCATCCTTTTCCCTGTAGAGTGTGGTGGGTTGACCTTGGTTGGATGGATGACAGGTGCCCACCAAGCTGCTTCCCTCCTCAGCAGGATGGCTGGGAGAAAATAAGATGTGAAAAATGTGTGGGTCAAGATCAAGGGAGTTTAATAAAAACAAAGGATGTGTGGGGAAGCAAAGGAGGACAAAAGATATACTTCCCATCAGCAGGAAATCTCTGGTCACTTCCTGGGGAGCAGGGCTTGGGTAGGTTTAGCTGTTGCTCCAGAAGACAAATACTGTAATGAGAAATGCTCCTCCTCCTTCTTTCTCTTAGCTTCTGCTGCCGAGCAGATGTGGTGTGATGGGGAATATCCCTGCAGTCAGCTGTGCTGGCTGGCTGTCCTCTCGAGATCCTGCCCCGCACCAGCTGAGTGGTGGGGAGAGGGTGCTGCAGACAGCCTTGGTGCTGGGCCAGCACTGCTCAGCAGCAGCCAAAGCACTGGGCTGTTATCAACACCCTTCTGGCTACCAAGGCACAGGGCAGCAAGGACAGAATGAACTCCACCTCAGCCAGACCCAGTTCATGTGAAAATGCCTCAGATTATTGCTAAAACTTTAAATTTCGGCAAGCACTCTTCAGTTATCTTTTCTCACAGTTGCAAGTATGTTAGAATTGTACTTTCTTGAGTGAACTCTCACCCTATATACAAGGAAATAACATAATCCAGCTTGTCAAACATATGGGAAGTCTTAAAGGTTATAGCACGTAACCTTTTCTAAATCTCTTCAGCTGAGAAGCTGAACAGCAGCTGCACACTCCTGATGTAGGTGCATTGTCCAGGCAGGCACATTTACACAGCTGAGAGCAGCTGGCCCAGCTGCTGCTTTGGTGCATTTCTCAGCTTTTAGCATGTATGTAAACGTTTTCTCCTCCCTGAGCCTTGTGTAAATCTTTTGAAGCCATTGCCAGGAGCTGGGAGTCTAGAGTGACCTAGATGGCATTTTAGCATTACTGCCTGGAGACCGTGCAGGGAAAAGCACTGGAGCAGAACCACGGAAGTTAGACTGCCAGGAGAAACTGGCATTTGAGGTATACGTATTTCTGATGGAGTTAGGTGTTTATAAAATCTAAGAGTGATGGGATGTTGGCTCTTTCTGCAGGTAACTGTTCATAAAGGAAAACTGTTAAAACTTGGCATGGGATCAGACTAGGTGGAGCTGAGTGTCTGTATTTTCATAACCTTTACATCATGAAATTGTATCTTTTTGTAAGTGTCACCTTGTTCCTGTAACTGTGTATTACTTACAAGGTCAAGGTTGAGATGTTGAAGCAATGGTCTGGTTTTTTCCTTGGTGTTGCTTCACTGCTGCAGACTGGTGAATTTGATTATCTCCCAGTCTGGGTAGTTATACTTTCCCTGCTTAATATATAAAAGAATTAAGAAAATATTCTAAATCATAGTTTATTTAATATAAAATTGTTCTTTTTTTTTTTCTGATAAGGTAGGAATTAAGCCTGAATCAAATAAAATATTTTCCCACCTTAATCCTCATATTTATATATCCTCTGTTTGTATGTGAAAGACTTAGACTGGGCTACCCAGCATATTTTTTTAAGATTTGTTTGGAAAGCATGGAAATCTTATACTGTATAACAAGTAATTTGATTAAATAAACAGCTTTGTTTTTTAAGCCTTTGTAGTTTTTCAGCTTTTATATCTTTAGTTGTTGTGGCCCTGTTGTAATGTTAGCTGTCCTTTTCTTTGGGAAAGTTACCTACTGTCCAATATATTGTTATCCATGACACAAGATGTTAATACAGAAGGGAATAGACTTCAAGCTCCAATTTAATTTCATAGCTCTTGACTGTGAGTTTTATGTATTAAATTTCATCATCTTCATTTGTATTTCCCCACTGTGCCACCCCCAGCTTCTGGGTATTTTTGTGTGCATGGTGAGCGAAGACCAGACCTGAGTAGGATGATTGGAATTTGTAGCTGACGTAGGTAGAGGGATTAGCATTTTCCTGCTGTGTGACATTTACCTTGAATGTAACCCACAATTACAAATTTATCTAATACAGCATCTGAACTACTCCAGCACGTTGTTATTTTGTGGTCTTCTGTAATCTTGTACACAAATATTAGAGAGCAGAACTGTTTTTTTTCCACATATGGAACTGATCTTTGTGGTGGTCATGATTTTTAGTTTTGTGGTACCACCTGCGAAATATTACTACTGCAGTTAGGACTTGAATATTTTATTTTAAAAATGAATGTATTTTCTTTATAGGTTTGATCCTTTTCACAGTAACTACTGTATTTGAAGTAAATGTTGTGAGAAATTGTGTTTTCAGTTACTTTCAGTTCTCATTTTTGTTCTGATGACTCTTCACCATTCTTAGCAGTGAAATCACCTGTGAAGAGGTTAATACTACAGTTATAATTTCAGTTACAGTTTCAGTAATTTAATTTAGCTGGAAAAACAATTTTGAAGCGAGACTAATAGCATTTTAATCACTTTAGGCAACTAAGGTCTGGGAGTAAAATTTTGGATATTTTAGAGGAAATTGTAAAAGCATCCCATGTGTGGGCTCTAGGTGGCAGAATTGTTTCATGTTCGTGAAATTCACAGCAGTGAGACTTTAAATGCAAATTGAAAAAGGAAAGGTGTGCCAGGCAACTGGTATCCTTATTAGTCCTTCGGGTGGGCTTGGAATGTCTGTGAATAAATGAGATGGGACAGCTTGAGTGCCCAAACTCCAGTTTACAATGGACTGGCTTCCTTAGTGAAACCAGGCAGATTCTTTTATTGCTGCCAGGCACTACTGCAAACATATTGAATGTAGCATTTAAAGGAAAGATGGGCCAAATTTTAAAAAAAATTACTTATACTGAGCAATGAAAAAAACCCACTTGTTTTGTCTATACATGCCTTGAATGGGAGCAAAAAGTCTGTAGAATAAAGCATTGTTTCCTGGAAGAATATTTAGGTCAGCTATAAAGTAATTCCTTAAACACTACTCTAACAAAACTATTAAAAAAACTATGTATTTCCATATGCTGCATTCATAGGAGAAATAAATTAGGATTATGTATCAAAGGGATTGGGATTTTTGAGATTTCATGCTACACTGTATCTTCAGGCTGTTACAGTGTTGCTGCTTTTACACACTTCTTAATTAACATTTCAAATTAAGTGTTTCAGTTGTCTTTCATATAATATTATTGCTATAAAAACTTAATGAAGATAACATAGAACAAGCTGAAAATTGCACATTTTTTACTGGAAACATAGTCCATGAATGTTCAGGGAGCTGTCCAGGGAGCATAGTCCACAGCTATACAGGGAGTAAATATAGCTGTGTTTTCAGTTCAGCTTTAGTAATACACAGTTAACTTTTTGAGTGCAACACAAAGAAATGCCCAGATGAACTATTTTGTGAAAAGAGTGTCTGGTGTTTGTTTTTTTGACCCCCAACAGTTAGTTGAGACAACTAAGTTGAGACAACATAAACAAATTCAATTTTTTCAATTTTTTTAATAGGCTTCCTAATCTGAAGCTTGACAAAGTCATCATGTGCTCTGCTTTCAGTTGTTCAGCAATACAAATTCCAGTCACGTAAAGTGAATTTCTTAAACTACCTTTGTCCTGGAAGCAGGATCACAAACACCTGTTTATTCAGGTGGTTCATGTCCAATCTGCTGTGTGGCAGTGTGCTTGTTGTGTACCCCAGCATGGCTTGTCTGGCTCAGAAGTGTGCAGAGAACAGTTTGAGGGGTACTGAGAGTCCCTGCAGTTGAGAATTACAGGGGCAGAGAGGAGAGAAAATCAACTTCAAACTTGGTGAACAGTTTGCAAATTGAAGGTACATGTTGAGGCATAGGAGAGTGATGCCTTAATCCATTTTTTACTTTTTGATTCTAATTCCAGATTGAAATAATGCTTTAATTTTAGATGTGCAAAATATTTTCTTTTAAATATACAGTTTATCACTTCCTGTTCCTTCTGAGCGGTGTTTGTTTTAATTTCTGCTGTACTTTTATGAGACCATCTCAATGCTGTTTTCATTTTGCTTGTCATGCCACATATAGGAATTACTGAAAATGTGTGATAGGAATGTTTCCTTTTTGGCACAGCATCATGCCTTTCAGTGTGCCAATGGCTGTAAAGGATTTAGCAGTATGTCTCAGCATATTAAGCAGATGTGTAAAGAAAGGTAGTTGGGGCTCAATTCCTCCTTCTCCAGCCCTAATCTAAGTCTGGACAATGTTTACAACATTCTGCAGCTCTTGATTTCCTGGGATGCATGTCCAAGAAATCCTTACTGTCAGTTCAAATAAGAGGTTTTTTGAGTTTATATGGTTTTTCTTAGGCTCCTCTTTCTCTACAGTGAAACACCAGAGTGTAAATTTGATTAAAATTTGGTTACAATTTAGCTATAGGAAAGTTTTGAAGTGCTGTTAGCCATATTGTGTAACAGGATATATACTTCTAGTTTTACATGTTAAATTTAAGGTTTTATTTTTGTCAGATGATTGAAATGAAGTATATTTCAAAATTTTCTTTTTTTGTCTAGAATTGTTTTCAATAAAGCTGAAAACAATGTTTATCCTTGATGACCACTATTAGAAAAAATATTTATTTTTGCTAGCATGATAAAGCTGCTGTAGTGACTAGAAGTCTTTGTTAATGAGAATTAGGGTTATGGTGAGCGACAGAAATTAAAGACTGCAATTTTTTAGAATAAACTGTGATATACTGCGATGGCAGTATTTTTATGACAAAAGAAATTTAGTTAGTGGAGTGGCCTCGTTAAGCCTTCCTCATCAGAGCAGTCTGATCTGACTGGCCCTGGGATTTCTCCACAAACATCCCAGCATTAAATTACCACCAGTGACAGTAACTTGGTTTGGTGTGTGTTAGTCACTGTGTTGGCAAGGGATAGAGCATCTGTGCAGAAAAACAAATATTTTGATGTTTGGGGTTTTTTCACCTCTTGTTTTTTTGCTCTGTTCCCCAGACCAGAAGTTTTTGGTAGTAAAAAGGTTGCACTTGATTAAGTTTAACTAAATCTAGGACAGAAGCTAATGGATATTCATATTGTGCTCTCTGAAGGGATGAACCATGAGAACTTTGCAGTCTTCAACTCTGCAGGGCTTTACAAATCAGCTGGTACATGCAGTGGACTTCCTGCTCAATCATTTTTCTGTCACGGTAATAGAATCCCATATCCCTGACCAAGCCAGTGACCAGCAAGATGATGATGTTAGCTTGAGTGCTTGTTAAAACACTGCTGGCTTTCTCCCTTTCCAAACAGCCATTAGTTCTGGCCCTGAGGGTCATGCATTTCCACCTAGTGGAAAAAAGGCATCAGCAAGAACACTTGTAATTCCATGCTTACTAGTAGCTTGTTTTCAGCAGATGGGAGGAAGAATCTTCTGTTTTTTTTGTACCTGAGTTTGGTCCAGGATGTGCAGCTTAAGGTTATTAAAATCCCGTATGTTTAAAGGCCTTTGAAAAATTCATCATTTGAAGTCCAAACTCCCTTTAAGACTATGTTAACTGTAGGGTTTATGAGTAAAATACAGATGTGAGTGTTGGTTGTAACTTCCTTGTGAGTGGAAGATTTGGCTTCTGCATGGACAATCACTCTTACAGCATTGCTCCTGTTGTTAATTAGTTCCTTCTTGGGAGTTTCAGAAGATGGAGTAGCCTTGTTTTCTAGAGACAGTGTGTGATAAAGCACAGCAATGACAAGAATGGTGATTGATACGATGCCCAGGCCAGTTCAGGAGAAATTCGAATTTGCAGTGAAAAGCCTGTAGTTTAGACTTTGAGTATCCTCATATAATTGATATGTGCATGGCTTGCAGCTCTTCAAAGGTTTTTTCCCTGAGATTTTTTCTGACTGAAAAGCACTTTAAATTTAAAACTTTAAACCACAGTTTTGTGTGAGTTCTTTCAGACTTTGTCAGAAGAACTGGGTTTGCTCAGGGGATGGCTTTGCCTTTATAAGTGGTCTTCCAATTCCTGCCCTTGGTGGCTTGCAGTGGATTGACAAAATGTTCACTGAGGTCGAGTGAGCAGGCTTAGGGAAGCTTTGCAGTACAGCTTTCTAAGTGATTTCTACAAAATTCACCCCAGAAGTCTTTGTTTTGTAATTCATGTGTTTGTTTCATGATGCCAGTGGTGTTAACACCACTTCAATGTTAATATACAATATTCTGGAACAGCATGAGCATTTTGTGAATACTTTGTATTATTCTGAACCAGTAAAAAAAAAAAAGCTGTTTTTCCTAATGGATAAAAGGTTTCTTTTACTGATGAACCATGACTGAAGATTGACATTAGTAAGAGACATTGTGTACACTTAACTCTGTGGCTTATAGGTTCCAAGTGCTTTGAGAGGAGTTTGGTTTACCTTGTGGTGTAATGAAGCCAGTTAGATTTAGCAGGTGTGGGCCTTACAGAATAGGGGGTAGCAATGATGCCTTCAAACCCTGTTAATGTTTGGGTCCTGTCACAGAAAAGGCGTCAGAAATCAGCTGTTTAGAAAATGGGTGCACCAGGTTTGGGTTTTGGTGAAATGTAAGTTAACCAAGTGGTGTCTTCTGCTTGGATGGCTGTTATTTATGTGAAATGCAGATGGTCAGTAAGGTTCACAGGTACCTGATATCTTTTTCAGAACTTTGCCAAGAATATTTTTGCAATTCTTCAATCAGTTAAAGCCAGAGAAGAAGGCCGAGCACCTGAGCAAAGACCTGCACCAAACACAGCACCAACGGTAAGAGCGGTGTTTGGCTGAACACAAGGGCTGGGACACCAAAAGGGAGAGTGCAGTGTCTTCTCAGAATTACAAACACAATTGGTTTTGGTTTACTTCCAAAAAATGCACATTTTTCAAGCAGAACTTCACAGCTATTCTTTGGCTTAAGTTGCATTTATTGGTATTTAAAGAGTTGAATATATTAATTTAATTAGTTCAATATGCTCTTGTTACTGAGAGATTAATCTGCTGGTGCCAGCTTCTGCATCTATCAAGCATTAGCCACATGCTGCATCTATTTGCAAAAAATGTATTTGATGAGAGTGCTGCCATTTCAAATGAAATGTTTTGCTGCTTTTCTGACAGATAGGGTAGCAAATGTTTAAGAATCTGGAACATGACTCATGAGTGGGAACAGCTTGAACCAGCTTTCTTTTGCCTGTAATAAAGCAGGACAGACTTAGAGCTGTATTGTTTACTTCTATCTAGGTATTAGACAGGATTTGTTTAGAATTGTGGTGTTTACTATTGTGTTCTATTAAACCTAATAGATCTTTGAACATGGTGGTAGTCTGCTCTAAAAGCTGTTTAATCGTGCTGTGCTTTGTTTTTGCTGCTACTGCATTTAACAAAGAACTGAATTTAAATAGCAAGATGAATTCCAGCATGTAAATATTTGATTCGTGTTGAATTTCTTAAATTGTGCATGGCATTATTCAAATGTTCCACTCAGAATATGTGTGAGTACATAACTAAGCCATCCACATAAAGTATTGAATTGGTATTGAGTGTGCCTCTAGATTGGTGCTTTTAAAAAACTTTCTTCCCAGAATGCCTTTTTTCCTCAAAATCTGTTTTTATTTTTTTTATTTAGCAAAATTTTATCTTAATCAGGCTGACAAAGGAATTTTTGTGTGGCTGAAGTCTTAATCATGAATTGTCAGTTGATTTTTTTTGTCCTTGCTAATTCTTTAAGTATAACAAAAACTCAGTAGAGATTTTAGTAGTTTAACTTGTTACTGTTTGTTATTTTAGTTTTGCCTCAGGTTGTTCTCTTTGCATTCAGTACTAAACTCTGTTTCTGTAAGACTGTAAGTGGATATTGAATGGAAACATCAGAAGTTTTCAAATGCATTGAAATGCCTATGAAAATGAACTGGTTTTATACTCTTGAGTAGTTCTAAGTAACTCTTCATGAAATTCAAAAACCATCAAATACCTTTTACTATGTTTTACAAATGTTTTTTAACTTGTTTTAGGATCCCACTCTGCGAAATAAGCAACCTATTCCAGCTGCCTACAACAGATATGATCAGGAAAGATTTAAAGGCAAAGAGGGTAAGTTGATCACAATGCTTTTTTTCAAAAGAAAAAAAAATTGAGAACCAAAACTGACAAGTCTTAAAGTTCATATTCAGGGATTTTCTCTGCTATTGTTGCACAAACCTATGAAAAGACAAAAAAAAGAGCTGTAACTATGCCTAAGGATAGTTTTCCAAGTAATAAAATCCAAAAGTATTATTTAGTAGAAATTATTTCTACCTCTTAGGAAGCAAACTGAAAGCTTAAAACCAGAACTTCTTGGGAGAAAAAAAATTGTTTGGGGAGGGTGCTGTGCAATTAATAAAAATGCAGAGGTGCAAGGATAAATGTCAGGTGCATAACATGTAATAGATTCCCTGTCCTCAAACAATCACAGTTACTGTAAAAGTTGCCTCCAGTAATTCCAAGTAAATATTACCTAGTTGTGTCTATTTAAATTAAAAAACAAACTGGGAACAGCAGTGCAAAACACAAGCACCCTTCTGGAGAGGAGATGGAAACAATCTTCAATATTGAAGAATTCTCACCAGTTTTAAAACATGGTGAACATTGAACCTGAGTGATGATTTGTCTTTCTAATGCAATTTTTCTCCTGTCCCCATTGCTTTTTCTATCTAGTTTTTAGCACAGGTTCAGTTACTTCCCTTTTATGTCTTGCCGAGTTTTTATTTTGCAATCTTGTGTTTGTTGTGCTTGGATGATTTTGTGCTTCTTGCAGAAGGTCATGCAAATTTTGTTACACTTCTGAATTGCCTCTTCCTCCTAGTTCTCAAACAAAATAATTTTCCTTTTTTATGGAACTTCCCATGTTTTTAAGGGAATAATGTTTCTATTCTGACTGCAAGGACTTACATGCTGCTAAATGCCATTTTAAACTGTAAGTGAACAATTAGAATATTTGGCTTTGTCCAAATTACTACCATTTTCTGTTCAGGGAAACTGTAGCCAACTCATCTCTGAAATAATTAAAAAAAAAAAAAAAAAAAGCTTTGTAAGGATGCATTTACATGTGAATATATCCTTTATGTTTATGGGGGTGTTTGTGTATGAAACTTCCTATGGGAAATTTGGTCAGATATTGTATTATATCCTCTTGAAGTCTGTTCTCTGTTGGCCTCTATATATTTCAGTGCAGTGGTTTTATTTACTACTGCTCATTGTCAGTTGCATGGTGGGATGGAGAAAGAAGCCAAAGCAGGATGTTTGGTGGCTTTTTCAACACTGAAAAAGAATCTAAAGTAGCTTCCATGAAGAATGAATTGTTACAAGAAAAGCCAAGGCAATTTGGGAAAGAAAGGAACAAAAACCATAAAGCTAAACCCTTCTATGAATATTTTTACCAGTCCTTACTCAGTTTCCTTCTGTTAATATCTTAAACCTTCAAAACACACCTTTCTGCCAAGTAGTTTTCCTTTTAATACCATTTCCTGTTAAGATTCAAAAGGAGTAAATATTTAAAGTGGACAGTGTGAAATTAAAAGAGGCAGAGCAAGAAATCAATGGTCAAGTGTAACAGTTCAAATGTACCAAAGCCTGTAATTCAGTGTGGACTCTTTTACAACAAGCAGCTCATCTACAGGGATGCTCTGAGTCCTCCTAGCTGCCAAATGACATGGTTCTGGTCAGGAACCCTGCAGATATCATCAGTCCTGGGCAGGTGGGGGCGTTTTTGGCTTTTTACCACATGTCTGTGGTTCAGGAGGGAACAGGAAATAACAAGTTTTGCATGGCAGGAAAGAACCCAGAGGAGTTTGTGGAACAGCTCATCAGTGTGAGCTTAATGTAGAAACTTTATTATGATGAGATCAGATGACTGACAGGGAGAAAAAGATTGTCTGTCATTAGCAATGGTGAAAAATCCATCTCGATGTTGTGTGATTCTGAGAATGTGGTGTTGGGGTTTCTCTTGGTGCTGAAATGGGACTGACTGGACTGCAGCAATTGTTCCAGTTGAAAGGTTCCTTTGTGATGTGGTCCCATTCTACCTGCCTGAGTCACTGTCACACTCCATTCTAGAGTGGGTTTATCTGCCTTAACTTTCTGGTTACTTATATTTGGTGCAGTCACACAAAGTTAATTTTGTATTTCAGGTTTCTAGGTATATTTAAAGAAATATATAGGTTAAGAATACCAAGTTAGCTGAGTGTAGGCTAGCACTGGAAATAAAAATGAGGTGTTGGAAAAGAGGTATTTTAAACATGAGATTGACTTACAAAAGGTATTGGTACATCACGTGGAAGTTATACAAAATTAGTAATTAACATCTGGATTTTTTAGGAGAGGACATAGCGATATTTGAGATCTTCTTTGGCTTCAAATTAACTTCGGAAAATAGCAAAGATCTCATTTACTTCTAGAGTATTCTATTGTAAAACTATTAACTTTTAAATTGTAGTCTAACTGGAACTCTGAGTGCAGGTGGTTTTCCTATCATAATTAGGCATTAATGCACTGATAATGTCATTTGCCTCAAACTGAACGATGCACATCACTTGCAGCTCTGTCACATGTGAACTCCTTCCTTATGAGATTTTTAATTTGGTTGCCCTCAAAATGAAGCTGGCTCCCAAATATCCAGTGTAGAAGTGAGACTACAAGCAGAAATAGTCATCAATAAAAATAAAATAAGGCGCTTTTTAAATTAAACTCTTTTTTTACTATAAGTCTAGTAAGAACTTGGAATTACGCATGTTTATGGAAAGGTTGCAGTATTGGGACTTCTGGGAAGGAATTCTGAAGGAAAAGGCAGATAATTAAGTTTGAGGGGTAATAACTTGCAGTCTTTATGCCGTTGTATCCACATTTATTTAGTAATGATGGATAACACATACCATAAAGAAATAAACTACAGATTTTTGCTGTTCTGAAGGGTTTCCACACCTTGCCCTCCATGACTGGCTGCAAATTGTGGAAGGCAGGATGATGTGATGCTTGTAGCAATGGGTGCAGTGGTGGGTTTGGCTAAAGATTGAAACAAAGCCAAAAGGCAGCATCTCTAGGCTTTTTTCTTTGTGCCTCACCCGTTTGCTCTTTCCTCAGAGGTATTGAAATCCTAGGAAGGATTCACAGTAGTCCTGTTCTAGTTGCAGCAGGATTGTGGTATATTGCCTATATTCAGTTTTGTGTGATACTACGGTATTTAAAGTTTAGACAGCAAAGGGGTTGACTGTTTTTCATTGAATATTTGTGTGCTTTAATGCAGAGTTTTTCCATTAGCTGTCTTGTCCTTAGCATGAGAAGTTCAGAGCTTGTAGAGCTAAGGGAGTAAATGTAAGAATTTTACCATGCATTAAGTAAACTGTTGAGCTGCAGCCAGATTTCTCTGCTTCTCGTGATGGATCATTATTTCTGATGCGGTGTATCAGGATGCTCTCTGGTAGATTAACTTAAAATTTTCATGCCCAGATGGAGCAGGCTTTGCTGCTAGAGTGGTTTAATAGCCAGTGTGAGGGGGTGGGAATTGTGTTCTTCTTGGAGAGCCAACCATGAGTTCACTTGCAGTCAGTGCAAGTGCTCAGCAGCCCTGGGGCAGGGCTTGGTCACCTTTTGTTCCTGCAGCTTTGGTCGGGCAGGACAGAGAAACCTTTCCTTTGGCACTCTTCAGGTTCTGTGATGTGTTAGAACGTTGTTTGCAGTGGGAATTGCACATCCTGGATATTTCCACGTGGAAAATGGAAGAACAGGTTGCTTGGCAGTGCGCCTGTCCTGCCCAACTGCTCCAATGTTTCTGAGGTGTGAGGAGGTGAACTGCTTGCAATCACTTTCCTTGGGTGCTGGTTCCTTCCTGTTGCTTTGGTTTCTTTCCTGCTGGCAGTTACTGATGGTATCTTCTCTTCAGCACAGAGCTCCATCCCGTGCTAAACTTCCTCTGCTTTTACCTTGGTAGTCCTGTTCCTTTCCTTTGTATTTCTCGCTTGAGTGGGGTTTTTTTACACTTTATTAATGTGCATCTTTACAACTGGGGATATTTTTTCAAACTGTAGTTTGTCATACCTCCTTGAGCAACATAATTTTTAAATCCTTTTCAGGATTTAAAAATCCTGTGCTCAAATGCCATATGATGCTTTAGGAGCTTGTGTCTTTTCCTGTGTGCCTTAATGTTTGATATTTAAATACACATTGATATATGTGTTGTGGATGCTATACCTTGTTTTTCCCCCATTTTCTCGGGTGGCTTTCCCTCAGAAGATCTCTTTCACATGCTTATTTGTTCTGTAATTTCAAAGTGTACAGTAGTGCTGGGATGGTAGTCTTGAAGAGGTAACATTTTTGTGATCCACTGAGTGCCTCTCTCAGTATGGATGGCAAAGTCAAGTTTCCTTGTGCTGTTCCAAGGTCAGCCTTTAAGGCTTATTCATTCAGGAGTGTTCCTGTTGTTCTCAAAGTTTCAACATAGTAGAAGCCAATTGTTACTACTCCCCCCAAAACAAAACAAAAAAACCCCCAAGCCTCCGGCAATATTCAGTCCTGTTTAATGTAAATCAGAGAGTCTTGCTGTGTGGTTTCAGCCTGTAATGATGAAAAGAATATTCTTGACTGTGTTCAAGTGTTTCCTTCAGGAAAGTTTGCTATTGACTTCCTGATATTGTCATTTTATGTTTTATTTATAACTTCATTGGGTTTTCAGACACAGCTGCCATTTTGCAGAAGTTTGTCTGGCTTTCAATCAGTCCGAAGTGCTAACCCCAGGGAACAGAGGACTGTGAACTTGTTATATTTGAGGTGACTTTGGACCATAACATTTTGTTTTGCTCTCATATACACTGTTAAGAAAGTTTCTTTATAAAACATTTCTCATTATAAGTTATTTTGTTTGAATTGTGTGATATCCTTTTACACAGGGAGAGTAGAATTGGTAGCAAGATATAGAATATTCTGAAGTTTTATTGGTCAGACTTAGTCTGACCTGATAAACTTCTATTTATTGCATTCACTTTAAGATTTATATGATTGTTCTGTTTTTTTCCCTAACAGAGGGTATGTGCAAGAAAGAGATGCACATTTGGAAAAAGAAGGTGGTCTATGTATTTTCTGGCTTGGTGTGACCAAGCAGTTTAAAAATTTCCAGCACTGTACACTTCTGTGCAAACACACATAAATTGTTTCTAACTGTGAGAAACTTAAGATGTTGGTGTTAATTACTGGTAAGATTATTACAGAGCCATTGTATATGAGCTGTTCAGAGAATTTGTAAAATAATTAGTGTAGCTTGGAAGTTTCGGGGTGAAACTTCTATTTGTTAGGGTACAGTACTGTAAAGTAAAGTACAGTACTTTACAGTACTGTAAAGCTGGGTAAACTCTCATGCAGAGTGACATTTGGTGTCAGGGATTAAATTACTGGGGCTGTGAAGTGGGGTAGTGAATCATTTCCAGGCAGTCTGCAGAGTGTTGCTACCTGGGGCTTGAAGAGTATACAGCTGAAAAAAGAAGTGGTTATTCAGTCTTATTCATCCACAATTCAAACCAAGTCTTTAACTTGAGCTCTTCGGTGTCTGAGCCATGCTGCATTGTTCTGTTTTTATTTCCCTTGACTTCTTTTCAGAAATTCAGGTTAATTTGAGTCTTTTTCAAGCTTTTATTCTTTTGGTCATGTATCAGAGCTCGTTTGTAGCTGGATGTGGGTGACTTGAGCTGCAGAAGGTGCAGAATCAAAGTGCAGAGTGACCTAGATGGATGTGGAGCAGTGGCTTGAAGCACATGGAAAGCACTCTGAGCATTCATACTTACATGCAAGGAAATGGAACATGCACCCAAATGCTGATGGAGAACATAATCAGTCCAAAAAGCTGATGCATTAGGGTGCATATTTTAATTTCCAGGTCTAATTATTTTAAATAAGAAAAGGCACTTAGATTGGTGCATGGGCATGTTAGAAAGGTAACTAGTGATGAATCACACTGAAAATGTTTATTGCTTTTTTACCAGTTTTTGGGTCATGGAACTGAGAAACTGTGACCATAATGCATGCACTGACTGAAGAAGAGAAAAGCCCTGGTGATTGGTTATTTTGAAGCATTAGAGTTGTTTATTCAGTTCTAGTTATTATGTTTGGTCTCTCAAGGTGTAAGGCATCTGTTGATGTCAGTGTTTTTAACAATGCATGTATTTCTAAAATTGATTATATTTGGCAAACAAAAGGTCGTAGTAGTTTTTCATGACAAAATTATTGTTGGGCTTCGCTTGCATTCTTTAGTCTTTGGTGTTACACCTGTGATTGAAGCGTTTAATAAGGACTGCTCTTTGCCTAAAGGAAATGTGTGTCATAACTTTGTAGGAATTATATTGAAAATTTCAAATGTATTGAAGATCCTCAAGTTAGTTTTTTTAATAGTTGTTCTGCATCTAATTCCAAGCTTGAAAACCAGGGTCTAAAGCCTTACCATCATAGTACCTTTATTTATGAGGCTCTTTTTTCTTAAATAACCTTTTCTTAGTAGATGGTTTATCATTTAACTGCTTCTATTTCCACCAGTGAAGGTGGGGTTTTGAAGCTGGAGTTACAAACTAATTCTTGACCGTGTATTACCATTGCATCTCAGTGCTAGTGCCTGACTCAGCAGCACAGGTTGGAGCTGCTTTGGGAGGGAGACGAGAGGCATTGCTTTTGTGTTCTTGGCAGGGGTGGCTCAGCGTTTGTGCTGATGTGTGCTCAGGGCATGGCCCAGGGCTCCAGGTCACTCTCTCTTCTGCTGCCCTTTACTGTGGCCCGTGGTTCTTCTGTATCCCTGATCTGCTTTGGAGCAGCTATATCGGGCTCAGACCCTGGCCTTGGAGAGTAATCTGAAAGAAGCGCCTCTGCTTTCTAGCCAATATCTTCTACAGCATTAACCTGACTGACACCCTCAGCAATTTTTGAAGTGGGAATGAAGCTGGAACTGTGCAGTCTGTGACCTGGAAACATTTGTTTACCCAGGCTGTGCACAGTGAGTGGAGCTGAGGGTGCTGCTGGGTGTCCCCACGTGTACAAAGTCTTGAGACCTCATAAAATGGTACAGACATGCCAGGGGCAGGGCACTCGCTCCTGGCAGTGTTTCTTTCTCTAAGAGAAGTGATTGTCTGACAGGTACAATATCACATGGTGCCTGTGAGAGGATGGAATCAATAAAGCCGTGTTCTGTGAAATGTGTCAGTGCTGTTACTGCTTCGGGGGGTTTGCTGTGACCCTCTGGAAGCCGAAGATGTTTAACTCTAATTCACCAGTTGCTTGAGAGTTTGAGGCAGGAAATTGGAGAGCTGGCGGGCAGTTTGGGAGGTGATTTCTTCTCTGCAGACAGCAGAGCAGGGGCCCTGCAGTAGCTCTTGGAGAGGCTGCAGTGAGTGTTTGCAGGAATGTATGGGGGTACCTACACTGACCATTTAACATGTCTTATATTTGAATTAGTACTGAAAGCTGCCATGCCATTATTTGCTAATTATCATCAGAACTGTTTTATTTGTTACCTGAGTAGCTCCTAAATAGTACCGGGGCCCCTGTGGAGCTGCTGGGAACATTTGTCAGGCAGGAAACCGGAGTTTGCTTGAGGCAACAAGTAGCTCTTCATCCAAGTTATTTACATCTCCTGCTAGAAAGAAGGGTCAGGACAGGGCTGGGAGCAGGAAGCTGATGAGTGCCAGAGCTGTGGTTTGTGGCTCTCGTGGCTCATTAAATGAACCAGGACAGATTTTATGAGAGACTTGGGAAGACTTTTGCAAAAGATGAAACCCGTGGCAGTTGAGCAGAGGTTTGTTCCCTGCCAGGTGCCTCTCTCCCCTTTGATTTACTTTCTAACTGTGCTGCTGGCTCTGTGGGCCTTTATTCCCTTCACAGTGCTGATGGAGACAGGGAACAAATGTAGAGAACTAATTACAAAGTCAGGCTTTGTGCTGAGAGGAAAGAAGCCACAGCAGGCCAGGCACAACAGAGGAAGGTGCTGTGCTGGTGTGCTATGGGCTGTCTGTATTCTTTGGAAAGAACATCTGACCAAAACAGTTGGAAATGCTCTGTGACACGGGCATGAGGAACCTGTAATAGGTCAGTCTGGAAAGGATAAAGGTCCTTCTGATGGTGATGTTCTGAGATTCACAAACAACTGTCAGCCTAGATTAGACACCTGAGTTATGGCACTCCAAGTCATCAAAAGCATTCCTTCAGCTCAGGGAGTTCTACCAAGCATTCTGCAAGGCTCCAGGCACCACCTGAAATGTTAACATTCTCCCTGCCCTGCAGCAGTGACCTCTATAGTCACAGAGCAAACTGTTCTCCATGGAAAGGTTTTTGACTCAAGGCATGGTTACAGCTTGGGGTTGAGGGGAAAGGTGGGAAGACCTATCAATTTATATTGGGAGGCAGTATCAATTTATATTGGGAGGCTAGGCTGCTTTCTTTGGTTTATTTATTTTTTTTTAAAGTAGGAAGGACTGGATTCATATGTGTCTGTACCTGCATTTTGTTTTCTCAGAATTATGTCTTTAATTCAGCAATGTTAAATCTGGGAGAAGGGGAGGGGTGGCCTTGAGAAGTGAAGCTGAAGAAAGGCTGGAACTGAGGTGACTAAAACAAAATACAGTCAGTGACACTGGGCATCTTGACTTGGTAGTGGGTGGCAGGTCTGGTGGCATGATTGAGGGAGTGAGGGGGAGAAGGTGAAACCCCAAACTGTTGAGTAAGTAGATAGCTGTCTCTATGGTGAGAGGAGTATGATAAGTTCCAAACTCTGGAGTATCTTTTTATAGACACTGGAGAGTTCTTAAATCTGGGAAACTTTTTGGCCTTGTTTCCTTTTGAGTGCCTGATTGATCTTCCTGGTCTAAGGAAGAAATAATGAGCAGCCACAGATGTTTCCCAGAGCATGTGCATTGCTTTCAAGGTTCTCTGGGTTTCAGTTTAAGTTAATTTACTCATGATGAGAGCAAGAAGCTCTAACAGTTTTGAAAATATTTTTCTTGGACTTTTTTAAGATTCAGGTAGGAGCCATGCTTTGGTTCTGCCTTATTTCTTCATCTATCATGATTTTGTGCTGGTGCAGAAAATGAAGGGGGTGTAAGGAAGGACAAAAACATACCAGTTCTAAGCAGCTGATTCTGCAGTCTCAGTTACCTTTACCCAAGTAGCTGAAATAGCCCAAAAGTTGCTTAGATGTAGACAAATGCTTGTTTATCATGGTTTGAGTGGTGATTATCATGCCATTTTAGCTAGGAATTGTTTGGATGGTTGGATGATGGGATCAGTTCATGGTAGATGCATGAGGCTTGGGAGTTTCAGAAGGAAAAAGGTTTTCTTTCCAGTCCTGGTGGTACTATTCAGGAGCTTTTTATGATCTTAAAACACTGAGAATAGGGGGACAGGAAAGGAGTGTTCAAAAGCAAGTAGGCTACTGACAGCAGATTTAGTGATTGGGCAGTTGCAGGCTTCTGGCACTTAGCATTCAATCTAATTAAAATTAATTTAAAAACCCACTCCAGGAACACCCCTTTTTATAACCTTTAGTCTGGTATTGTGTATTTATGCAGATTCTGGCCTCTGTATCATATGACAATGACAATGTTGCTCTTCAGCACTCCAGAAGTGAATTTATCAAGTATAATGGCCACACTTTCATAGTTGACATGTAAATAGGTTTCTTAGGTATATTTTTTCCATTAATACAAGTTGAATATGTTGCATTATAATGTATTCTGGGAATATGAATGGAGCTTCTCAATCTTGTAGTGAGGAGAATTTCTGAGCATGCAAGTTGTAACATATTCTCACAAAGATTTAGGTTTATAGGCTTTCTCTGAAGTGCTTTCAGTTATTCCAGGCAGGAGGAAAAGCTTGCTCTGGTTACAAAGGTCAGTCTGATATTGCTGCTAAGGAAAGCAGATTTCCTAGTGACTACCCAGGGTTTGTACTGGGAACAGAACCTAAACCACCACCAGCAAGATGTGTTTTTTTGACAAAATAACTTCAGAGACCTCTCCAGTGTTGGCCATTTAGCTGTGACCCTGCTGTGTTCACATGGATTTACAGGAGGCTTCTTTTTCTTTGCAGAAACGGAAGGCTTCAAGATTGACACCATGGGCACCTACCACGGCATGACTCTGAAGTCTGTGACAGTGAGTGCAAAGTCTTTGCTTAAATATATTTTATAGACATGATTGTAAACATACATACAATATATGTTCAGACATAGAGACGTCCTCCTTGCCTGGGCTCTGGAAGCTCATGTAGGCTGAGTAACAATTGGTGAAAATTCTTGTCCATGAGAAGACAAAATGTGTTTTGTTTGATCTGCGTGCTGTAGAGGTCTGTGCCCCAGGAATTTGTTTGTCTGCAGTACAAAGGTGTGCTGGGAAGGCTTCTTGGGGTGCAGCTTTTTTCTGTTATATTTCATGTACCCAGATTTTGTCTGAACTTAGGTGTGTCTGGAAAGGATGTAAGTGATCATAATCATAAGTGATAAAACTATACTCAGAAAACTGAAGTAATAAAGAGATTTTGGAGTATTGCTCTGTTTCCCACTCTGCATTTGATAAAATAATTTCTTTTTGGTGGTGGAAGAGTTCCTATTACTCAGCTGTACTGTTACTCAGCATTACTGTTAAAGCTTTCTAGCCTGGTGAGATGGACTTCTATTGTTTGGCTGTACAATGCAGTCAGTGGGAATCGAAGCATTCACAGATGAGAAAGAGAGACCCTCAAACAGATTCCCTTTTTTTTCTTTGGCCTACTTTTGTCGACTTTTGTGGAAGTGGGTTGAATGCTCTCGAATAACTGCTGTTTTGATGTGCTGGTAAGGATGACAGATGCTACAGAACTGCTGTAGTGCCCTCATTAAGGTTTTTGCCAGCTGCATACCTATGTAAATGTGATGAATAGACAGCACTAAACACTGTGCTAAACCCATGCACTACTTCAGTTTGCACTGCTCATTTGAATGTAATTATGTAGAAATTTCTGAAAAACATTCAAAGGTTTTTTGTTTGATAGAAGTCCTTTCCCAAATCTTTCATTCCCAACTCCTCTTGACTTAGGATACTGGAAGGGAAATGGAAGAAAAGAAATGGAAGGGAATATTTAAGGAAAGAATCTACTTAGCAGTAAATACTGTAATTTCTAGATGAATTCAGAAATTGCTTGGATGAAGAAAAAAGATAAACTATTATGTCTGAAGATTTGTTCTTGAACTTTGCATGAATTTTGGGCTGCTTTATGAGGAATTGAAGTGTCGTTATACCAAACCCAGGTTTCTATGGGATATCATGTCTGCTTCAAGGGGTAGTGATTCAAAATGGATTAGTAAATAGGTTCTGTTTAAATTGCTCTGTGGGGAGGAAAAAGAAAGAAAGAAGAAAAAGAGAAAAGCAAGATTGTAGTAAAGCAGAAATGTTGAAATGTTTTAAGCTTATCAGGGTAAAATCAGTAAAAGTGAAGAGATGTACAGTAACTCTAAAAATTATATGGTTTTTTTAAGGTCATAAAAGTAATTAAGGTTTTTTGTTCTAGGAATACTACCTCATGTGTTGAGCATACTGCCTAGGGTTTTGAGGTTATTAAACTGTCCTTGTTGGTTTCTTCCATTTAGGAAAAAAATATAATGGATATTAAATTACAAGTAAATGGTTTTTTAACATAAACCAGAATTTTTTGAAATAACTGTTTTAGAGTGCAAGACTGCACATAAAGTATCATCTGGTATAATGAGAAATATTAAATCTCCATCTGTCACTTAGCTTTTGTCTAAGAAAGAACTGGTGAGGGATTTTTGGAGCCTTATTTTCCATACTATTAAAAAGGTGCCTTCAATATTTAGCTCATTCATAAATTGCAGTGACATCCTGGCTTTGTGTTTCAGATGGGGGAGAAATAAATCTGTTAATTATGTTCATCTGTTTTTGTCGAAACCTTGTCAGAGTGATGGACCACCCAGTTCTAACCCTTCATATCAGATTGTGTTTTTGTGGAGAATAGTTAATCTTCTGCCACTTGGCAAGTTTCATATTTTGCTTTTACCCAAGGTTTTTTGTGGTTTGTTTATATTTTTTTGTGCTGGACAAAATTAGGGAGGAAATGGGAAAGTAGTTGCTTCCCCATGGTGTTTAATGGAAAAGTACATTATACTCGTTGGCTAAATCATGGGAATATGGAGGATAGCATTGGAATTCATTCCACCTGTATGATCTCATCTGCTATCCTCTTAGTATTGCTTTACTCCCTGTAGGAACTCTTCAAACGTTTCAAAGGAATTAGAGTGCTAGGTAGCTCTTGGTTAGAGGCTCTCTTCAAACTTCAGACCTCTGATTTCCAGATGGATGCTCATGTTTGAAAGCTTCTTTTTTTTATGCCACTGTTCTCCTTGACATGATGGCTCCTCCGTGTTTTCTGTGGTGTTTGCTTCCATTAATGTATTTTTGGAGTGTGGTCAGATTCCCTTAAAACTTACAGTTCTTACCTCCTGTGTAAAGTGATGCAGTGCTCGGAGTTGCCCACCTGTTTCTCATACAAAATTTCTAAAAGGCTTTTTGTTCTGTGTTGTATTCCTTACACTTGCACTCTGCCTTACTGTAATTCTCTGTAATGATTTTTATGAAATGTGCAAAACTTCTGTTCTGTGTTTGTTCTTGCTGAAATGTGAGCTGTCCTAGATGCTTGTTCTTTTTAACAGCAAAACAAAAACTTCTTCGTCTTGACTGCTTTCTTTTCATCAGTGATGTTGGAAACTTTCTTAGCATTCAGAATCTGTGCCAGAGCAGATGGTGAATGGTGGGCTTTTTCTGAAGTAATGTCAGCTAAAATAACTTGTGCTGCTGGCAGTTCTTCCCTGTAATAGGGTTTTTGCTTGATTGGCACACTATCTCTTAGGAAGAACTGACTTATTTATTGAATTTTTATTGTGAAGGCATGGTCTCATTATTCTGGACCTGGAATTGTTTATAGTAAGGCATTTTCCTCAGAAATATTTTCTTAATTTTTTTTCCTTTTTTTTTTTTAATACCTGTGGCACCTTCTATTTGCCTGAATTGTTGATGTTTTGGAAAATTACTAAGTAAACTGGTGGTGGTATCTCTTGCTATCTGGTTCCCCAGCAGCTCATGTAGCAAACTGTTCAGCATGACATTTCAAAATCTGCAGGTCTCCCTGCAGGCTTCACTTCCAAGCATAATCCCCTGTACAGCAGAGCAACTTCTGTTTTTTACCTGGAAAGGTTTGGTTTTTGAGGTGGAGCAGTCTTGGGAAGAGAAGTATGTTTGTATTTCTGCACCACACAGGGTGTGAGGTAATGCTGAGAGAGAATATGAAGCTGATACTCTGAACATTCTTTATCACTCGTTTGGGGTTTTAGCTTGCTGCTTTTCTAAAGGGTGATGGTAACTTGGAGGCCAGTGTCATCTGGTGGAAGCCTAGAAGGTGGGTCTTCCATTTACATACAATGAAATTGAAGTTTGGACTATTCCTTTCTGTAACTGTGATATGTGAATCGTTTAACTGTTCGTGTAGCTCAAGATGTAAAGATCGGAACAGAGCAGTATTCTGCACCTAGGGCAGGATGGGAGGAAGTTGCTGGTTCTGTGAGCACCTGATAAAGCTGGCTGTGGGCAGCTTCCAAGCTAAACCCTCCCAAGCCGAGGGCATGCTTTGCATTGACTTGTGCACTTGCAAATAATATTTGTAGATCCATTACCATAATAGTGATGGTGATGCTGGTTTTACTCATCTTTGTGCCTTTATCCTTGAGTTCTCATGGCTTTAATATGAAAGAAAAAAAACAGCATGAAAGGCTGTGGAGTTCTGTAGGGTGATTCCTCTGAGTTCTGAGTGCCCTGGCTGCTCAGGAGCTGTGATGCAGGGTGCTGGAAACTTGTGTTCAAATGAATGAGAACTGCATAGCACTGCAGTAGGCCCTTGTAGAAATGATTTTTTTTTTGGTCTTTCCTAATTGCTGGAAAACCCTTCTGTTTTCAACTTGGGGTTTCTTTTACCATTCAGGCTGCTGAAGCCTGGCAGCTTCCTCTGTCTTTGGTTTTTGCTGCTAGTAATGGAATGTGTCACTGATCATCTGCACTCATAAGCAGCCAGAGCTACTGCTGGCATTTCTTTCTCTTCCTGTTCAGTAAACAGGCGGGTGCAAGAGCTCTTGGAGGATGGAGCTGATGGCCTTCCCAGAGAGCCTGGAGCTACACCTCCAGGATCAGTGTAGTTAGTGAGGATTTCACTGGAGCCACTTCACTTATAACAAACTTAAATGCAAATTTCTGTGATGTATTCAAGCTCTGTAAGTAAGAAATTCTATATAAGTTTTCAGTGCTTCTGAACTGAGTGATATTTTTCCTCCAAAGTGACAAAAGTAACATCCCTCCTGTACATTGCCAGGCTTTACAGCAATCTCTGGGTAAAAGTGCCCTGAGTAAACATAGGAGAATATCAATAATTAAAGTAAATGCATTACATTTCAGTTACAACAAATACATTTTGTAATCCTAACAGAAACCAAGTAATTAAAAAGCATTCCCTGTGTAAACCGCAGTACAAGCAGGTCTAATTTCAGAAGAATTGGAGACTGGTTTAGCACCCCTAAGGTCGACAGCATTTTTCAGTCAGTATCAGATTTGGAGAATTAATTAATCAAAAGATGTTACTCTTATTGCCCTTAAAATCTTTTGAGTTGGGTATAATCTCTGTATTTTTTTTTAAACTGAGAGGTTGTTTAACCACCTCTAGTGTATTTTCATAGGAATTGTGTGCAGTATAAATGAACAGAATTACTAAATTATGGCACTTTACAGACTGAGCCATTGGAGAGGAAGCAGTTGGGGCAGAAACAATTAACATGGTGTGTACATGTATTTTACATAAAAGTCTTAAGAAAATTGATATGCTTCTGTGTGAGTAGGGGAATCCACAGGATCCTACAACTGATCGTGAGGAATTTGTGATTCAGTGCCAAAATTCAAAATGACTGTTTAGAAGCATATTGTGGAGTTGAACATTGTCTCTCAGTGTTCAGATAAATAATACTTTTAAAAAGAAATAAAAACATAATACAACTTTGATATTAGAGATGGAAGAGAGATACCTACTTATCCACATCAGTGTTCTGTGTCATGCCCTAGTCTCATTAAAATGTTGGAGGACAGTGGGGTTGAGGGAGGAGTCAGCAAAACAACAGACTCTTTGAAATGTCTGCAACAGGCTCTGAAGTGCCACATCATTTTTGTGCAGCCTGTGCATAAGGTGGTCATTATTCCCAGTGTGAGTGCAGCTCCAGCCTGCTTCCACTCCCACTCCTGTCTGCAGGCTCAGCAGCATTCTGTGAATTCTCTGTGCATCCTATTCAGTTTTTAACCAGCAAGAGGAGGTGAAGAAAACTACACTAATATAGTCATAAAGTCACATACATTTGCATGGAGGGCTGATGTTTTTCCTACTTGAGGTAGATACTTGTTTTTATTGGGTTTGTAAATTATTTTTCACCATAAGTGTACTCCTCTGTAACTAATTCAGGCATAGCCATGAGGTCCTTGGTCCATTAGGGTTAAGGACATGACCATGAACTCCAAAGATCCTTTAGCTGGAGAAATGGATGTTTCTCCAGAACAGTCTGCCAACAGCCATACACTGCTCTGGGGTAGCAGACAAGAAAGCTTTGTGTGTCTCTATTGCTCTAATGAGAGTGAGTAAAATGCAACCAAGTTTCCTAAGATCTATTACTGTATTTTATATTTAAGGCCCACACAACAGATTTAGTGGTTGGCATTTCATTGCCTCAGTTGCATTTCAAATATTAAATTGCTTTCCTTAAAGAGTTTTAGTGTAAGTCATGAAGCTGATACAGACCAAGAAAAATCACATACAAATGCTGCTTTCAAGAAAATGTGTTAAGTTGAACAGTGGTGCACTTGTTTTCTTTGGGATTGTAAATCATGTTCATCTGTGTCAAGATATCTGCCTGTTGTCCTGTGTTCCACAATAGAACCGCCTGTTTGAAGTTGAGGCAAAGAACTGCAAACTCCAGCAGAGACAGGGATGTTGTACAATCAGTCATGCCTCAGAAGTGAGGCATTGCTGGGTGGCACCAGTGTGCTGCTGGACAAGAGGGAGCAAGGCCAGGAGCTGGGCAGCTTTGCCCCTGAATGAGGGTGCCTGGGGTCACTGCTGTGTCCAACTCAGCTGTGTCAGTGCTCGGGATGCTCGTGCAGGGCTGGCAGGCCCGTGAGAGGTTTGAGTGAGGAGTGCCAAATATGGGAACCCAAAGCAGTCCTGAGAATAATTCAATTAGAGTTTCAGACATCCAGGAAGCTTTACTTAAAAAGGCTCGAGAGCCTCAGACATGCTTGGTATGGATTCTGAGCTGACCTCCTAGACCTGTCTTGATCCAAAGCTGCACGACAGGAGTGCATTGGCCAGCCCTAAGGGTATCCCCTGAGAAACTCATCTGCCATGCACACTGTGCTCTAGGACTGGAATCCTTGATGAATATTTCAGGAGTCACCCTCATTTGGAAACACAGCCCCAAATAAAACTGCCCAGGACACTTTTTGTGTTCTTCGGGTTGGATGTCCACCTTTACTTGCGTTCTGTGTAGGATTCTGCATAGATTCTTCTGTTTCACAGGTCTTTGAGTTTGTGTGTAATCAAAGTTTTGTAGGGTGCTGCTCAGTGATAACAGCTGAACCTGAGCTACAGGTTTTTATACTTTGTCCTAATAGTTCTCAACAAGCAGACATCATGCACTGCACAAGCTTGTTTTAACTGGGTCAACACCTTTCCCTCTACAAATTATCTCCAAACATCTAATGAATGTCTAACAGCTGCATCTTCACCTGACAGTTCTGGGGGAAGAACAAATCTGCTCTTCTGTAGAGTTTTAATTTATTCACAGCTACTGAAGGTGGTGTAAAGGTCTTGTAGACCCAGTAGAAATGAGCATGTGTCAGATGGGGGAATCAAAAAATAATTCACTTTGACCGACCTTCTTCTCCCTGCAGGTTATGGGTAGCCATCCTCTTGTCTCAGAATTAGAGTTTTAACAAACTTTTGAAGATTTCTAGCACACTTTGTAATTCATGATACAGTAACCAAATCAAAATCACAAGGAAAGAATTTACTGGTCATCTGAGTAATTTATGTAACTGATGTGAGAACTGAGTCAAGATTTCCTCCTCTGCTCAGTTTTTGAGATTATACCACTGTCATTAGGCCTCTGACACTTTACTACGTAGTTGTTTGCTTGTAATTGAGTAAGGTAGAATTCATTCTTTGTGGAAACAAGTTTTCTGCTTTTTCTGCTTGGAGTACTTGCTTATATCTAACTTAGTATCATAGTCATACCTTCTTCTGAGCTTGGAAAGTAGGATCTCTTGTTACCTTAGCAATATCCATAGGAACTGCCTCAGAGCCCAGGCTCATGTACATCTCACTCATGCCATTTGCTAGTATTTAGTTAAGCCAGAGCACACTCTCCTTTATGATTTGTTTATAATTATTTTTATACATTCTGTGCTTAATCCTTACTGTTACCCTCTTTGAACACACATAAGGACTGTTGTTTCCATTTGTGGACTTTGTTCTGGTGTTGTTCTTTTAAAGGTCCACTTCCCTTCCTTTTTCTTGCAGTTGTGGGGGTTTTTTTGTTTAGTTGAGTTTTTATTGAATTCTATTGAATTCTTTCCCAGTATGTGGCTGGGAGTGTGTGATACCAGAGTGTGTGATCTCAATGTGGCAGATTTTGCTCACAGGTACACAGTTATTTCAGCAGCCTGGCATGGGCAGGTGTTCTTCAGTTCTTCAATCAGAATATGTAAAGCAAATACAGTCTTTTCAAAGCATATTAAACCTACAGAGCTTTAGAGGCAAAGACTGATGAAGTGCTGAAGCGAGAGCCCTGATTCTTAGTCCTTTGGGACATGGATCAGTAATGTCATTGGGCACTATTGCCAGGTAGTGCAACATAACTAATGAGAAGATCCAGTTACAATAGCAAAATAGGACATATTTTAAGCTTTTTTGGCAGTTCCTTCTTGCAGCATTTAAGAAGGTAATTGATTAAGAGTGACTGTATTTGGATCTCGAAATTTGTGAGATTTTAGCGTTCCATCTAAATCCAGGTGTTAATCTCCCTGTGTCTTTTATGCAGCCCCGCTGTTGCTGTTGAATCAGCATCCTCATTTTAGGATGTCTGTAGGCAAGTCCTGATTTTCTGAGGTTTGCTCCTGGTGGTTCTGGGTAACAGTCTGTTCAGTGCAGGTTTTCTTCTTCTGTAAGTGCCTGTAAAGGCCAGATGATGAACTCTGCATTAGTTCTGGCTCACTCAGCTGGCATTTGGGCAGTAGTGATCATTCCTCCTGGAATATACCTGTGACTGTGAGCTGCTGAGCTGCCAGCTGGAGCTGCCTTTGTGTTTCCATGGAGCAGTGTGCTATTGCTGACACCACTTGCATCACTGCAGCTGCAAGGGTGGCTCCTGGCTCTTCATTCACCTCCAACTCACACAGCTGAGCCCAGGGAGTTCAGGGGAGATGTGTGTGCATGCAAGTGCGTGTAGGCAGGCACTGAATGATGCACTGGCTGCTTTCATTCTCATTCACCACTTTCTCTGTTGCCCCTCTTTGTTCCCAAAAGGCTTGTGTGATTTTCTTGAGATTTTCAGTTTGGCATTTTTCTAAATAACATGAGCCTCATGTGAATGGGACTGTAAACTTAACACTGAAGGAGGTGATCTGGTAAAAATAAATCTGGTTTCTTACCTTTGTGAATCAATAAATGTGTAGCCTGAATTCAAATTTCTTTGAGAGACAAACATTTTGTTTTTCTTTTACAACGTAAAAGGCTAATCTTGGATCTATGCATCTGTAGTACTTAACTATTTTAAATAATGGTTTGTCCAATGTACTTAAAATGTCAAATTTATCTAAGACAGTTGGTAAATTGAAAGAAATTTATAAATAACTTTGAAAACAACTGTTTTTTACAAATACATCATTTAATTAGCTGGCCTATTGTTATAAACCACCCAGACTCCAAGTGGAAATGAGTTATAGAAGTTTTATTGAGAACAAAAAAAGCCAGTAAAGCAAGAGGGACAGTGCTGGGAGCATGGCAAAATCCCAGAGGCTTGTGCACAAAATGGTGAGTTCACCTTTTATACCCCTGATATTGCATCAGCTTTATGCATATTTATTTTTGGTTTCACATAACCTGGCCCCATGTCACTCTTTTTGGCGCTGACGTAGTTCTGTCACTGTGGTCTTTGGGGTTATCATTGGATGAAATTCTGCTCCTTTTGAGGTTGAGTCTCAAAAGTTTGGCTAACATCAGTCTGTGCAATGCAAACTCATAAACCCCCATTACAACACATGAAACCGTACTATCCTCCTGAAAGCCAATTGTACCAACACTAACTACTTTATAACATGTATTATTATCCTAATATTACCATTATAATAGCAATTCCCACTAACTTGTTTCTCACACATATAAAACTGTTGGTTAGACTGTCTACAACTCGAATATTAACAAAGCATGTTTTTATTTCATCTTTCATTTCCATCGCATTTGGCACATTAAAGTTTAGGAGGTCCAACTATTCAGCTGGTTTGCTGCTTTAAGAAACTTAGGATGTATTTTTGGAATTTAAATCTCTTCCTTTCTGTCTCTCCATAAAGATATGAGTAGGTTTTGTGCATGAGCAACAGATATGCTTTTAAAATTCAGTTCAAGTGTGAAGGAAAACTCGGTGTGACTAAGCAAAGTGACGTAGTGATGTGATAAGTTTGCTTGCAGTTAACTGTCAGTCCATTGGCTGTGAGTTCATAGTACTTTTAATTTAGAATATTGTTTAAAAATTCTAGTTTTCTTCATGTAAGTAATGGGTTTTGTCTCTTTAATCATTTGCCTGAGCCTGTCTTCCTGGAAGTGAGGTGGGTGTCCCCTCATGCCCTCCCTTGGCCTGGAGAGAAGTGCAGCTGAGTTACAGATGTGTGATTTTGGGTGCCTTGGTGCTGCCATTTTGAGGAGACACAGAGAATGCACTGCCTGCCTTCCACTCCCTGGGAGCAGTAATTTGAGGGTTTAATTTCCCTGGCCAGCAATTTTCATAAAAGTTGACAAAGGCAATAACTTTTCTCCAGGTTTTATTGAAATTGGGAAGTAGTTTCGAACCATACTGTGGGAGAAGGAGGGGAATGTTACTGAAGTAGACTGAGAAGAGCTCTGTTCCCTGAGGTGGGGAAAAAGCCAACTCTGCTTTTGCTTTAGCACAGGAGACTTGAGGGTGCATTATGCAGCACTATCCATCAGCCCTGCTCCCAGTTACCTTTGGAGCAGTTGGTGTAAATCAGGCAAACAGATTTACATAGAACTGAAATAAAAATGGAATATGGTCATCATTAAAGCAGATAACCTGCCTGATCAGTTGTGTTTTATCATGATTGCTGACTAAAACAAAAGACTTGTGGATAGAGAGGGCTTTATAATGCCTTAAGACAAATATTTTGTAGCTAATAATACACAGAATATATTATAATACACAGAACATATGCAGCTACCCTCATATGGGTCTATAAAAGCCATTCTGTATTAGGGTGATGTGTGCTGTAGCAAACAATGATTTTTATAGTAGCTTTCACATGCATAATTATGTCTGGAAAATAATGTCAAGAAAAAGCTTCCAAAAATATCTGGACATGAACAGCAGGTGAAATGCAGATTAAAGTAGTAAAATGCATATTAAAATCCGAAATGGATTTTAATGCTGTCTTAGAAATGAAAATGTGAAGGGACTCTGCACTGCCCGGATGTTACATCTGATTTTAAAGGGTAGGTTTATAGCTGGCTCAGATTTCAAAGGTGAAGCTTTAATAAGTAAATCAGCTAGCTTGTTCATAGCTGAAATTTTCTGAAAACTGTGTTTGCTGGTTTATTACAGTTCCCATTCAGAATAATGAAAGTGCCTAATCAGGCAGTTTGCTCACCCAAGGTGAGCTAAATATTTAATAGGGGTATCCTGGGTGTGTGTGTGTTATTGTACTGCACAACAAACCCACAGATTCAATATGTCCCTTATATTCCTTCCCCTGGCAGGGCTCAGCAAGACTTAATGTCCTTTGATTTTCTTCTCTGGAAAGCTGCCTGCACTTGGCTTGTAATAGCAAACACTGTGAATTGTAATACTTTCAAATACCAGTGTGGGTATTAGATAATTTTAAAGAATGAGCACCATAACAGTAATCCATATGCAGGAATCTATATTTTATAAATGGAAGTTTCCAGTACACAGGAAATATTTTCAACTATTATTTTATTACTCCTTTATCTGGAGCTGAGAGAAATAGAATATAAAAGGTAGTAAGTAATCAACATCCCCGAGGTTAAGATCCAGAATGGATTAAAGTTAAACACTGGGATAGTGTTACTAGTATACTAATATTTGTGAAAGTTCTCAGTTATGAATAAAAATCATACCTTAAAGGAAATAATGTAGCTTTTTCTGATGCTTCTCCTAAGTGGAATGGAAGTGATTGATTAACCTGACATTTAATCTTTGGCATGCTTCAGGGAGTTTCTGCCATATGTTCAGCAAAATGGTGTTTTTTTAGTAAAGTCATGTTTAAACTATGGTAAAATGCATAGAAGTGTATTGATACTTAATAAATATGGCATGACTAAAGAGTGTTCACAGCTTATGATTTTTCCCCCCTCCTCCCCCCTCTTCTTCTTTTTTCTCCTTTAAACAAAAGGCTGACTTTGGCTCCAATAGGCTTGGCTAGTTTCCTCTCCCACCACATTCCCCAGAAGGAAGCTAAATGAATTCTGTCCATAAGAAGATTAAAAGCTGATGGGGTGGGCAGATGTTTTGTTTTCTCAGGGGTGAAGGAAGTAGCATGAGCTTCTCTGGCAAGTCTGAAGATAATGGTGGTGGGAGGGAGTGTTTTGCTTGTAGTTAAATTGCAGAGAGGCATTTATACCTTTATACCATCATACACTTCGTGTGGTCTTTGACCTTATCTTGATGGAAAAATAAAGATGTATTCTGGGTTTGTGTATTAGTGGTTCATTTACTCCAACACTGATTTGTGGTGAATCTGTTATGCTTCAGGATAAATTTAGGTGTTACTGTGAATTTTATTAGCTTTTTACTTCTTTGTTTTTCACTTTTAAATGTTTCAAACTCAGACTTTTCCTTCATTATTTATATCTTTGTTCATTTTACTTAGTTAGTTTTCAGTTCTTTTGCTTAATATAGTCCAATATTTTTCTTTTCCTTTGATAAAGCCCTGGCTGCAGTCTGGCTTACTCCTTATGACCAAGCTGCTGTAGGAGAAGCTCATGGTGGACCCTGTGTGTTTTGCAGCAGAATTCACAGAATTCTCCTGGAATGAGCTGAGTCTTAGCCCCTGAAGCCTCATCTGTCTGTGGTAGCCTCCAGCCTGGTGCTGACCTGGGCGCTATTAAATAACTTAAAATGACAAGTTACCTGCCTTTCCCATCTTTGGATCCTCCCGGATTCCAGGCTTGTTAAGGGATTTTGTGACAAATAAATAGGTTTTTGGAGGTGCCTTTGTGCTGACACAAAAGACAATTAAAAAATAGCTGTGTAAATCTTTGGGGTAAAAAAGGCCCTCCCCGTGTCTGAAACATGACCGTGGTAGCCTTGGCTTTGGCAGTCAGTGCCCTCAGGGACTTGGAGACCTTGTGGAACTTCTCCCAGAGTTCTGTTGTAGCTCCTGAGCTCCCCAAAGCAGGATTTGTTTTAATAGGTGAAAATCTTAATTCCTATTTCATTTGTAATGAAACACAGCAGGTCTTTCCAGGAAGGAGCTGTTGCCACCTGAGCGTGGCTGGGAGTCCTTAGGAAGTTAAGAGTCTTCAATAATTGTCTGTGTTTTTCTGTTAAAGCAAGTACTTCATAGCTCTGCCATTCACAAAGAACCTTTTCTCCTTAATACAATGGAGGATGCAATCTAAAATGGCAATATGGAAATGTTCCTTAAGGCTATATCTAGATCAAGGCACTCAGATAAATTAAAGCAAATTACCAAAGTGTTCAACATCAACATTCATAAGTTATAAAGCATTAAATTGCCATCGGCTGGTGATGTCTTTAGGAATAAAATTAATTCAGGGAGCTGTATGTAGTTTAATTTCCTTGGTTTACAGTGAGTGAAGGCCAATTTACTTCTGCATTGGAAAACTCGCATGGGAATTTAGTGCATTTAAATTAACATGTTCTGACTTCTCACCTTTCCTTGAATCTTGATAAACCTCCAGATCTTTGTTGCCCATTATGAGGTGCCATTCCTTAGTGCTGTGTGTGGCTCACATGGGATTACAGATTTGATCTGCACCAGAGCCACCAATGCAATTCAATTGCTGCTCTTCCCTGCAGGCAGTGATGGCTGGATTATCCAGAGCCAGCAGAGCATTTATTAACCAACCTGCAAAGGCTGCCTGTTCGCCACAATGCACAGTTCAGCATCCTCTAATCTCATGGACATCCAGCAGCAAATTCAGCACCTTTGTTTTTCATCATGCACTTTTCTGTGTGTATATATCTGTATATATAGAGAGAGTTAAAAATTGGAAAGGTATTTTTAACTTTTGGGTTTATTTTGGTTGGCAAACATAAGGGTAATTTGTTTTGCTTTCAGTTTTATGTTTGGGGTGTTTTAAGTTGAGAAAGGAATAGGAAATTAAATTGCAGTGGATGCTTAATAGACTGTTTATTTTAGGGCATAGTCAGTGCTTTCACACTTTACTTCAACTGCCATTACACAAGAAAAAACATTCATTTCCAGTACTTAAACTGATGAATTGAAGCATAGCACTTAAAATTTGTCCACTTATTTACTTACATAAACTCCTTAAGGCAGAGTATTTTCTCTTTTAAGTGCTTTTCCTGCTTGTGTATTTGCCCTGAAGGATGCATTTGTGGATTTTGCATCCTTTATCTCCCTGTTTAATAGAAAGAGATGTACTGTGTAATACTTAACTGAAGTGCTACAATTTACAAGGTTTGTAATTACTGTCCATTATTCCAAAGGATTTCTAGCGCTTTTAAAAATAATTTTTCATTTAATGCAGTTAGCAGCAGCAGAATAAATATACTGATAATTTCTGCTCCCATTCTGCTTGTGGGGAGGATAGTGCAGTTCTAGATTACAACATCCCTATAGTCCAATCTGTGCATGTGAATTTCTGTCTTCTGCCCTTGTATTTTTCGGTAAATGGGGAAATTTGGGTAATATTTCTGTGACTTGTTGGTTAAATTCTACCAACTGTTTAGGGAGGGAGTATTGGTAATAAATTGGTACTACTTTTTTTTTTAAACACGTAATTTTGATTTGGTCTAAAATATCATTTGGTGCCACTGTTAAGTAAAGAGTTGGTCTGCAATATATGATCAATTCTCTAAAGGACTAAAACTTGTTAGTAGGCTTTGAAAATGTTGTATAGAAAATCCAGAAACTGTAGTTTGGTGTTTATTAGAAGCAGACACGTTTGTGTCATCTCTGGGAGTCATAAAGAATTGGTTTTCAGGGAGTTAGTGTTTAAAAGGACTAGTTAGGAATTTCTCTGAGAGTGAATGTGTAATGTGTTTTTGAGGTGTTTGGGTGAGGAGGGAGATTGTTATGGGGTTTGTATAGAAAATGCTTTGTTTTTTATATTGCATCTTGCAAAGACTCATTTCTAGAGGTTACAGCATATCTCTGATAACTTGAGAAAACCTGTAGCTGTGAAGAGCTGGTTTTAAAAGGAATATGGGACAAAAAGAAAAGAAAGCTTTATTGATAGTTGGGAAAACAATTTTTTTTTTTGACTTCACAAAATCCAGGGACAAACACCTTCTTATCTGTGTTGGCCACTGAGACAAATGAAATGCCAAATGTTTCAGTTTTTTCTTTTTTTCTGTGGAAACACATCTCATTGTCATCATTTTTCACTTCAAGTAACTGACAAAGCCAGTGTGAAATATGTTCAGCAAATATGTAAAGCTATTTTTGCCCAAGCCTTTTAAGTGTCACAAAAAAAAAGGAAATTGTCCAGCACCTTGGGTTACACAACTGAATATGATGAAGAATATTGTGATAAGGAATGGGGGGAAAAAACCACTCTATTCCATGTAAAATATTTACAATAAAAAAAAATTAATACAAGATTCATAGGTGTTTTTTTCTTACAGAATTGGAAAAGGTGAAACATAAATACTTGACTGGTTGTCATAAGGAGTCTTACAGGCAAAACCAAAGTAGTGTTTCATAAAACTCTCAATTTATGGAATGTGTGGAGAAGATGCTACTTAACAAAAGTGTGCTCCTGGGTGTAAATTTTTTTAATGAGTAGGAGGATGGCTAGGAAGAAATGTCATTGTGTAGTTTATTCTGGTTTTCCCATTCCGCTCTGCTAGCACGAAATTTGGACAATAAATCATTCAAACTGCTTAACTTTTACTAGCAGAAAATATGGAAATGGTGGAAGGAAAAAAAAATTGAAATGGTTGAGGGATCTGGGCAGTGCACTTCTTAATGTCTGGGACAGCATTCTGCTTCATTCAGGCTTAGAGCCTCCAAAATATTGTCACAGGGCTCTCACTCCTTTATTAACATTCATGAAAGCTGGAGATCTGAAGTTGTTTGCAGCATCCATTTCTCAACTGAATTTTGGTTAAAAACCCCATACCTGTGATGAATGTAGCAAACAGATTTGCCTGATTTTTAAAAGGGGGATGATTCATACCCGGATAGTAGGAAGTAGTGACTACAGCTTTTAACTTGGAATAAATTTTAATTTTTGTAAAGTAAAAGAGTTGTGATTATTTGTCATTATTGCCCTATTTTTTTTTTACCATTTTGAGAATTCAGGGAAAATATTAGGTTTTTCAATTAATGTAGATAACTTCCAAAATAGTTAAATAATGTAGAATTTGATCAAATAATAAAAGCAATCTGCTGCTTCAAGTTTTAAAAATAATTTCAGATTTGGAAGACAGAATTCTGTCATGACATAAATAGAGGTATTACTGAAAATATTTACTGTTGAAGATACATCTGTATATGAACAATGTGGTTGTTGGGGTTTGTGGATTTTGGTTGGTTTTTCCTTTTTCTCTTTGGTATACTTCACTGTGGGTATGGCATAAGCTTTGTAATTTGCTTTTTGAGCCATGGAGGTGTTAGTTGTTCCCTCAGGTATATATGAGTTATTTGCCTTTATTTTAGAGTCTCGAGTAACATTAAAAATACCTCTGAATTGTCTTATTTCTTTACATTTTTGGGACATAAAAATGTTATCCTTTTCCACACTAAAAACCGGTCAATAAAAGACAATATTTTAAATTAGTTCAAGATGATACAATGGGAAATTGGTTCTCCTCATTCAGAAGGCTGGATAATTGAGTTGAATTTTTATGGCAGCAAGAATCAATGTCTAGGTGGACTTTGGAAGAATGCCTATAAAAGGACTGGCATTTGCATTAAGCAGCAGTGCTAAAGTTTTGACTGAGTCACAGATGGTGCTTTCCAGTGTTTCTTTTTTTGTTTTGTCATCTTGTATCAACCTATACCTTAGGGCAAAACAGGTTTAAAATATGACGTAAATTGAGGCTTCTTTTGAAAGTGATGACAGTGAGACAAATCCTGAATGAAACCTGCAGGATTGTAGGTTATTCTGATTCTCAGAATAGTTCTCAGGTTGTTTAAATGCAGGGTATGTTAAATATTTAGGACAGGCAGTGAGGAAGGTTTTAGTTTCTTTTGGTCTCTTGTCTGGTATTTTATGAACAAAGGATTTCTTGTGGTGGTTGGTTTTGCTCGTTTTAAACTGTGAGCCTCACTGAGATGTGGGAACACTTGGCCTTTCCAGAAGAAAAGATATGGTGGGGTTGTGGTTTCTCAAGAGTGTGCAGGGGTTTGGTGGTTTTAGGATGGCATGGATGTTTTAATTTTTAATTTAATATAAAACTTTAAAGAGTGTTAACAGCAAAAGAACTGGGAATACTTTACTTTCTGAAGACTTTTTTGTGTTGAAAAGATTCCTCTCTTAGATCCTTGCAAGCATGACTGTTTCTTCTGAAATCTGAATTTTTGTCATCTTGGGAAATTTTTAAAGATTTCACACTGTTTTCAGTATCTTAATCTTTTTTAGTTGGATATACTGCAAGACATTATCAAAGCTGGTATCCTTAAAATGTTAGGATGACAAACATGTTTCACACACTTCACTTTTTAATGAGGTAAAGAAAAAGAGACTTCTCCATTATGCCCACACTGAGCATCTGGGAGATAAGAGCTGGTGGTTCACAGAATATTCCTATTAAACAGTTGAAATGCCACTTATTATTAGCTAAAGCTAAATAGGCTAATAGGAGGTGGAGGCATTGCCGTGATGCCTGTGTCCCCAAAGCACACTGTGTATTCCTCAGCGCACTTTGGCCTCCACTGAGGTAGAACAGCTTGGTTTTGTTATTTTAAAAAGTGTATATTGGTTACAAACTGATAAAGACTGCATTAAAATGCCAGTTTCTTTCTCCTTCTCTTTTCTTGAGCAAATGACATCTTGAAGGTCACCAACACTTCAATCCACCCTTCAGAAAGTGGTTTTTTCCCTCCAGCCTTCCCAGGAAAATGAAAGCCCTTTGAGAAAAATCCCGTCAAAGATTTTAGCAGTCTTGACTTCTCCACCCTGGACACTGTGCACATCTTAAGCATTCAGATGGAAACCTTTGAGAGTACATAAAGCTTTAAGCCATGAGTACTCCCTGAACTGGAGGGACTTTTTTTGGGTGATAATTCAAGGTTACTGTCTTGGTCAGAATGTTTTGACCAAAAGCACAGTCTTGAGCAAAGTGAAGGGAAAGGTTCGTCCCCTGTGGTTATAGAGCAGTTAGCTCATGAACCAAAATGCATCATTACTATCATTCAGTTAGTATTATCAGGAAAACTGTCAGATTGAAATGCTTAAGAGAGCTCTTGTAACTGTTGCCATGGCAATATCAGAAAAGCAACGTGATAGTGTTCATCCATATCCCATGTTCAGCTAAATTCCTTTGCAGTCTTTTAACTGTGAAAGGAAGGTACCATGTTGTACCAGACTCTGGGTTTTTTGAGCTGGAACAAATGAAGGCTGAAATTAACTCTTTGTGTGAAGCTTAAATACAAATCCTGGGCACAAGTGATCTAATTTGATTTGCTCTTGGTTTGCTTGTGTGCTATGTGTTAAAGTACTCTCTGTGGACTTAGTGATCTGCTCTTCATGCCATCGTGTCATGACTTGGAATTTGGTTTGGGCTTTAATGACACACATGCACTGCAGTCACAAACTAAAAATTTTGTTAGAAAAATGGATTTACCTCATAGGTTTCTACTTTCTCTAAGTGCAAAAGTGTGAACCCTTATGACTTGTATTCCAGATCCTGCTTTCTCATTTGGCCTCACTTTTGTAGCGCTTTTCCCTGCCACTGAGCCTGCCCTGTATTTCCGACCTGTGTGGTGTTGATCAGCTGTGCATTTTTAGTTTCACTCTTCTGTTTTCTGACATTTAAGCTACTTTTTTCACTGACTTGCTGCAAGGAGTTGTTTTCCAGAGCCCTCCCCCAGCCTCCTGCCCCAGAAAGCCTTTGCCTTCACTCTTGGTACAAAGCAGGGCCCACGTTCTGTCCTTGCTGACCTGCATTTGCACAATGCAGCGTCTCAGAGCTGGCAGTGCAGCTTCCCTGCCTCCCCCCTTCCCCTGGGCTGCCCATGGGGTGGCTGGCCGTGGGAAGCAGGGCTGGATGCCCTGGAGATGGGATCTGCAGGAATATGCCAAGGCCAGTGCCGTGTCCAGTAGGTGTGCTCAGCAAGGGGGGGTGACACTGTGCCCCGAGTCACATCCTGCTTTGGAAGGACAATCTGAAATGAAAAGGAAATTAATGCTCTTCATTGAGAGTTCTTGCAGGGTAACTGAGTGATTGGCCAGTATTTATTTATTTGTGCTATTTGACAGCAAAAGAAGGATTGAGAAATCGCATCTAAAATTGGGAACATACGGCAACAACAAGGGATATTTTTGGAAATCAGTTACAAGCCTGTTCTTCCCAAAAGCACAAACGGAAGAAGTAGTAGCTTCTATATTAGCATCTTCCCTCTCCCTTTCATTTCCTCCTAGGACGTTTCCACACATTGCAATGAGCATTCATTCGAGAGAAAAGGTTCTTTTGTCCTGTGGGATTCTGTTTCTGTAGGTATTTTAGATTGATGTGTGATTAGGGACTGTGTTAACATATCAGGAAAATAAGTGGGAAGAGGGAGGCAGTCTAAAGTAATGGCCTTTAGGTGCTTCCCTCCCCTCCAGTGCCTGATTTAGCCTGGGCTTGGAGACAGTTAATGCATGTCTTAACATGTTGATATATTCTGAAAATATTTTGTAAATGAGGACTGACGTCTTCTATTACTGCACTGCAAAGAAAAGCAGATTCTAAATTGCTGTGCTAGTAAGGTTAACCTGAAAAGCAGTCTGTCTCATCTCTTCTAGATCACTGCCATCCCATAATTTAAGTTTATAAATTTAAGCAAAGATCTTAGTGGACACTGAATTTTCTCTTAGAACAACCACTGACACTTGGAAGTACCTTGATATGTAATTTTTAAAATTTAGAGCAGATTCTGAACTTTACCCATGAAAGATCTCTCAGTGACTGGGGATGGGATCAGTTCTGCTACACCAAAAGCTGTGGTTGTGCATGTTGCATTCTTAATTCCATTGGTGTGGGATGTGCAAATATATCACACCACTGATTTAACTGGAGACGTGAAAGGAACAGTTCTGTTGTTCAATAACAGCTTTTTTTGGTGGGACTTCATTTTGGTCCTGTAGTATCAATGTGTAAATCTTTATTAAGTTGAAAGTTAAATAAATACAGGGAAAAGATGGAATTCCAATTTCTGATTTTTTCTTACTAGGCCAGCTTTTTAAAGAATTTTCTTTGCCATAATAATGGTGCTGATGACATCACAATTTTTTTTCCCATCATTAACTTTTGAGCCATTATGACATTTTATACTTGTTTTCAACCTGAAGCAGACACATGGAGAATTAAAAACATTTAAATCAAGTATTCCACAAACTCAGTGAATAGTTATATCCTTCTTTTACTGCATTGCAGACATGTTAGAGTTTTAGCTACAAGTTTGTATTACTAATGAAGAATGCGTTTTTTCTTGCTGTGTGCAGAAAGGAAGTAAGAGAATTTGTCCAAGCTTTTAATGATATAATTAATTATTGCACTGTTTTTAACATGAACTGTTTTTATATTCTAGTAGAATGAGCAAATAGCTTAAACACAAGCTAGAAAACAGTAAGACATTCAGAGAAGAGAATGTTAAGTGTTCATTCTGTAATTGCATATTTCATCATACAAAATGATTCCCTTTTGTTTCTGAAAGCTTTGCAACAAACTGTGCAAGAAAACAGTATTTGGATGCAAATGTTTTTTAGTAGCCTTTGACCATCTTGATAAGGATTCAAGAATGTTTATAGAGCAGTCTCAACTTACACCCAAACATTAATACAAATATAAAAAATCAGGTTGGACCCTTAAAAGGGCATTAAGCATGGCTTTTTATTTATCATTCTGGTGCTCCTCACTATCCTGTAAGTAGCAGGAGGTTTGGGATGCTGAACTCATGGCCATTGTGCCGTGGTTCTGCCAAGCTCGGGCAGATCAGCATCGTGCAGGAGCTCCAAAGCCCAGCACCCAAGAGGTGGTTTGGCTGCCAAACTTGATGATTCCAGTGCCAAACTATTTATGGTTTAGTAGTAACCTCTTGGACTACACCCAGGAGCCAGGAACAACATTTAGGACCAGCCAGAGTTGGCAAAATCAAGTACATCACAGTGGAGCTGGAAAGTGCCAAGGGCTGGGAGCAGCACTGAAGTCCTCTCCAGAAGGCTGGACTGTGTCCCTGGCGAGCACTTCCTGGGGAGAGGGCACTTACAGCATTGGACATCTTCCAAAATTCAGTCCCCTGCAGTAGTAGCTGGCTTCCCACGCTCACTCGGGGGGTTCAGAGCGAGCACTGCAGAGCAGAACCTTCCCACAGTGACCTTCAGCCAGGGCCTTTCAGCTGCATGTCAGCTGGGAGTGAGCAGCACATTGAGTGGGGAAAGCTGCAGTGGCTGCTGAAAGCACGCTCCCAAAACACCCCTCACATGAATGCCAACAGGCAGCATGTAAACTGAGTGGATGAACTTCTAATTTAGTTGGGGAAGTCTGCAGAAGAGAGTTAGTACTTTTACAGATATTTGCTTTCCCCAAAACCAGACATTTATATGATTTCAAGTGTGTTGGAAATGCAGAAATGTACAACTAGCACACCCCAAATACAGCAGAGTAAAATATTTAGTGGAGGATCACCAAAAAGATGGTGTTGAGCAAACTCCCATCTCCACCTTCCAGAGGACCTGCTGGAATTGCTTCAGGGGTGCATCCAGTGCTTTGCAGTCTGTTCATATGTGAGAGCTCCTGCAGACAGACAGCCTGAGAGCTGCTGAGAATGGTCAGTAATATGATTTATCTTATTACAAAGGAGAAAACACTGCTGTGATCTCCGTAGTACGCATGAAAACCAGGCTTTAAGGACTAGGGAACACTAGAAAAACCAAGTAATGCTAAAGCTAGGAATTTCTTTCTTCCTGAGTAGCCTTCCCAGAAAAAGTGAAGTCTTAAGATCATAAATATAATCAATTTTATTAAATAATAAAAGTACATCAAATATTTGTATTTTATCCAATTAATAAGTCCCAGTCAAACAGAAAACTAACTGCAGTTTGATCATTTGCTGATGATCAGAGGTGGGTATTGCTTACCCTGGCACTGTGACAAGCAGTAATAACCTGAATCTGATACAACTCTGCTGTAACAGTTGGAAAATAAGCTTTAAAAGTTCTGTTTGTTAGAAAACTGCAAACCTGTAAATAGATTTAACCCACTTCTCAGAATTTATTTTCAGTGGTATGCATTGTGATTTTCAATTGCTTAGATTTTGTTCCTGCCCATATTGCTGGCTGGAACTCTCAATCTTGTTGTGACTTAGTCTTCCCCACCTATAAACTCAGGTGTGGGGCTTAATTTTCTCCAGCAGATGTGTTTTCACTTGGTTTACCCTTGCTTTTTGTCAAACAGGAAAGAGCAAAACAACATGTTTGATTAGTTTCCTTCTGCTTTGCACAAAATGAAATTTTGTCAAGAACAGTGCATGACTGGAACTTAGGTTTTGCATTTCTCATCAGCCTTTGAGTTACCTTGAAGTATGTAGGGAAATTAATAGCAGATCCAACGAATTGGCATGAAGGTTCTAAGTGGAATGAATGTTACTTGGTACCAGGTCTTAGGAGCTTGCCCTGTGGCTTCTAGAGAATGAAGTAACTTTCAGTCAGCTCTTCGTGGACTGAAAGTTGCATCCAGAACACCACTTGCATTTCTGAAGGCAATGTACAAAGCAAGCCTTTGCAACTTTGATTTAATTTATCTCTTCTTACAAACCAAATAAGTAAGCTTTTCAAAACTGGACCTGCTTCAAGGGAGTACATTCTTAGTGCTTTAGAATTTATTGGTAGTGTCTTACTAAATTGTGACATTGCTAAAATGTGTTGTACATTAAAGTAGTGTATAATAATTGTCCTGTGGCATTTGAAGGTAGAACCGATCTGCCCTTTGTGCATTTCCTTAGTTTTTAATTTTTCACTTTATAGCCGTTCTGGATAATAAGAAATCATTACATGGAAGAGAACTAGAGCTATGAATGCACTCCTCAAAATAAAATTTCAGTGTGGAAAATATGCTCAATCATATTTTACTGGCACATGAATCAGCAATTGTACCACCAAAGTGTGCATGCTTATTATTGCATGTTAACACAGAAATCCTTACATACCCTTTTTTTTTAAAAAAAAAAAATCTCAAATTCGCTGGGAAAACCTTTTGGTTACAATTTCATCATATTCAAGAGCTATACTTCTTTCTTTAACTTAAAAAAATAATTTCTGGCCTGCAGTGTGTGCTGGGCTCAGTCAGGGCCGTGCGTGGGGCTGCTCCGTGGTCACTGTCCATGCGCTGTCTGTTTATTTACACGTGCCCCGCGGGGCCGGGCAGCAGCGCCGCCCCCAGCCCTCAGTGCAGTCTGCGGTGGCGGTACCTGCCGGCCTTGTCTTTGGCCGCGTTGGCGCAGGCGTTGTGCTTGTTCTGCTGTAAGTGGTTCCAGTATTTGATCAGTTCGCTGGGTTGGAACTGATGGGAGGTAATTAGGTGGCTGTATTTACAGCTGGAGTAAGAAACTCGCCAGTGATTGAAGACAAACTCGTTGGGTGGGGGCATGGGGTCAATCCGCAGCTTGGCGAGACAGATCCCCACGTACACGTCCTCTAAATGTAAACGTCTGATGCTTAAGGAGACCTTAAAGATTTTTTCTGCTAAGTCTCCAGAAAAAACATAACCAGTTCCAGAGCAGAACACAGGATAACGTTCGCTTGGATACAAATCGGGTGGCATATACCACTTGCTATCCTTGTTCCTGTTAGGTGCATAACCTCTCATTAAATAACCTGTAAAATACCTGTGCCTTGGAGGAAGTTCTGGTTTCAGAAGCTTGTGTATTAAATATTCAGTATTGACAAACATATCGCTATCAGTTTTCATAACATACGGAACATGTGGACAGTAGGTTGCAACCCAGTTCATTCCCATCAGAGTTTTTATAGTTAAATTGTAGTAGGTGTCGAAATATTCTTGTTGGATGATGTCGTGGTACTGTCTGCTTTCCTCAAGGATGGTTCGCTGGAGGTATCCGTTCACCTTGGTGCTTAAGCCCAACAAAAAAATCCGCACGATTTGGATGCCAGGTGTCAGGCTCTCGTTGCCCCAGGTCTGTCGAATTGCTTGCCTGGCCTCCACCTGGCCTGGCTCTGCAGCTATGAGCAGTATTAGAAAAGGGGTCTTTTCCTGGCACTTGTCGGGCTCATTAATGACGTATTTGAAATGATAGGAAGTTGGATGCCCAGTGCCTTTCTCGTTGTAAATGCTTCCATTGGCGCTGAGGGTATTTTCCAAACCGGTTACTCCCTGTGGGGACAGATCTGTGTTGTTAGGGTTGGTGACTGTCTGGGGCCTGAGTGTCTGAGGCACAGCATCTCTCCACATGTTCCTTAGAGAGCTGTGGTTGGTCTCACTTTTTGTAGATCTAAATCCTCGGATGGTGTAAGACATGGGGTTTTCTCTGAATCCAGCCTTGCCTGGCAGCCAGTCGTGATGGTTAAAGAACAGAAACATGGCAAACAGAAACACCAGAGAGACCAGGCCAATGAGATGGGTGCGAAACAGAGACCTTTTGGTATTCCAGGTCATCTTTGCCAAGCAGCAGTGTCGTCTTCTCCACTGAAGCATGTTGTAAGGATCCAGTGATGGGATATGAGACGATGCTCAAGGAAAAGGCTTTTCCAATTGGTTTAGAATCCACTGCTATTCTTTGGTATTCATTTTCCTTTTAGTTGAATAATTGTCTGCAAATGGCTCACTCTGCAAAGAATTAAAAAAAAAAAATCAGAACTCTTTCATTTTGCACACTCATAAACAGTTACAAACAGAAACTAGATATAAACATAAAATTGAGGTAAATTTACTTTTTCAAAGAACAGCCCATGTCAATGGAAACAAGATTTGACTTATGCCAAAAGCCAACCTTGTTTTATGATTTAACTTGATTTGTTAGCTTTTAAAAATGCTATTTTGCTTGGTAAAAGTTTTGACAAACATTCTGGATACTAAAGATAAAGAGGGAAAAAAATGGATCACGTTAGCAGGAAAAAGTCTGAAGTAGATGTAAATAGCTTCATATTCATGACTGTGAAATCCTTGTGGAGTGTTTGAAAAGGACTGAATGAAACAGCCTTGCTGGCAGATGGAAGGTTTATTGGCATTAATTAAAATTGATTTGACATGCAGAGGCTCGGATGGCTCACAGTTTCCAAGGCCTTTTTGCAAATGGCCATACCTGGTGGTGGGACAGACGGCGCGGGGTTGGCGATGGCAGAGCTGTGTTAGTCACAGGACACTGCCTGACGCGTCTCCACCGGCCCCCGCTGTGCCAGGAAACTCAATGAGAAGATGCACCTGTCAAAATTAATTTTCAGGGTCCAGTTAGCTCACTGCACAGCCCTCAGATGCCACTGCAGGGTAACATTCCTGATCACCTTTCAGGCACCTTTCACCTTCTACTCCGCTCTGGAGGAAAACATTGACTGGAACACTGGGCTGTGGGGCCAGGCTCAGAGGCAGCTGAATTAAAATGAAGCTCTTGATTCTTAGTAGACAGAGATCTTGGGTAATGATCATGTTAACTGGAAATAAAATTGCTCAGGACTAAGTTTCTGGCCAATTATCTGATGATCATGATACTGGGTTGGGTTTTTTTTCCCTCTATTAAAGTATATGTAACTACTGCATATAGCAGTTGGAAATTTCAAATATTCTGACTAGCAGCTGTAGCTGTAGGAAGAAGTGCCAAAGTAATCTGTGCTTCATTTTCTCTTAAATTTTTGTTCATATTCAGGAGCAGAGTCAATATGGCAGCTTCATGATGCTGCATATTAAAAGCTGATCACATCATCTCGTAAATGAACTTTCACTGTACAATAGCAATTCGTTTGTGATTTTCAATTTGCTCTAATTTATTCCTGGGCCCTAGGGTTTTGTATAGGAAAAAGGAAGACGGTTGAACAAGAGTCCATAGAAAATGCTGTTTCTAATAGAAATATGTAATTTATTAATTGCTTCACTATCTTCTTAAACCAATATTTGGATTAATTTGTGCATTTAAAAACTAAGTGATCTGTTACATGGGAAATTACAGGGTTTAACGTTGTAAGGGAGCAATTTAAGATGAGATGTCAATCGAATAACAGGATATTAAGTTGTACGTGTGTGATGCAACATGCAGTCTGCCCTGTTCACGAAAGGGAATGTTTGTATTTCGGAAGGGTGGGCAGAGGGGTATAAGTGGTGTTCATTTTACTTACTGCCAGTATTTTTTACCTGCGGAGCGAGCGGGAGCTGCCTCGCGGCCGGTCCGCTGCCTCAGCCACCCCCGCCAGGGGGCGACGCTGCGCGGCCATTGTGACGCGAGAAGGGCGCGCGCGCCGCGATGCTTCGGGGGCACCCGAGTCCGGCCCGAGGACACCCGAGTCCGGCCCGGGGACGCCCGAGTCCGGCCCGGGGGCACCCGAGTCCGGCCCGAGGACACCCGAGCCCGGCCGGGGACGCCCGAGTCTGGCCCGATGACGCCCGAGTCCGGCCCGGGGACGCCCGAGCCCGGCCCGGGGACGCCCGAGTCTGGCCCGAGAACACCCGAACGGCCGAACGGAACACCCGAACGACCCAGTGCGCTTCAGCTGCTTTTATGCCTATGGTTTTAAAGCTTGCTGAAAGTAGGTCTGATTTTCTTATTAAACTATTCGGGGCTCATGGCACTTCCCGGAGACTCAGCTGTCTCTGTAAAATCCTAAACGCTTGTGTCTAAACTGTGTACTTGAGGAATTAGCCTGCCATTCCATGCTTGTGCTGCTTTAACTCGAGTGTTGTCCTTATGTAAAAGAAGATAAGCCCCAAATGTGCGAGGCTCGTGGTTATCACACCATTTGCACCTGTTGGAAAAACAGAAGCTTCCCCTCAAAATTGGTAATTTTTAGTTTGTGTGCAATTAGTGTGCAGTGAGTTGTAAATGAACATTCAGCTCTTCGGGAATGCCTCTGTATAAGCAAACACAAATGTCACTTCAAAGGAGAGCCTAGATAGATCTCAGACAAGTTAATTGCTTGATAGCAGATTGGAGGGCAGCAGTGGGAATGTTTGATTAATTATTGTTCCAGTGCATGTGTCCACAGTTTAGGAAGAAATTCAAAGCCAGAATTTCACGAATGTGGGGTAGCACCCAGAACTCAGATTAATTTTGTCACACCGAATTGTTCCACTGTAGTTCTATACTACAGTCATTAGATGGAAATACTTCAGCAAAAGTGCACTGCACTACTAATCTTTGTTTAATCTAACAAAGGTAGTGTTTAATGAGCACCTACTTGGATAAGGCAATAGGCAGAAGTGAGAATCTTAAGTTCCATAAATATCTGTGTAAACTGAAAATGGTTTGCAGGTGCTGTGTTTGTTTCCCTGGTGCACTGAGGAAGTGTCCCAGCAAAGGCAGCTGCAATGGCTGAAGCCTTTTTGTATTAGGCTGCATGCTTACATAATGCACAGGAAAAGAAGTTTTACAGTGAGGGTCAGAACCAGAACCAGACAACATTCTAAAAGAGTTATATTTCTTTGGGTTTGGTTTTTTTTTTTTCCCATATTTCCTTGATTTTTCAAGGTAGGAGTGTCTTAGAAAATCTGTCTCTGTTTGCCCTTTAAAAAGGCATTTTATGAATAGGAGAAACACCCACACCTATATTTCAGCTTCATAGAACTATTGACTGAAAAATATCCAGATAACTTTGGGCTCATCTTCTTTGCAGCTGTGTGTAAAACATTTCAAAATATACAGTGGGGTATTAAGCATTGAAAATACAGCAGCAGCATTTGCACCTTTGAAAAAAAATACTACATGCTAGGCTGCATTATTTAAAAATAATGTAAAAAACTGTCAACAGATATTAAACCCACAATCGAATTGTATAATAAAAATATGATTTTCTCTCACTTGATTAGGGCTAGAGCATTATTTTTTTTTCTCAAATACTTAAAATTCCATTTCACAGAAAGTTTATGAACAGGCACCAACTATTGACAGTAGATAAGCAAACCTAAGTGTAGCAGAGGGTCTCCAGAACACTCATCTTGTCCTCTGAGAGTGTGTTGTTGCATGTAACTGCATTTTGGAGATATTATTTGTGGTAATGCTGCTTCAATTTTGGCACCTGGCAGTGCAGTCACAGATGCATTATCAAATGCCAAATACATAAACTGTGAATGCCTCTTGAATTTTTATTTGTGGTCTGTGCTCTGCTGGTGTTTTGGTTCCTGGTACTTGCAGTTCTGCTCTGTAATTACAGCTTTGAAAATTGGAGCATTCGACTTCCTATTCACACGTCTTGGATTTTCATATTTTGATTAGCTGTGTGGGCAAACTCTTAAATTAGAGGGAAGAGTTCAAAAGGCAGCCAGAGTCTGTATTCTGATGAACAGCAGTTGTATACTGGGCCTCATTTAATGTGCCTGACTTCCCTTAGGAACTCCATTAGGCTTTTGCACAAAACAGTATTTGGGATAAGGTTTGATGTGCAGGTTTTTCAATGCCTGATACCAATGTCTTACATCAGCCAGTGTGCTTCTCCTGGAGTGTTGCCTGAAGGTTCCTTTTTTTGTTGTTGTTTTAAAAGTTCCATCAAGTGACTTTATATTCTAAATGTCTTTAAACTGATTTGAAACTGGTCTCTGATGCCTGCATCCTCTTGGTTTGTGAATGCTTTCCAGCTGCAGTTGTTTTATTTCATGGTGGCATTGCCTTGGGCAAAGAAAGCCCATTTGTATTGACATTTAATGATTTATTATAGCTTATTGGTAGATTCTGCAGATAAGGACTTTCTTTCTGTGGTGTATTGAATTGCTATAGATTTAGGTCTTAAATTAGTATTGCAAATGTTTATCTTTTTTTTTGTCACTAGTGACAAAGAATTTAAATTTCAACAAAAATCAGGAATGAATGGCAATTAGATGGAATGTCATTTTACAATCCAAGTTAAACAGTCAGTGTTTTTCATATTAAACTGCAGTTTAATTCATATTAAATTGCAGTGATGGCAGGAGATAAGTTACGTGCTTACCATTTTGAGTGTGTAGTGTTTGAAGGTTTTCTTTTGGGATGTCAGGGAGCCTGATGTTACTTGTAAATCGTGGTGCCTGATTGCACTGCTGATGGTTTAAATCATGCCCAGTCTTTTGCATGCTCCCAATTTATGCTTGGCCGGTAGTGCCCTTGTGACATTTTGCTTGTGTTTGGGGGGCAGAAAAGCAAGTGTAAAAAGGGCTGAGGGGACTTTTAAGATAATGTCTTTTGACTGTGTGGTCTGTTTTGATGGTTCAGTGCTCTCAGAATGTCACATTATGGCCATTTTACCGTGCTTTAAGATTACTTCAGATAAGGATTAATTCTGACCTAGTTTGAGAGGATTTCTAACTGGTTTTTCTGTATTGGAGGGTTTTTAATTTCTCAGTTAAAAGCAATCATTACAGGAGCTCCATTATCCCTTTAATCCTTCCTCTCCAGCCACAGCAGCCTTGGCAGACCGTGAGCAGTGCATTTAGTCAGTGTAAGGGAGTGACATTGTGCTGGGGGAGAGCAAAACCTGCTAGAATTCTTCCTCCCTGCTCAGAGACACTGTTATCTCGGGGCTCTGCAAATTAGGAACGATCGTTATCTGTAATGGCTGAAAAGGTAACAGACAAGCGAATGAATATCACACACAAGGGTTTTGACATACCTTCCTTGCTCAGGCCATTTATGGTGCAGGATTATACCCACAGCAAATAGTTTGGGCACGCCATCAGTTCAGCGAGAAAGATGCTGCCGACCATGCGCACATCCCCCGGCAGCCGTGCCTGCTGCGGCCGCTGTGCTCGGGATCCGCCGTGCCCGGGATCCGCCGTGCCCGGGATCCGCCGTGCCCATCTGCCTGCCCGTGCCCGCGGTACCTTCCTCGCTTGCCAGGGCCGTCCTCGGCTCGGGGCTTTTTGTTCATGCCGCAGACAAAAGGACAGGAGGTGGTGTTGCTGCGGGGCTGCCTGGCGCTCACAGCCGCTGCATTGCTGCTCTCACAGCTGCTGTCTCTCAGCTCGGACAATGCAGGGCTGTGTTCTGCTCTCCTCAGGATCCATATTTCGGGTGCAAATGTTAGCAGGGAGTGCTGCTGCGTACTGCCTCAGTTGTCTTCGGTAATAGGATCTCCCTCCGTTCCTTCCTTCATTGTTGCTAGGCAGTAATAGAAATGGTTTGGAGTTGTTCGAACCCAGAATTGTGGTGTATAAAATCCACGCTGTAGTTCTTCGCCTGCTGCACAGGCAGGCAGCAGTTTAAATGTGGGCTTTGACAGATGCTGTCTTCTGACAGAGCAGAATTTAACGTCACTGCTTGGCTGAATCCCACGTGATTGTTTGCATTCATTTTGACTAAATCCAAAGGCAGACAGGAAGCTTTACAGGCTCTTGCTCTTATTTGATAAATGAGACGTACTCAGTTCATGCACAGTGGTAGGTGAATAGTATAAAAATTGTATGATCATTAAGTGAAGATTCGAGGGTTTTTACAGATTGTTTTCACTTTTCCTTGACACTGTAACTTACGATTCTCTAGGAGATTTTTAATGCTTGACATTCTATTCTCATATTCCAAAAGCTGTTCTGCAGTGCAAGGGAATTATAAGCATTTAAATGCTGAAGCTTGATTTAACCCATTTGACTCTCTTGGAACACAAATGGTCTGTGCCTTCATGCCGAAGAAAAGACAGAAATGTCTTTCTTTGCTCGTGTTTCCTTTATCCATGCTTACTCTTTGAAAGCTGCTTTTTGTTACCTGGGGTTGTTCAGTTGGGCTGTGATGTATAAGCACATGCTGTATAAGCTGAGTATAAGCTGCCTCTCTGCTGTTCATAGCATTCTGCTATGGTCTGGCATTGCAAAGTCAGAGGCACTTAATTTCAATTATTGATGAACCTAAAATGTCTTTTGTCTGTTGCAGATATACCTATGTCATAAAATTTGTCTTTTTGGTCCTAAGGAAACTCACATTCCTTTCATTTCTCTCCTTTTAATGACTGACCCTTCTGTGCTGAAGCATCTTATTATATTTACTGTATAAATAAAATATCATAATACCTGAGAAAATAGAGAGCTAGCAGCATATTTACCCAGGTATTTATTAATCACTAGGTTTGGCCACTCTTTTGAAAAGCTAATGACTAGCTCTTTAGACTTTTTTTTTTAGTCAAAGAGTAAAGAAACTGTAATTTATCTGTGTGTCTGATTTGTAGGGTTGGGGGTAGGCATGTCCCTTACTGGGAAATAAGGCTTCCCCAGGCAGTCAGTGTGTTTTATTATTCTAGATACATAATATAATAATTTACTAGAAATGTAATCAGATTTAGATCCTCCTAACTAAATCATCTATGTACACTAACCCTCTCTATTAATTTAGTCTTGTTTGTAATGCATGCATTTCCTAACCTAATAACAATTTCCACAAATCCTTTGATCCTATCTGAGGACATTTTAGGATCATGAGCATATTTCCTAAACAGTAATTATAAATATAAAATGCACGTCAGTAAAGACTTTGTATCTCCTCCAGTCTAAACAAATCACTTTTTAAAAACTGGAGGGGAGGGGTCAGTGTGGGGGTGGAGCATGAGAAGAGGGCCTGTGTCCAGCACCACTCACTGAGCTGGGACCTTTATGAATAATCGAGAATCAGTGCATTGAGATGTTCCATATGTGCCCAGACTACTCAATTCCCTGCCTAAACCCACAAAGCTTTCTCACGCCTGTCCTGTAGAATATCCAGAATTTGGTGTAGTCTGTTGCTGGAGCACACCAAACTTGTGAGAGTGTGGCCAGGAGTCCTCCCAGTTTGCTGCACACTGGGCTAGGGGTAGGAATCCAGGTGGGTTATTCATGTGGTCAGTGCATCCATCAGGACTTAGGCAGAAGGAAGTAATGCTTTTGTCAAACACAAACATGTAAATCTCCTTCTGAGTTTTGAATTTTCACACAAGACATGTAACCTTGTATTCGGGAAAGGAGTTCAAATCTCAACAGAATGGTTATTAAAATCTGCGCTGTTTCAATTTCATTGATTTGCTGCTGCTTCACTCTACCTGATTCCTAAAGCTTGGGAGCTATAGGTAGGATGTTTATGTATTATACTGGAAGAGGGAGAGCTGTTTTTATTTTTCTATAAATGCCCATTAGTAAATATTAAAGGTACAAAAATCCCAAGGGCTGTTTTTCTAAAGAGAATCCTTTTAAAAAGTAAATTTAAAAGGGAACAGACATCAGCTTCAGCTTTTAATTAAATGGCCATATCCCTTGTGTGTAGCCTGTAAAGTTCAGGCAGAGCTGTTGTCTGTTGGTATGTGAAAAAATTGTCATCTTGCTTTGTGAACAAATCGAATATTGAATTCTTAAATATTAATGATAATTTTATTTTGTTCATTCTCTTTTTTTTTTCATTCTTCTCCCAAATAAAGTATGAGCAGTTCTTTGATCATCTTATAGAAAAGTAAGAAAAAACTTTCATTTTTGTACTGCTTTCCATCTGGGAGTGACTGATTTAGCTTTAGAGTCAAAGTTTTGGGAAGAATTCCTTTTTCTTTTATAGCACTTTGTTCTTTGCTGCTTTCCTGTGGTACTGTGCATTTGTGGGTATTTCAGAAGGGCAGGTCCTGCTTTGGACTGGAAATAGGAGCTGCAGGTTTTGGTAATCTTGCTGGGCTGGAGGTTGGAATGAGCTTTATTTCAGGCCAGCCTCAGCACGAAGGGTCAGTTGACTGCTTGTTCTCGATGCAGGGAGTAGTGTGTTCTGTAATGTTACTATGGTTACATCCCAAATTAGAAGCTGCAATGTTGGTGTTTGAAAGGCTGCCACCTATTAAGGCTCCAAGGAGTAAGTGAAGATGTACAGCCTGTGTGAGGAGCAGAGTTACATGACCAGGAGCTGGAGTGCTCAGTGAGTGCTGCACACAGACCAGGGGGAGAGGGAGAGGAGAGGAGAGGAGAAGAGAGGAGAGGGCTGCTCACAACAATACCCTGTGCACCTGGCCACTTGGAACTGAGCAGAACGGACCGATGCAAAACAAACTTGTGGTGCTTTGGAATAGTTTCTTCCAAAAACTTAACACGCTTTACGTGTCATTTTTAGAGGGTGTCAGCAGAGTTTTGTCTAACAGGTTTTATAATAAACTCTTAGGTTGAGCCATTCAATAAAGTTCTGTCTTGACAACATTAGGAGAAATGAATCAAACTAATTTGGATTAATTGCAGTAGTCAGAATGTACTGCTTGGTAACTTGTGCCTGGTGGCACAGGCCCTTGAGAGTTGAAATATTTAGGCCATAGGTCACCTCTCACTATTCCCATATGGCCTGTGCTTTCTGGATACTCCATGAATACTTTGCAAAGTTCATTTTATCATAGTTAAATGGAGTATCTTGTCAACTGTAATGTGTTGAAAACCTTTCAAGTGACAGTTCAGAATGATGAATGGCAACATTTTCAAGGCTGGTTATTCTTGATTTTAAGCTTTGTTTTTACCTTCTGGAAATGTGTTAATACAGAGTGTCATAAGTGCTTAGTTTTAATTTTCCATGTTGAGAATTATGCTCTTTCTGCTCTTCAAAAAAATTACTTCTTCAATAAGTTCATCTAGAGTGGAGACAGGGTTGGAAAATACCTGGAATTTGCTTGGCTGCTCTGATACCCCAATATGTTTCTTAGCTATCCCAGATGTGTTTGTAAGTTAATGAAAAATAGCAATCTGGAAATGACCACAAGTGTCAGTATTGTCTGCCTTATTTTGCTTAGTAGATTTTCACCATTGCTTAGCTGGTAGTGAAACCCAGCTTTTACACTTGGTGCATTTTCTTATAAATGGTCAAGATTTTGCACTCTGTTCTAATAACACCCAAGCCATAAACTTGGTCATTTCATTAAGTACTGGGTGTCATAGCTTCAGAATTTGAATGCAGCAATATAAGTCAATCTGTAGAACTAGAAAAAGTAAAAAGTCTCCAGTTATGAAACACACATCATGTTTTATGGAGTTGATTATTATGTTTTATTCCATAAGGAATATAAGCACATCTGCAACTTCACAAAGTTGTGAAAGAGGGGGAAGTCCAAGTGATGTTTTCAAGTCAGAAGGGTGTTTCTTGGGAAACATTTTAAGGAGATGTTCTGTAATTTGAGAGCTTGTATTTTTTTATTAAGTAAACTGATGTTCTAGGTGTCCAGCTAGAATTCAGTCTGTTCTCCTATCACAGCTTTCTTAGAGAAACACAGGTTTGGAGTGCTTCAAAATGCACTCAAAAAGCCAGAGTACAAAATCTAAAGTTTTGGTCGCTTTGATTAACTTCTGGTTTTGCGTGTTATGCAAATGTATATTGGACTACTTTCAAGATGTGTTTCTTTCTTCAATACTATGTTGTTTTCTTTATCATATCTTTTCTTTCTTCTGTATTCTGATTTTTCATGTCCTCCCCCAGGCATTGCTTGCAATTATTGCTGATCTCAAGTGCTAAATGCAGATTTTATTCTTCCGGGGGAATGGACAACGTAATTTCCTTTGTATTGTGCAGGATTTTTGGTTATGTGGTTCTCCCCTGATGAACTGACAAGCCAGTGCCAGCAGTAATATTTTCTGCCTGTCACAAGTGTTGCTTTTGCATTCTGAGCAGAGCAGGGGCTTTATGAAGCTTTGATTGAGCACAGCGGGGGAGAGGAGGCCGAGCAGCTGAAGGACCAAAAATTCACAGGCAGTTTACGGTGGGAAATGGGCTGGTGTTTTCCCCGTTAGCTCATGGCTTGTTTCATTTACCTGCCTGCACTACATGATCCAGGTACCCCTAACACCACCCTCACAATCCCAGCAGGAGAATTAGAAAGGAAAACTCCAGTGGTTACAGCAAGTGAGACTCTCGTGGAAGAACTGGTACTAAATATCCAATTTCAAAGCATGGAAGATGGAATGAAGATGGCATCCTGTCAGAGATAACAGGCACCAGCTTTTATGCTGAGGAAGGAGAATGTCTTGTTCCAGCTGCTGCCACCTGTCTGTGCCTGATTTCTTCCTTTTCTCCCCCTTCTCCCTCAGGCCAGACTCTTGAGGCATCCCACACTTCTCTCCCAATAACTTAGAGACTTGGCTCATCAGCTTCAGCAAAGAATGCAGACATCCTGCCCAGCATTCTTCCATGCTGGAGGAGCCAGATAGATTTGTGTGTGTGTGTGTGTGTGTGTGTGTGTGTGTGTGTGTGTGTGTGTGTGTATGTGTGTGTATGAGAGACCAATTAAGAGATTAGCAGCTCCAACTGTTCATCCTCTCACTAAGTTTTTTTCCCCGTGTGTATGGTTTGTACAGGAATATGGAGACATTTTGTCAGCCTCAGAATTTTTTAGTGCTGAAATTGGTGATGCCTTTGTTTAGTGAATATTAAATAAGGTGAAATTGAAGAACTGGACTTTCAGAGCTGTCAGAATTTCCTGTGACTTGGGGTGGAGACCTGTACTGACTCTTTCCATCTGTCCCATTTCCTCAGTAGCTTTAGTATGTTAATTCCTACAGCTCCATCCTGTAGGTATCCTCATTTACAGCTAATTCTGGGGGACATGAGAGGTTTACAGCAGAAATAACAAAGATTTAGCAAGTGCCTGAAATGCCTGAATCCTTTTCTTCAAGCACAGATGCTTAAACTAGGAAAACCAACAAAATCTGTGATAGAAAATCCTTTCTCCAGTGACTCAAGAGGTCCTATTCTTGTAATAAATTTCAGCAATATTTGTTCATAGCCAACAGAAAACCTGGATCATAAAATGGAGAATAAATCCCCTTTAAGAGCAATTCCCTCTTGCCCTTTTTTTGACATGCTGGAGGAACTGAACTTCCTCCAAACACTGTGCACATCACCCAGTCTGACAGAACTGCTTCAGCCTGGCCAGCTGGGGACATGTCCTGCTTTTACCCAGTATTGTTCCACCTTCATGTTTCCCTCAATTTGCTGTAGTTCCCAATCAGTGGAGATGAAGCTGCAGGCTTTCCACTTCTAAAATTCACATTAAACTTTAACGATGCCATTCCTTGAGTGGCTTCTAAGGAATAGGAAGCTCTGCTGTGGAAATCATGGATTTTGTCTGAATAACTGTGTTCATAATTCCTTCTGTAATCTGTGTAAGACTCTAGATTTATTTCATGAGCCTGAGGATTTTTCTCACACAAGTCACTAATGTAGAGTCAGTAACCAGGACTCCTAGAACTCAAATACTTGATTTAGAGGAAATCCTCAGTCTGGTTTGTATGATGTAAATTGAGAGATTACATTGATTGAGAACTAGAGAATTTCTATTATTTTCTGCTATCTTAAGCTGTATTTCAAACTGAAATTCCAGGTGTATTGTGGGTCATTTTCTGCACTTTAGTGGCTTCTAACAGAAGAAGAAAGCAGAGACATCTCTCTTGCATCTTGTCCACCTCAAGACATAATATTAAGAATCATTAATGCATTCTGTAGGGAGGTGTGTCTGTAACAAAAATAATACTGGTTATATTTAATATAATAATGCTGAATTAATAAAATCTGGCCTAAAATTCAAGATGATATTTTTCTGTTAGGTATATAATCTTGCAATTCATAATCAGCATCTGCAAAGAGTTCTATTGCTGATGTGTCTTGCTGTAGTAAATTTATAGAGAGCATTTGTCATCTAAAAAAACCCGCCTCATTTCTTAAAAACATACAAAACCCTATCATCCTCTTAAAAACCCCACAAAATCTCATGACCTTGGATGATGGGTTGCATGTTGTAGATTCACTGAAGTTTTCTCCTCCTGAAGATTTGTGTAATCAAACATTCAGACTTCTACAAAAGCTTTTTTCTGTAAGTTTTGGTTAATGCATCGTGGTTTTATCCATGTGCAAGTATTATGGTTTACATTGCATATTAAAAGATTGAACTTTTGATGAGACCAAATCTGACCCACTTATTTTTTGTTTTTTTTTCTTTCCCTCACACCTTTGGATCTCCATGTTAGTCTTTGCCTTGGTGTTCCTTATTTTGCCAAATATAAAAAGCCCTTCTGTTGTGTTTCTAGGTAAACAAGCAAAGTGATAAACAGAATAAAATTTCCTTCTTACTTTACTAAGGCCTGGGTATAGTACAGAAAGGGAATCCCTTTGTTTGAGAATCTAGGTCATCTCATAAGAAGGTTTCCCTACTGTGAAAGATTTACATTTGCCATTTTCTTTGGGGTTTTTTTTCCCCTTCTATTTTTCCTTATGATGTGCCAGTATGTGTACTCTTGTGCTGTTTGCCTGATGACAAGAGGGGAAGAGGGTTTTTTTAATTCCATGTAATTAAATGTCACTTGTTTGAGGTGCATGGGAGGAAGGGAGTGAGCAAGGAGATCTGTCAGTGAAGTGGGAAACGCTGGGTGCAGCAGGCAAGGTTAGAGCAGCTCTCTGGAATCTCTGCTCTGCTCTCCTCTCCCCGGCAGGTTGGTTGGGACCAGTGCCAGAGTCAAACTGGCTGTGTGTA
>VZSR01001436.1:550006-590871 GCA_013398615.1 Brachypodius melanocephalos
GCTGGGTGCTGTGGCTGGAGGCCTGCTGGCCTGGCAAGGAAGCCAGCAGTGGTGCTGAGAAGCTGCCCTGAGCTGAGGAAATGGTGAAATCTGAGGCATCCTCCATCATCTCGAATGGAAAATGTGCTACCTGGAGGTATCTGATCCCAGCTGATGGAGATCTGAGGGTGATAATAAGTTGGAGTTTTCCTTAGAACAGCTTTCATAGTGGTAGTGCCTTCAGGTGTGTTTCTTCAAACTAGGCACTAGTCAGTGACAGAAATTTTTGTTGGAGGAGATGAGGATTTTTGCTCTTCCTTCAGGTTAGGCACGTATTCATTCCTCCAAGAATATGCCAATGCAGAACCTGCGAAATAAGGAAGAAATATGTAGTAATGTCAAGGCATTAAATCTTGTTTTTTCTTACATTTTCAAAACGTCTTTTTGGAAGCACAGGAATAACTAGAAAAGTGTGAGCTCTCTGGTCTGTGTATTTACTATCAGCCCGTTGAGCTACAAGCGAAATTACGCTGCTGCCCATGCTCGAAAGGTGATGCTGCTGTTTTGTTTTGGTGTCTTTCTCCTAAAAGTAGAGCATGACCTGCCTAAGACAAGGAAGTTATTGGATGAGTGTCTATGAAATTGAATCTGTTTGTGACTGGTAAAGCCATCCTAAGCACATCCAGAAAGTTCCAGGGTGTCATAACAGAGGAATCTTGTTACACTTTGTGTTGGTTTTTTTGTCTCTCGTTGAAATCTTGGCACTGAAAGCCAAACTCCATTCCAAAACATTGTCTTCTCTTAGTGGTTTACTCATTTTTATTTCCTGTCGCTTAAGTGTTCTGCTTTCTGAACCGAGGGGATTTACTTTGCAACACATTACTGTAGGAAAAAAGAAACAAACTTATTTATTTTTTATCACTGACATTAGACTTTTCAAAGGTGAAGTAGCTATTTGGAGTAGCAGGCCAGATGTGAGGGCTGAAGGAGAGCTGAGGAGGTCTCTCTGCTTATGGCAGATTTCCTTCAGATCAGCTGTGAAATCCCCAGGATCATCATGGATCACTGATGGTTGCTAACACACGAGGAGCAGAAAGAATGGTTGTAGTGACCCTCACCTGTGAATGTGCTGACTGCCACTCTGTCATCTCTGGTGCTTCTTCACGCTGAGACGTTCTTCAAGATGAATTTGTGTGTGTGTGTGTGTGTACAGAGTGAGAGGGCACAGCCATTTGAAACATTTCAGAACCTCTTGCAAGGCACTTGTGGGTCTGCTCATTTAGTCAGGGGGTGGGGTTTTTTTGCAGCCTGTATAAAAGTTACAGCATAACAGGAAGATCCTAAAACCTGTTGGTTTTGTAGAGCCCTTACCCTGTCCTCGTCTTTGAACAGGATGGCCCCAGACTATGTGAGACCTTGTCAGTTGACCTTTATTTAAGAGAATGCATTTCTGCACTACCAAAAATACGGCTGAGAAAAGTCATGTGATAAACCAGTTATCCTAGTGCAATGCTAGAAGCTTGGAGATAGTCTATCTAGTGTATGGATTGTGTGTAAAATGAAAAAAAATTAAAGTTGAATGCTGTCATCTTAGTGCTTTGAGAAGGGCTTAATTTAATCTTCTGTACTAAAGAGAGAAGAATAATGGGGAATTTAGATATAATGCCAAAGGAAGCTGAAAGTAGAGGCAGAAGCCCAAATGGAAAAATTCCTCTTTTGTGATACAGCCAGAAGCCTTCCTGTCTTTTAACTTAATGCATGATTTATTGCCACTGCAGTTAGTTTTTGATATGGGCATGTAACATCATCAGCTTTTCTATGCTCCAGCAGGGGAGTATGAATGATAGGTTTCTTCAGGATAGCAATCCCAACAGCCATGTGCACAGTCTCTTTGGGGTCTGGTATTGTAGCAATAATACACAGATGCTGTTAAAGCCGTGCTAGCACTAAAACCCATGAAGGCTTCTTTAAACATCTCTGTTTCTCAAGAAGCACACAAGTAGAAGGCTTTGTTGCTATGATGCAGATACAGTCTATATTCTTCTTTTGTTTGTCCTCAGTATGAGAATCTGTGATATGTGACTGGAATGCTTTTGTGTCCCAGGTGGCTTTGTTGGGTGATGATTAATATTGTGATGCTGTTGCTTGGTCCTCCTGTGTGATTTCTTTTGGAAGGAAACCAGCCATGTCCAAAGGCTGTATTACTTTTGGCAAAGAGCCAGGCTTTTAGAACATGCTGAAACGGAGACAACTGAAACTTTAATGTATGTTGTCTGTTTGTTCTCTGGGTGTAAACCAGAAGGTTTTAATTTGTCGTTGTGTTGGGGGGATTATTAGGTTGGATTTTGTTTTGTTGAATTTTGGAATCTATAGGATAAGTATAAAGGCTTAATTGAGAAAATACAGAATTTTGTGTTCAGGTGGCCACCTGGTGCTTTCTGCTGACATGTAAAGTAGTGTGATTTTGTGCTCTGTAGTAGTGATACCTGCAAAATACTTCAGCGTTTTTATCTGTTTACATCTATACCTGGGGAGGGAAACTTCAGACCTTTTGTAGTTACCCAGCTGCACTCAGTGGAAATTTCTTGATGAAGGGGGAATAATAAATGTTTTGGTCTAATTTGAGTGCTCCTTCCTAACTGTAAATAAAAGAATATTTTAATTAAAACAGACTTTTGGAATGAGAGTTCTACAATGAAAAGTATGTGTTGGAATGGAGCTCACAGGGAAAGCTGGATCAGAGAGAACCGGAGGACAGGGTGATGAATGGCACATAACAGCACCAAACCCTTTGCATTTTTATTCAGGGTGTTTGATTATGATGCTGCATATGAAATCTCTACATCCTGCAGCCAAAGAAAAGGCAGTCTAGAAGGCAGGTTTTGTCAGAGCTGCTGTGACTGGTGTAAGAGGAATGCTATTACTGCAGATTTTGGAAATGCTGACTTCAGAATATTGTGCTGAGAAAAATAGGTTAATGATGTTGACTTTAGGTGGGAGCAGCCGTTTGAGGACACTGAAGAGCACAAGGGTTTGTTTTTTTTTTTTTTCCAAAGATGTTTTATTGTGTTGAATATCTAAATTTACCTATGGGAAGCTGCGGGTAAGTAACTCCTAAAGTGTAATTTTAAGTTTGAGGTACTATTCATACACTGCTTAGGAACTTTGTAGATTTGAAGTTTGTGTGAATATTCTTTTGAATCCCAAATTGCCTCCGTGCCCTGTCTTAAAATGTGGGAAAATGTTTCCAGGGGTGTGTTTATATTGTTGGTATCTGAATAGAAACATTTCAATCCAACAATAGATGTGGTATTTTTGTGTTGACATCTTTTGTTTTGCTCCATGCAAATGTGTGAAGTAATGGGGCAGAAAGAAACATTGCAATCAAATGTCAGCTCTGGTCATAACAGTTCTCAACACAAGGCTTTTTCATAGGGCACCTTACAGCAAACCTGGCCGTTGGAAATGTAAAGGATGTCCACAACAGCTGGCTTCTCTGATTTAGGAGTTTTAGTGAAGAGAAAGCTCATTCCCAACATGATCAGTAACTTTGTGTTTGGGGGTAGATTTTCCAGCTTCTTGTGATAAAATCTGAGTGTAGCTCAGTTCCTCTGAACACAGTGTGAGCCTGTTAACAAGGGCTGTACATGAGGAAAGGAGATGGGGAGCACAGTCTGGGCTGGCAGTTTTGGAGAAGCCCCAGCCCCAGGTGGAGGTGGGTTTGGTGAAGAAAGTTTTGTTTGGAGCTTTGGTCCCAGTTCCCCTGCATTTAATCTTGCATATGCTGTGTGTAAGTGCAGTGCTTGACAAACATTTCCCAGGGGCTGTTCTGAGAAAAGGGGAAATGACCAAACTGTGGTCTTGCCAAGGAGAAGTGACACCTTTGCTGTCACTGCTCACAGGGGTGCTTAGCCACAGTGTTAGAAAACAAAGAATGTCTGTTCGCCCCTTGTCCTCTCACCCCTGTACTCAACAAAACTCTGCTTGCATCCTGATTTGATTCATTTTGTCTTCATGGTAGACAACATATTTTCTTCCTTTCAATCCGTTTTTTTCACAACGAGTTAAAGCAATAAAATCGGGGAGGGGGGGTCTGTGAATCGTGGTGTTCCTTTGGTTAATTTTTTTTCCCCATATGACAACTAAAACTGAACTTGTGAACTGAGGCAGCTGGGGCAGGACAAATGTTCAGAGACAGAACTCTGGTTATCTTGTAAGCAGATTAAAACATCCAATTTTCCCCGTCTGGGGGAATTACAGGGTGTGGATAAATGCAGCATGTGCAAGTCCAGAAATCTTAACACTTTTGTGCTGGACTAAAACTCAGAAATCTTTGCAGAGAATTACTGCTCTGTTTCTGACTTGCTTGTCTCATATTGTGCAGATCTCTCTTGTGTCTCAGTATCTTGTGTCCCAATATTTTTATCACCAGCACCCAAGACAGTGAATCTGCTCTGTCTGAACGAGACTGTTGATCTGAGGGCTGTAACCAATGTCTGTTTGCAAATGACACAGATCATTTCAATAAATACACTTATTTTTTCCTATTTTGCCTATACCTACTCTTGCTCCACTTAACTTTGCTGTAGCCATTGAAGCATTGGGCATCCCACAAGAATCTCTTGGGGTGTGCTTGTATAGAAGTCACAAAAGCACAAGAAGAGTTGAGAAGAAAATCTGAGAGAGCGCAAGTTTTGTGACCAGTATTACTCAGCTCACTGCAAACATGTGGTTTAATATTACCAGCAGCTCTATTACAGTTACAGCAGATCTCACTACCATCAGCTTTTGAGGTTTTAAAAAAAGTATCTTTGCTTTTTCAGCTGAATTTGCATAGCAGATGACCTGTTGTGCATCCAGGAAGCCTGGAGTGCAAGGCACTCTGCAATTTGAACATTTTTTAGCCCTTTTCCTGGCCTGTAGAAGTTCAAAATAGCCCTTTCCATATCCAAGTGGTTACAGTCCCTTGAATGCTCACATCCATCGCTGTCATCGCTCAGTCTCTCATCTCTTGGCTTGTTTGTTACAATTTTTTATAGCTGCAGCTAAAGCTTTTGATCCTGAAAAACACATCTTTGAACTCAGCAGTGTTTTTTTCTAGGCAACACAAACAACTTGGAGTTCATCACTGCTGTTCAGCTTTGCACATTGGCTCCTCAAGGAATTCAGTTTCAGGATTTTCCCCAGATATTTTAATTCTTGCTGGGTGATTACTTGGAAAATTGCTTTCATCTCTCTGCCCATGACCACCCATGAAAATTGTGTTTTCTTGTAACATAATGCAATATATAAGCATAGTGCTGGGATTGCTAAAGCAGGTGAGGTACAGAAGAATAATATTAAAACTACTTTTCAGTGAATAGAAAGGAGAAGATCACATCAGGATGAAGTACAACTGGGAACAACTGGTGCTGAATAAATTTGTTGAACAAGCAATCATGAAATCGCCCAAGGTCTTTAATAGCTGCCTGTGTATTAGAATTCTAATCCAGCATCCCCTGTGTTGTAGCAATAGGAGTCAGTATAAGCAGGAGAAGGCTGGAAAGAGCCTCAGCAGTTTCTGTTGCATTGACATGTTTGACAGCATCCCACAAAGTTATCCAGTTACTTGGGTCTTGATTCATTTTGGGGATTTTTTGGAGGAATTTTCATACACAAGTCAAGGATCCATCTGTATTCATTTAGGCACCTGCAGAGCTTTTAAAAATATTCTTCTCACACAAAGCATTTCACAAATCTTTCCAGAAGTTGCAAAGGAACCTTTCTGAGGTCACGTAGACCTCTGCTCGTGTATTGCTCACTGAGTGCAGGTGCAAGTGGGTCTTCCTCTGCTCTGTACTGAGCAGCATTTTCTGTAATGTAAATGTGACTTTTCCCTTGAATCCCAATTCCAGTGCTGAATCTGAACACAAAACCAACAGTGCTGCTCTGTGTGTTTGGAATTTGCACACCAGTTGTGCTGTTGTGCAAATAGATTGCTTGAGCCCCATATTCTGTGATATTTTTGATAAAACCCGCTTCCTGTGAGTGACTAGCCCGTTCTCAGAGGCAGTATTGCAACTAGATAGTTATGAATATGTGAAGTTGTAAGTTAGAGACTCAAACATGAGCCAATTGCAGTAAATTCACAATTAGATAGAAATTCCAGTTCTGGAATACAAAATCCAGTTCTGGATGTGTCCTGGGCTGATTGTGGCACGCAGAAAACCAGTAGAGTAGAAACCTTCACACCTGGCTTTTGAGAAGGATGAAACAATCCCTTAATACTCCAACTGTGCTTCTCAAAACCCTTCCTGGCTGCCAAGTAATATGTGTGAGGCTGGCTTAGATAACTAACCCAAAGGGAAAGAATTCAAAGCAAAAATAATGTTTTAGTGATAACTGTCTTTGTCTTTTCACTCAGTTCAAGGAAATGAGTCATTCAAATGAACATAGGTAGGTATAGACAAGCCTTTATTTTTCAAACAAACAAACAAGTCCTCTGGAGTTCTCAGGATTAAGAGTTGTTGTTTTTGATGAAAACAGCTTATCCCCAGGAAAATGGAAGAGCTTACATGTTTAGTCTTCAGCACCAACATCCTTCTTCTGCTCACAAATTGCCATTTCTATAGCAACAGTTTGAGTTTATGTGACTGATGTAAATTCAAGACAAAGTTCTTAATTTTACAGATCTTCTGTGCAGTAAAGGTGGGAGGAGCTCTAGCACACTTCCGAGAGGACTCTTCAGAGGGCTTGGATGGTTTAATGTTGCTGTGGGCTGGGAGACAGGGATGTGACATCACCACCCTGAGTTCACACTCACCTTTATTGTCCAGCAGCTCCTTCCATGGAGCTTTCACATCTCCTGTGCTTACAGACACGGCTGGGCAAGGGTTTGAGCTCTGCCCAGCCTGCTGGGCACTGCTCTGGGCTGTCTGTGCTTCCCAGGGCTTGGCTGAGCTCCTGTCTGCCTTTGAACCCCCCTGTGATCGTGGCTGGGCACTCGTTTGCTTCCAGCAGGGCTGGTGGAGCTGGGGAAGGCAAATCATCTGTGCAGCCACAGCCACCTGGATCTGTCACAGCTTAACTTGGGGGTAATGCTTTTAAAGCATCTCAGTAGTTGTGGCTTTGATTAATTCTTTTCAAAAGATTCTCCAATGATCTCTGTTATTGTTGTTTTATATGCTTTTGTCCCTAGTTGCTCACTAGTCGTTACAGTTTTCTTTTTGATTCAGTTGTGATTTGGTTGGTTTTCTTTGCAGAACCAGAATATTTCCTAAGATATCAATAAGTCCAGGTAATTCAGTCAGGTTTAAAGCAAATTTCTTTTAACCTGGTAATGAGCAAGAAATGCAGTGAATATTTTTCCTTCAATGACACTCATTGCCAGGTCTAACCTGGTACTGAACACACCCATCAGTTCTGTTTAACAGTGTCACAGTTTCCAAATTTCGCTAATCTTCTCAGTTTTAATTCTGTAATGGATTAATAAAGGACCAGATTTGTAAGTGAAAGTTTAATTTGCATGGTGTGGTACAAGAAGTGTTAGTGTTTAAGTTTGGGTAGTCCCTGGGTGGCACCAGCAGAGTTTTATTTGTGTCACCCTCCCCTGGTTCTCCTTTCCCCCCCTCCTCCATCCCTGTAGTGCTGTGCTCATTCTCATTTCCTTACTCTGGTGAAGTTTATTATATGTACTTCAATATTTGGAAAACTGTAATGAGGCTTCTGTTACCTTTGTATGATTGACATTGAATTTTCTGGCATGAAAGTGAATTTCAGGATTGGAAGCCTTCTATGGATCAGACATGACCTTCAGTATAACACATTTTAATATAATACATTAAAGGTTGGACTCAGTGAGCTTGGAGGTCTTTTCCAAATTTAATGATTCTATGATGAGTTTTGTATTTTGAAATAAACATGTTCTATATATTTTTTATCAGTCCTCTTTATGTTGTCCCATTAGCTTTTTTTAGTTGTCCAAGTACAAGAAAGTGAATCTGTGCTGTTATTTTCTTGTGGTAGTTGGTATGGGAGTCCTTTGATAAATATGGGTAAACTTCTGTGAAAATTTGTTCTGTAAAAAATCTTTAATTCTGCCTAAACTCCCACTCTCCCTTCCAGGAAATAAGGAAGTTGAAACAATATAAACAGTAGAAATGACCTTTTCATTAATATTGCAAACAATGGAAGTGAAAGTGACTATAATACTAGTAGTATTTGCACAAATTCTATTTTTTTACTGTATAGCTTAAAATTAGGAAGGCAGTTAAAAGCTTGCAATTTATTATTTAAGTATGTCTTGGGGGACTGCATGCAGATTTGTGTGTGCATAGAAGTATGAAAATAAACTCTACCAGTTTAATGTATAAATAAAATGATTATGTGAAACACTAGTTAAAATATTACTGCAATTTTCTTGATGCAAACAGAAGTCAGAGAATTATTGAGACGGCTGCAGAGGCAGAGCCGCTGATTTGGATTATTTTCTGTGACTCTGAAAGGCTTGGATTTTTTCCCAAGGCTTCTAGGGGCTTTCAATTTTTTGAACAAAGCTCTGTGTTTTCAGAATCCAATTTATATGAAATAGATATTTCTATCAGGCTTCAAGTAGGGCATCTGGACCAGATTTTAGATACCTGCTTTGAAGTCTACACTTTGTTTTAGCTGTTTGTTCATGCAGTGATATATGCAATATTTAATTTATAGAAAAGTCGTATTCTTTTAAACTATGCAGTTGGTTTAGGTTTTTTCATAGTTCTTTAGGCTGGCTTTGCTAAAATTTTCAAAGGTTCAAGACTTTAAGTCAGGAAATGATAATAGAGTTGCTGGTAATTAAAGTGAGTTTTTACAGTTTCTTGTACCCTAAATTGAATAGATATATTGAAGTCTGTTCCTAAAGATAAATTTTACAAGCTTTCCATCCACATGTACTTATTTTCTTTCTCTTTTGGCTCCAAGTTTTCCTGTATTCCTCTTCACAAAGCTGTTCTGTGTTTTACATGCAGGCACTTGCTAACACTTCTTGCAGAATCAAATGTTACTTTTTGCTTCTAGTGCTTCTGGGCAGGAGCATGCAAGCTACCCAGTAATTTTCAGATTTTTGGGTGAAATTCTGGGACTAATTTAATTATTATTAAGGAACAAGAGAGTAATTAAATTTACCGAATTAAAGCCACAAGATGGCATCAAATTGTCACCTCTGTACTTTGCTCCTAATGGTTTTTTAAAAGGTCAAAATACTACAGGCTCTATCAATCTACATAGAAACCAGTTGGGAAAGGGAATATGCCATGAAATAGTGTTTCCTTCCACCATTTGAACCTGTGAGGCTGGCATAAGATACCTTTAATAATTTGGTTTTAAACAGGAGGGTTTATTTTCCCTCTTTAATATTAAAGTGTAGCAGGAGTTACTGCTCCGGCAATTTTTCATTCCAGTTGGGAAATGAAGGTGAAGGTAACCTAACTGGATGTTAATGCTCATTTAGACCTAAGAAAAACATTAAGTATCTAAAATACTGACTTTTTTTTTCTAAAATATATGAAAATAACAGTTGGGTCCTGCTGAATCTGTCACATAAATATTGGTAATGGGTCCTTTTTGTTAATTAATGCAGATAATTGCCGTTTTAAAAATTTGTTATTTTTAATAAGGTCAAAACCCACTTTAAAAGGTTTTAAAAAGTGTCTAAAAGAAAACAAACAGACAAACAAACCCCCAACACCCACAGTGTTAAGAAGCTTCAAGGCAGCCAGGTACTAACCACATGTCCTGAGCTGTTCTGCACTCATGCATTGGGGTGGGAACCCAGGATTTAGGTACATCAGTGCTGAACAGCAGAAGGAATAAACTGAACACAAACCCATCGTTGGCAGGGATGTTTTAAATGTCTGAAATGACAGAGAACAGCAGCACTAAACCGAGTCCCACAGAGCAGCAGATCCAGCACTATAGAGAGACAAGGCAGTGAGGCTCAGCAGAGTCTGATTGCATTATTCTGTGTCAGGTTAAAATGGAAATCATAAGTAAACTCTCTCTGTATAACCTTCTATGGTAAATTAGCAGAAGTAAACCCAATAATATGTTTTTGATTAAAACAAACGTTAAGTGGTTGTCTTAAAAGATTTGTATTTTTCAAATTACATGGTTTTGTTACTGGATTAGTTTCAACTTATGAATATTCATAATATACTCCTTAACAGTGTCAAACAGCTTATGCATGAGAATTAGGTATGTCATTTTCCAGCAAAACTGTCTAAGTATTCAGCAATTTTGAGGAAATGAATGTTCTTTAAATAGCTGAACAGTGATTTCTGCTGCTTGTGATGCTTAGGGTATGGCTGCACAAACAAAAGCTCCCTCGGCTGCAGTTGGAATTTGCAGCGTGCTGGTTACTTAACAGTAACTTTTAGATTAAAAATTTCACATGAGAAGGTTTGAAATATCCTCCCGTGTGCTCAGTGAGAAATACCTCTGGCCTTTACAGGGGGTGAGAATGTGCAAACAAGGAGTTGCCTCTGAGTAGCTGAGAGGTCACAAATCACCAGCAGCACCTCCTTGGTGTAGTTGGATGAAGCAGCTGCAGAGGTTATTCTGTGGTTACACCTGCCTTAAGAACAGAGCTTGGCTTAAATCACTGTGTTGTCTTAGGAAAAGCTTGTATTTCTATCTGAATGCTTTTGAAAAGCATTAATTTTAAATCCAAACTTAGCAGGACAAAGGAAAATACTGACAAAATTATCCTGATGGTGACTTCCTTGCTGACACCAGGTTTTCCTCTCCACGTGCAGGTCTTGTCAACCATCACAGCTCCGTACTCGTGTTCTTTTCCTCACCTTAGTAGTATACATTTCTCTTTACAAATCTCCTGAGGAATGTGGGGGTGAAATATTGATCAGAGTTTCTTTTGCTACATTGGCTGCAGCTTTTCCAGAATAGGAGGTTGTGGTTAGATCACTGAAAATTGGAAAAAGAGATGGAGTGTAAATCACCTACAAAGGATTGATGGTACACCTTCAGTCAGGTGACAGCTGAGCTTAGAGGAAACCTCAATATCAGGAATTGTGAGCTGAGGCAGGTTCATTCCTGACATTATCATAGTCTAAAGTACCAGTTTATACAAGTAAAAGCTGTGACCCCTATAATACTGATTTGCAGAATTTTGTTTTACAAAGAGAATGGTCATAGGCATGGAAGTGGGTGGTGTTTACTCATTTAAATGAATTAATTTCCTGCTATTAATCAGATATTTTTATGTGATTTCTTTTCTGTACTTAGTCGTTGGTTTGGGCAGGGGGGTGTGTTTTATTTGTTTCAGTTGCCATGTTCTCAAAGCCTTTTTTGTTTTAGGCTCCTGCACTGAGTTTCCCATCAATTGCTGTAGAGCAGACAATTCAGAGGAGAGTGTGAAGAACACCCAAACAGATAATTTGCCAGTTACTTCATTAGGCTCAAGCCACTGGTTGGGCTTTGGTTCTTATTTGGTTCTAATTGTTCCCAAGTCTCTGTGCAGCAGCTGCAGGGTGTGTTTGAGACATGGGGAGCACTGGATGAGGGGCAGAGGAGGCAGCAATGCTGCACTGAAGGTGTGGGACAGCACATAGTGATCATTATGCATCTGAACTGGATTTAGAAACTTGAAACTTGGCACTGCAGGAGTTGATGTTTCTTTAGCTTGATAATTTTCTTTACATTTCACCAAGTACTGTGAATGTAAGGAAGTGTTAGGAGGGAATTCTTGGTTTCTTCAAAATGAGTAACTAGTGCAGCACAGAATCATTCTTTTGACACAGAACATGGTCTCCTTCTACAGAAAGAGGTGCAAAATGTTTTATTTTTGCTTTCTTGGAAAAGTAAAAGCAAAGATGCTGTTTCTCAGTTGCAAGGCTTGTCTCGAAGGTAGTCAGCCTTTCCTGCTGCTCTTCCTCTAGAGTGGTATTTTCATTTTTATGATTTTCTGAGTAATTATTGTGAAAGGACATTGTCAAAAATACCTTTCCTCTGCTGCTATAAAAATAAGTCTTAAAATAACAGGTACTGACTCAACTGCCCTACATAAATGTTGGTATTTTAATAGTCAGGAAAGAGTTCAGCAGAATTTGGGATAGACCCATTACTTGCAGTGCAGGGTTAAATCCTTATACTAAAGATTAATGGGAGGTTGCTGCCTGTAAAAGTTACAAAAGCTGCTCACTGCACCAAATGTCAGCTCCAGCTGATTGTAACTAATCATGGGTGGCTTCACTAAGGCTCAGGGAGGAGAGGCTTGGGGTAAATTTGTGTCTTCAATGCACCTGTGTGGGAGCTTCTATTTGTACCTCAGAGATCATGAGATAAAGAGTTCTAACTTTCCTGATGGAAACATAAAAGCAGTTCCTCTAAGTGTTATTTAAATCATGGAACATGAGCCCTCTCATTAGCTTTCATTTTGCATTACAAAACACGCTGTTATTTATGCGTGGACATAGAAGTCTCATAATGCCTATTGGGAGTCCTTTCTAACAGGTTTTTGTCTGAGTGGGATCTCTGACCTTTCTCAATGTCTCATGCTTGTAGGATACCTCACATAGTGTTGAAGTCATTTTCAGATAAAATGCATGGTTTCATGTTAAAAAGGTGTTTTTCTTGTCAGCTCTGCAAATAGAAGTGGCTGGAATATACTGCAGCTTTTTAGCACGTTGGTGCTGTGTGTTCAGTGAGGTTTCACAGCAGTAACTGAGAGCAGAGTCTGTTCTTGCAGGAATTGTGCTGCTTTGGAAGCAGACGTGTGACCTCACTGTTTTCTTTGGTACTGTGTCGACTCTGGGGAGTTAACAAGAATAAACAGTAGTGCAGGTCTTTTGTGTGTTACATTAAGGTAATTGGATAAGGCATGAGCAGAACTAATTATCATGAGAGTGCTATTTCTGGGCACTGAAACTCCTCAAGTCAGGAATGCATTGCGATTTCTCGGTCCTGGTTTTCCATCCGAAGCACAAACAGATCTTCTTTGGAAATTTCTACAGCCAATTGCTTATTTACATTGCTAACCCTTGGTGAAAGTGATAGTAGATAAAATACTATAGTAGAAACAATACTATAAATAGGAAAGGTTTCTTTGAATGTACATAAGAAGAGTTTATGATTGGTTAAAATGTAAGATTGTAAAAGTTTGAGATTGTCTTTGCTGAACCTACAGCAGAATGTATAAAGAGTTTGGAATATTTTCTCTATTTTTGTCCATCTCTTTAGTGGAAACATACTGCTCTCATTATTGTGATATTTTCTGTGCCTCTGTGTTCATTTGAAAAACTCGTGTTCCTCCACGAAGGTCAGCTGCTAATGTTGCCTCTTCTGTCTTTTCAAAGGAAGGTGCATCTGCTCGAAAAACACAAACTCCAGCAGCACAGCCTGTGCCACGACCAGGTAAGGTGGGCACTGTCACCTGGGCTTCTGGCCCACACGGGCAGGAGTTTGGAAAAAGTTCTGTTTAAAACTGTTGGTAGCTCAAGAATGTCATTTATTTCTGGCCTTTAAATGTGCATATATTGGAACAAAAGCCCCTGGGCTTTTGTTCAATGTTACACCGTGGGACTTGGGGTCATTCTCTTCAGGGTGTTGCCCAGTTAGCCTGTTGAAAGGATGGACTGCTGAAATGAAAAAGTCACAAACTCCTTGGTTGTGGTCTTGGTGTGTCACCAACTAAAATTTCACAAAATTCCCATTTAAGTGTCTAACAAGAGCTGGTTAGTACTCCAAAGATAAACAACTTAAACAGAATAGCTAATCTCAAAAAGAGATGTATTATTACTTCTAGGATTAATATATCAGAAATAAGTAGTTCTCGGAACGTGTTATCACTACTCCTTCACACTTCTTACCCCAAAGGTATTTGTAATGGGGCTGAAATCCTCAGCTAGGTTTTTAATTCCCATTTAGTAGATTTTGGCTACCAAGTCCATTTGTCTGTCAGATTGAATCTCGAGTTTTGATTCAGGGATGGGATGAGAAATGTACTTTGTTTAAATAAGCAACCCTTAGGATGAGTTTTTAGAAGCATGTAAGACCAGTACATGAGAGGGACAGTGTTTGCAGATTTGCAGATTTGCCCCTGGTTTACATACCTTGAGAGTTTAGTGGTTTGGTGGAAGAAGGTCTCAAGTGAAAGGTGCTGTTTCAGGACAAGATGATGTTATGAAGGTCCTGGGGACATTCTAGGGGGCTTGGAAACAAAGCTGCCAGTTAAAATGAATATACTTTTTCTAGAAGTACTGCTGGAATACTGTATATCCTTGTTGAGGCTCTGAATGCTTTCAATGTGTGCCTTGCTAATTCCTTGAGATTTGTTTGCAGGATTTAATGCTAAGACTTAATATTGTAAAGCTGCTTCTTCCCCCAAAATCCATTCTAATATTGAATGTTCTCAGCATGCCTAAATGCTGTTGTGCACAGATTCTTCTGTTTGGTTATTTTGGAACTGGAAAGGTCGTACTGCCTGTCATACTTATCTCAGTAGCCCCGTTAAGCATCCTAATGCAGATGGAGTTGACAGGCAGCAGTATGAAAAGGGTAGAAGTGGCAAGGACACAAATGTGACTGCCTTGTCACAGTCCCTGCTGCTGGCTGTGACTTCCTGGGCATCTCCTGCCAGCACTGGGGGGTTTGTACATTATATGGGTGATACTGATGCTGCCCTGCTCTGAGGCCAGCCCCACCCATTATCCTGCCTCTGTATTGGGAAATGAAGAGAGAATAAAGGAGACAGGTGTAGTCAGAAGAGGTTTCTCTTTCTGTCTCTTCTGGGATATTTTTTGCATTTTGATATTTGGATATTTTAAGAATTCAGCTCTATTCTTAGCAATCAGAGCAACTAAAACCTGCTGTTTCTAGGATGCTGCTTTGCACATAGGAATCATTAGTTAAATTAGGCTAAACTGTTGTGCAGCAGTGATTTGAAGAAAATACTTGAGATGTGCTCTTAAATTATATTTTTGGCACCATTTTGCATTCCCAACTTTTCCTCCTAACCTGTCTTTGTACAGCTATTAAATTTCTTACAGATGCTTATTCTCCCTCCCCCTCCTTTTTGTTTTGTTGTTTTTTACCTTAAGACAGCTGGCTCTGCCCATAATTTCAAGAACATTTTTACTTTAAGGAGATACCTAGATTAAAAAAAAAATTAAGAATCACCGGGTAGGTAAAGTTCATGTAGTTCAATATAGCATTGCCAATTATATCTGTGCATTTGACAGTGTCAGGAAAAGATAATTAAGGATATGGTCTCAATATTTCAACAATGGCAAGTATGTGCTGTGAATATTTATACTGTTCTAGGAAGTTTCTGAAACAGTTGGTCATAAATAAACATGAGCAAGTTGGTGCTAAGCAATTGGAAGTCAATTAATGAAATTTGTCATGCATAGTAGCAGTTGAGGCTTGAGTTAGTCTGCATCAATCTCTCTACTACTCACCATTTTCTGAATTAGGATAAACATGGATGATGGTGATGATTATCAAGTGCTACACTTCTCTCCTGAAGTTAGGGCTCCTGAAAACTGAATAGAAAATGTTTATTTGGGGAAGGCAGGTAGGTCAGTGATAGCACCAAGTGAAGAAACAAAGATCCTTTTCCACTCTTGGAGTGCCGTGTCTCCTGTGCTGAGGTGGTCACAACTTGGAAGACTGAAGGGGAAATGTTTTACTGGAGAGGTGGGGGGCAGTTCTTTGGTTTCTACCAGTCCAGCAGTGCTTTTGTGATAATTTTGTTAGGGTGTGGGTTGGTTTTTTTCTTTTTCTCTTCCCCCCCACTTTTTTTTTTTGGTTACTTGGGTGGTTTTCCCCTTGAGTGTCAAGCTTGACTGTTTCTGGCTCCTGAAAACCTCATGAAACTCAAGCTGCAATCCAAAATTAACCTGAGTAAGCCTGGAATTAAGGTTTTGATTGTTGAAAGTTCTATATATGTTCAGGATAGCTGGAACCCATGGATGTCATGTGCAATAACAACTACTAATGAAGAGGTGAGGTGTAGAGATCAGTTTGTTGTGAAGGTTTTCCTGTTGGTTCAGCACCACTGAACTGAAGATATACAAGAAGATTTTTTCAAGATTGTTGGGAATTTTTGTCCCTGGTGTCATGTCCTGGCCTTTTTTAGAGGATGGAGGGGGGATGAGTAGCTTCAGTAGAAGTAGGAGAGATTGACTCAACTCTCCTAACATCTGTTTCAGCTGGTCAAAAGCTGTTTGTTTTCTGAATTCTCAAACCCAAATTATAAATGCCTTCTTCATCTTAGTGTCTTGCATCTGTAAAAATGATCTAGTGACTGTAGTGTGACTCTTCCCTATTCACTCCTGCAATTAAACAGATGCCTTGCAATGACATTTGGATTTATGTCCTAGTCATTCTGCTGTAATTTTTATTTGTCGGTTTTTTTCTCAGTTTCTCAAGCAAGACCACCTCCAAATCAGAAAAAAGGTGAGTCAATTTTAGTTACATGATCCTTTTCATTTTTGTGTGAATTGTGCCCACTTTTCCTTTTTTTTTCTGACACTACCAGCAGCAGTATAAGAGAGCAGTGGAATATATAGCATGTATATATATATATATATATATATATAGAGCATAATGGCATTCTGGTTTGCTACATATGAGTCCCACACATGTTGAGAGACTCATGATACAGGGAGCTGCTTTTTTGGTGAATGAAAACCTTGGCTTTAGAAAAGCTTTACTACTATTTTCCTTGACTATTTTGTCATGATTGGGACCTTGTAAGCAAGAGTTTTGTTATGTACAGTTCCTTTAATGAAAAAAGGGGGGAGGGGAGGAAACAACAACCAGAACACAACAAAAAACCCCTCCAGGCAAGTCTGACTTTATTATCTCTACAGGATCTCGAACTCCCATAATCATTATTCCAGCAGCCACGACCTCTTTAATAACAATGCTTAATGCAAAGGACCTTCTGCAAGATCTGAAGTAAGTAGCTGATTAGAACATACTGTATAACAAATTGTTTTCAGATACAGACTTATACTAGCACCTAATTAGTAATTAAACAAGAGGGTTCATTTACTCTCTTGTGACAAGCTGGTGTTACTGACCATAAAAGAAATTAATAAAAGAAATTAAATTCCTCTTGACTAGTAGGAAAAAAAGCAAAATCCTAATTGAGAGTTTTGGCTCAGTTGTGACCTGTGGGCAGGTTTAGGAAACCCTTGCAGCAGCAGTTGGAACGTGTGCAGTGCTTTTCTTTGAGGTAACATCTGTGCAGCCTCGTGCAAGTGAACCCTTCCCCTGGAAGAAGGCTGAGAGAAGCTGACATGAGAGTCATGGAGCTCAGAAAAGATTTTGGGAAGGGACCACAGTAAAGGAGAGGGTGACCAGACAGGTTGTATCAGGCTGTATCAGCCAAGCATCTCAGCTGGTTGTGAAAATAAAGAATTTTTTCTGAAGTTCACATATTGTCATTAAGTATTGATGCAAATGCATCCAGGGAAATTTCAGTGAGTTGCTAAAATTTGTTTATTGCATCATGCATCTGATTCTAAGATTTAATTCATGATGGGTGAGTGGATCTCTCTGGTTGTCCAACAGATCATGGTTTTTAGACTTGCCTATCAGTAAATGTCAAGTAACTTTTTGGAAACAGTAATTTTCTCAGAGAAATACATTGTTGTAGGTTGTCTGCAGTGGAATGTCCAAAAAATGGAGGGGTCATCTTTTTATCACCTCCAGCACTCACCTTTTGTGGTACTGTTACACTGCTTTTCATCCAAAGCAGGCTGTTCTGGTGGTGCAGCTTCTGCTGGAGTTGCCCTGGAATTGTTGAAAACTGTGCTCTGAGATACCAGGTGCCTTCTGATCCACAGCTAGTTCTAGTTCCTCTTTTACTGCCCCAGGCCATCAAAGATCCAGTGAGTGTACTGGGCTCTTGGTGTCTCTTCTGACATACTTTGAGAGAAGGCTGGCTTTTAACATTGCAGTTTCATGTGCAAGCCATCACAGCACTGATCTAATTGGGTTGGCAGAGGCTGTTGTTTGTTTATGTGGGTTTTTATATTTAGGAAGAAATCCTCACAACAAGCCCTGGTTTTTACAGCTGTGTAATTTGTGGCTTCCTGGCACAGGTGTAGCCAGAAAGGAATGAAGCACCTGGTGCAGTGGGTTGACCGCTGGCCAAACGCCAGTGCACGCACAAAAATCATCTGCTCATCTTCCTTTGCTATCATTGGAGCAGAGGAGAGGAAAAGAGCCAGTTAAACCAGCTCATGGGGTTGAGGTGAGGATTAGGAGAATATGCTTTAGGGGCAAAACAGGCTCAAAACCTTATAACTTTAAATAAAGAAAACTATATTAACAGAATTAAAAGGAGAATGGTAAGAACTACAACAAACCTTTAGAACACCTTTCATCCCCCCAGCCTCTTTGTGTTTCCCACCGATAATGTAAAGAAACAAAACCTGGGACTTTGAATCAGTTTACCACTTCTAAAAATAAATCTTTCTTCAGTTTGCTTAGGGAGAGGAGTCTCTCCTGCCATGCCACAGGAAAGAGTTTCTCATGCTTTTAATTCTCACGAACAGCAGCCCGCCCAGAAATCTGCCATCGTGAAGCTCCTCCCGTGTTTTGGCAGTCTTCTCACAACTGCCTCCCTGTTGTCACTGCCTTATTGGGGTGCAATTTTTTTAAGGATGAGCTGTTCTAGTATAGAAGCAAAGGTTCTCTTATTCTGTCTCTGGAAGCCAAGGTTCTCTCTCTCTCTTCAAGTCAAATCACAGCTTCTTTCAACATCCCTATTCTTCAGTTCTCCTCTGAGCTGTGGATGAGTGCTGCATCCCCCCATGTTCTTTATGAATTAGAGGGAAATAGTTTGGTGTGCTGTATTCTCACCTTGGCTTGCAAAAGGTTTTCAGCTCCAAAACCAGAGCATCTCCTCTCCTTTCCTCTGGGCTTTGGCCCCTCCTTCTTCACTCACCTTGAATGTCGTGCTATTGTTTTCTTCACGTGCTTTCACCTTCCCTTTTCTCTGACTCGGGAGAAGATTGGCATGCAATGGAAATTGGAATTTTTCAGTGCTGAAAAGGTTAATCTCACCCTGGTGAGTCTCAGTGGGACGTTCTCTCTTCTGTAGACAGCCAGAAGTAAGAGAAAGCTTTCCCTGTTTTTTTTTATTCCTAAATAGGATTCATGGAGGTGTGTCCAGCTTCTCTAACTGGCTCAGCAGTGTTGCAGTTCTCAGAGCCAGCCAGCTCTTGGTTCTGTCAGCTATGAAGGAAGCTGTAATGTTTGTCACAGGGAAAGTCATTCCATTGGCTGATCCCTTTTCCTCCTCACCAAAAACTCAATTAAGGCAAACCCAGGACCCTTGGTCTGTCCTGTCTAAGTGCCTCTGTGCCAGGAGTCAGAGTTTTCAGCTGTTCCCAGCTGCAGTGGGGCAGAGTCACAACTTGACAAGGCCTGTCCCAAGAGGATGCTCCTGTTTAGAGTGCAATGAACATTGTGCAGAACAAATTGAAAGGAAGCTTAAGGGTACAAAGGATGACACTGTAGTTACCCTACCTGAAAGAGAAAGGGGAAAAGCAAGGTATGCTAATGAATCACTAGTGCAATAGCAGAATTCAGAAGAGTAAAATATTAATTTAGCCATGACAGGTCTAGCACTCTTCTGGAAGATATGGCACCTGGCCTGTATTTGTTTGCATTCAGATTTATGGAAGTACTTTGTGCAGGAATGGCTTCAGGGTTTGTTTTTGCCGTTAAGGTATGCAGAGTGTAGAACTAGCCTTGATAGAGAGTGTGATTGATAGATATGTGATGGGTTTCCAAGGAAAGAAGACTTAGCTAATTTCTGCCTCATAAGTCAGCACCTTCTTTAACTCATTCCCCATTTGCAGCTAAATTTGACAGAAGAGCAGAGATTTCAAAGACTCCTTTCATTGCCACAAGGTTTGGGATAAAGAAATATTGTCCAGGTAGAAAAGACACACTGAAATCAATCTTCCCTCCCTTACCCTTGCTGAGGAAGATGCAGGTAGATTTGCATTTCTTGTATTTTTAGAGATAGTCAGCCTGCTTGTATTTGCCATCAGAGGGGATTGGTGATACAGCAGAAAGAGGAGAGATTTTTGGAGCTGGAGGGTAAGAGCCATTATAGGGGAGACTGAAGAAATGTAGGAGAAGCTTGAGAGGATGCTTTCCCCAGGGTGGTTGGGATATGGATATCCCTGAGGCAACACAGTCTGTGAAGTGTGTGATCATAAAGAATGAGAATTTGGGTCTCATAAATCAACTTCTGTGATTCTGTCCATTTAAATGTCTATTAAAATAAGGAAAAATAATCAGCTGAAATTAAAATCAAAAATAGAGATCAAAACTTACAGGCATAGCTGAGAATCTGTCTTTTAGGATACTTTTTGTCTACAATCCTGGATTTTTTTATTACTGTTTTTTAAAATTTATTTTATAAGGAACTGGACTGCAATGCATTGTCACTTTTGATATGAGAAAAAATATTTGTGGTATCATTGCCAAATATTGTAGGTTGGTGATTGTAAATAAATGGGAGATTCTTCATCCAGTTCTGTGGTAAGACTTAAATTGAATTGCCAAGAACTGAGAGAAACCTGTTAATTATACCAAGATTTTTACTAAGCCTTTTCATAGCCCAGTAGTATATTAGTTTTTCATGCCAAATTTGGCTGACATTTGTATAACACTTAGCATTTTTCTTAATCACTTATGTTAGGCTCTCTTTTAAGGTAGAGAATATGGAAAGCAGGAAAACTGTCATGTGTAGAAGGAATTACATATGAGAAACCCAAAGCATGGCACTGGCTTAAAAATAAGATTTTATTTTAAAGATACCTGATTTTTCTATTCAATATATTTATTGCAACTCTAGATTTTGAAGGGAGACATTTCTGTATGTGATTGTAACATATACAATTCACCTGCTAGATAATATGCAAACATTCTTGCAGAGTTTTTTTGAAAGGTTATTTTTCTAAGGGGCCAAGTACAATATAAAGTGAAGAGTTTCCAAAATAGTAAAAGGATAAAATTTAATTTAAAATCAGAACTGCAATACATTCTGGTATGTTGTGACACTTCTTTAAAATATTTTATATAACACATATTATTCTTACTCACTGTGGGAATGCAAGACTGGATATCACAATTACAATGTGAAATTGTGACTCAGTATTTGAGAACAGCTGAAATCAGGCTTTTCAGAGGCAAGGCTTCTGCTTTACATGGAGCCAAAGCAAAGCAGGAATTCCATCAGGCAGATGAGAATGATTAAAAGGTGGTTGTGTGTTTTTATTAGGGTGATGCTCTTGCTTGTGATACATTTAACCATATGTGGGCAGGCAGCTCACTGGAGATTTCTCCAGCTTTGATACCAAGTGAAGTATCTGGGATAGATTCAGGCATGAGGTGGTGTAAAACAGCTTTGTTCTCTTGCAAAAATAGGTGTCTAAAGCTTCTGATAGTGTAATTTAACAGAAATACTGAGAGGGTGGTAAAAATAAGTTTCCAGTTGTGAACACAATCAGATGTGTATTGTGATGATCTGGGTTGCTGCTAACTTGCCTTATTCTCCTTTCATGCATTTTTCAGTGTTCCTGAGCTGGGGCCAGAATGCTGATGTGACCTCAGTGCAATAAAGGACAGGTTTTAAAGGCTCTGCACTGGCTGTAGTATTATATAGGAATATTATTAATAATCTCCAAGAGAAGATGGGACTTTTGGTGTTTAACACTCAGTTTTCTTACGCTTGTGTTTTATGTCTGGGTAGTGATGACACAGGCTGGATATATCTCTAATCATACAGTAATTTCTATTGATTCTCAGTTCTTGAGCACATGACTTTTACTGTGCCTGATGAGTCGATGACTGCCGGAAATGCAGGCATCCATTCCATAAACTTTCTGTAAGCTGTCCTTTATTCCTGTCCTCTGTGTGTTTATCTGTATGAGTGCTCGCTTCAATGCTGGCTTTGTGACACTTGTCCTCTCTGCTGTGCCATTTGAATCTGCTCATTGATAGTTCTTCCTTAACAAGAAATCTTTGTGTTGTGTCCCAGAGAATTGCACTCAGAAACTCAGATTTTTTCCAGGAAATAAAACTGAAGCCATTGTGTAAAAGGGAGACATAACTGAGGCAGGAGTGAATGGTGCCTCAATGGCTGTAACACAGTTTCTAGCTGAAATGGGCAGAAACTGCCAAAAACTGGGGTTGAAATGAATTCAAACCAGTGAAACATTTAAAGCAGAGAATGGGGGAAGTCTCAAAGTGGTGAAGCTGTTACTCTGTAGCACAGCAATATTGCCTCTGCTCTCATTTGTCAGGGCTGCTTTGCTTTCCTGTTTCCATTTAAAATGGGTTTGCTTCCTCACATTTACAAATTAAATGGAAAATGTGACCTTTTAGATCCCTGCTCAGATGAATACTTGATTATCACCGTAATGTGTGTAGGGCTGTTTGGGTTTTATTTACATATTCTGTAAGAGTTTGTTCTTGTTTAGGGACACTGTAGGGAACACAGAATAACAAAATTCTTCTCAAGCTGCCCACCATTTCAGTTGACCCTGGCCTTTTCCTATAAACTCTGCCAGCTGGATAAAAGGTGTTTGAAGGCTTGTTTCTCTAATTTTTTTTTAATTTATCTTCATTCCTTACAGCCCAGATTCCTTAAGTTCTAATGGGTAATGAGACACTACATTAGTAGTTTTTTTAGAAGCTGAAGGACCACCAAGCAAATCCTCATTTTAGGTTACAGAGTTTCCTATCAGTTATTATTGGCAAAGGAAAGCCTGGAACACATTGGCAGGACAGGCCATTAGGAGTCCTCATGATAAAGGTGTGCCTCACTTTGGAGCTCTTCAATTAGCAAATTGATGAGAACCACTTAAATTCTGGTGTCACACTGGGTGTGTCACAGCTTTTTCCAGTGCAGAACTCAGCTGAATGCTTCTGTGTAGCATGCAGTTGTATGTGTCAGTCTGTAGTGATGGATAAAACGTATGTAAATATTAACTGTTTGCTAATTACTTCAATTTTTAGGGAAATTAGTATCTTAACTGCTAAAAAATATATTCTAGGTGGCCAGTGTGTACATTTCTCCCGGTGTCCTGTACAGCTTTTCTGTCTGTATTTCCTTTAGAATGATGGTGTTTCACATGTACCAGCCAGACAAGCAGAATTTAATTTATAGCTCCTCGTTTAACACCTCTGATGCTTTTTCTGTATTTGCAGTGCTGGTCAGCTTTAATGCACCATTCATAGTTATTTGCAGGTGCTGGGCTGTTTTTAATTTCCCAGTGCAGTTGTATCAATTGAATGCATTTGGACACACGTTTCAGATACTGCTTGTGACTTTCTCCTTCTGCAGCACTGTTAAATCATCAGGAGCATGAGGAGACATCATCTGTTCATTTACATTGGGAAAGTAAAACAGTTTTGCTTGGAGGTTTATTGACAATTTTCACCTGCTGCCTTAAAACATGTTTGCTTGCTTATTTTTTTGGTTTTTTCTACCTTTTTTTTTTTCTCTCCCAAATGCCATTTTCTCATTGGATATGTAGCGAAAACTAGTGTTTTCAAGTTGACTGAATAATGAACTTTCCTTCATATTCAATCTTGCATTCTTTTTTCCTGTTTATCCAACAATAGGAAGTGCAGTCTGCCTGTTAAAGCACATTCAAATTTGGTGTTTAGTATTCAAATAGAAATAAATTGAAGGGATCAAATAGAAATGCTGCAAACAACTTACCCAAAAAATACAGTAAACTGCTCAAAAAGCACCATGTGCACTGAATTGAAGAGAAATGTTACCAGCTATGTACTGTGCTTTTAAAATGTGTCACAAATCCTCCTGCTAACTACTGCAGATAAGGAAAACAGAGTTTTATTTTATCAGAAGCTGTGGCAATGAAATGTCAGCAGCAGACAGGGCTGTAGTGCAGCTGGGTGGTTCTGAATAGAATATTAGGAGAACACTGGCCTGGAAGAAGCTGCTGGTCACATCAGCTTCCCTTTCCATGACACACTTCTGGTTCTGTGAAAGGCACCACTCTGTTCCTTCTCTTTTATCTATCTCAAAATCCCCTGAGATTGATCAGTAAAAAGGCCCACACTGCTCTCACATTTCTGCTGTCAGTTTTGAGACCTGCTCTGGGTACGTTATTATCATCATAAAGAAGAGGGCCTTGAGATGCAATTATGTTTGTTTTTGGAGGTGAGGGGATTGAAAGATTAAGGATCTGTAATTAATTGGAGGGAGGAAAGCCATGTCACATCATAGCATTTATTTTTGTCATATAGAGGTTATATATGACGTGAGGGCCATTGTCTGGATTTTACAAGCACTTATTCTGTCACAGAATCTATTTAGGAAAAAACCCCAGAAAACTGTAGTGTCATGTATTATAGTAACCAGATGAATCATTGATAATGTAAAATCACCATCCTCCAAAAAAATAAAACCTCACTCAAACCCAGTTTTGACCAAAAATCCCAGCTTTCTTGAGAAAATTCTAATTGGTAATATTTCTAATGGCTCCAAGAGCTCTTAAAATCTGCTCTAGGAAGCAATTGTTTTAATGCCCAGGTTACCCTTGGTCAGTAAAAGAAGAGTTGTGGTCACTTTGCAGGTTGTGGTCTGGCTCCTCATCTGTACACGTATTGTGTAAGGCCCCAGATGTCTAAGAACAGGTCAGGCTGTATTCTTGAGGCACAGAGGACCTTTTAGTGTGACTGTTTTTATCATGAGGGCTTCTAAAATACTATCCTTACATTTTTTTTGGTGCTCTGAATGAGACTTGGCATCGCGAGAACGAGGTGGCTTCAGTGACTGCTGTCAACAAGGCCAAGTTCTGCTAAAGCTGTTCCTTTTCCTGACCATTCCATCAAGTAAATTCCCTTGTCTACTGAGGGGTTTGTTATTCCCTAAGGTTTGTACCATCAGATGAGAAGAAGAAGCAGGGCTGCCAACGAGAGAATGAGACTCTGATACAGAGGAGGAAGGACCAGATGCAGCCGGGGGGAACCACAGTCAGCGTCACCGTCCCTTACCGAGTCGTGGACCAACCTCTCAAACTCATGCCACAAGACTGGTAAGAACATCTCTGCTTTACACAGTTCCTTACCCAGGACAAGGCAGAATTTGGAGGGGAGCAATAGAATGCTCTGAAATCTACTGACAAGTGAAGATACAGATGTAAGTATGGATTTTGTTGACTGTATAGGAGTCTTCAGCTGAAATGAATATAAAACTAAATTAATCTAGAAGATCTTTAAAACTTGCAACGCTTTCTATTTTAACAGTGTGAGCAGTGCAGTTAATATGGTTGAGTTTGCCAGAAGTGTTCCAGAAATCCCAATAGAAATGTTTATATTCTTGTTCTGGTTTGTGGTAGTGTAAGGTGCAAGTCACTGAACTGTGAGCTGTAAGAAAAGCCCTCCTCTCTTGTCTGATACCTTTGCAGGTCATCATCATCTGACATTCCGAGTTTTTTAGTAGTTAAAGAAAGAAAATACATCGGACAGTAAAGACTGAACTGTGATTCCAGTATTGGAAGTATTGGGATTTGACTTCTGAAGGAAGAGCCCTAGTTGCAGAAAGGGAATTGCAGATAGTTTTTACTTTCATGAAAAAGCTGGAAATAGATTATTTGGTCTGTGGCCCATTCTTCAATGCTCTAAAAAAATAGCTCTATTTGGACAGAAAAACTCTGGAGAAGTGTTTTTATTGTTGTTTGACATGGTTTTTTTATTTGATGGTATGCATTGTGCAACATTTTTACTTCTTCCTCACAAGTGAGATGATCAGGGATGTGGACAATGACATATTGTGGTTTTGTAATTTTCAAATTAGATTTTAATGGAGAGGAATATTTGAAAAGGTTCTGTTCCTAAATCAGTTATTCTCTGTATTTAGAACTTGAACTAATCAGAAATCAGTGGATTTAAATTCTGAATATGAAATAGCACTTAAAATGTTTAATGATCAAGCTTTTAAGAACTACATAAACTACTTTCTAAAGTACTTCTGACCAAAGACACAAAGTGGTGTGTGCTTTTTTATTTTGGTTTTAGCCAAGGAAGCCATTATAAAACCTGCAAAAAACCCCCCTCAGACCACAAAACTTCACCTTGATTATTCTTTTTCATTTGGGATTTAGTGGATCTAATGATAAATTAAATTTGGGGACTAGATTAGAGAGGTAATTATTTGGTGTGGTAGGTAGGAACCGTGGTTGGATGATGTAAATGTTTAAGAGAAAGATAGACCCTATGTTGGGAGGTCATTTATTCTCAAAGGTGGATTTTTAAATTTTACTAATGTAAAGGCTTAATCTTAATCACAGATTTATTTTCTTAGACCACAAGTAATGCTCGTGTACTCTTAAAATAGCTGAAATACCTGGAATTTCACTTTGCAGAAATTCAGCAGCTGTTGCTTCTCATTAATTTTCAGCCTGGAAGTCAGCAGTGTTGAGAATAAAGGCTTTTCAATCTGCACATCTCAGTTTCCAGTGCTGTTTGTAGAAGATTATTTCTGAAAATGTTGGAGCACTTTTCAAAAGCAAAGTAACGATGACCACAAATAAACTCTGACTTCTAAAAACTGTAGCCTGAGAAAGTGAGCAAGCCTTCTGCAAAGGGCCAGGGCTGGAAGCCCAGAGCAATCCCAGGAATGGTTTGTTTTCTTTACAAGAGGAGAAGCAGTAGTGCTGGAGGCGTGGTTGTTCAGTGCGTATCGTGGTCTGTAAAAGCAGCAGCTGGCTGGGGCACAGTGCCTGTTGGGGCCAGCAGGTCCTGCAGGGCTCCAGGCCATCCCTGTCCCTCCCTCTCTGTGTTCCAGGGACCGCGTGGTGGCCGTGTTTGTCCAGGGGCCCGCCTGGCAGTTCAAGGGCTGGCCTTGGCTCCTGCCCGACGGATCTCCTGTCGATATCTTTGCAAAAAGTAAGGGGTTCCTTTTGTTCCTTGCTTTGGGGGTGGTGGTGGTTGTGTTTGGGGTTTCTTGCAGGGTGTTCATGCTCGTGACAGTGCTCCCAAAGCGCTCTTGGGTGTGGGTGGCTGAGCAGACTTTGGGCTTTGCTCTCTTCACCGTGGCAAATATTCCCATTCCTCTTTGTGCTTGTTCTGCTCTGATCTGTGGAAGCTCATGGAAATCTTCTCAGAGCTGTCAGCTGCCAAAGTCACAAATAGCTGGTGTACAAGTCTGCTTTCCCATCTTCTGAAAGAAGGGTGAACGGACAATGTGTATTCCAACAATTCAGAGAGAACAGCTTTACAGGCTCTCTTCACATCCCAGTGCTGTTTTGAAGAGAAGATTAATCACCTAGCGTGCCACTAAGAAAGCATTGAAAATATGACCTGATGTCTGACAAAAACTTCCATGTTTTAAAAGGTTTTAAGTTTCAAGTGAGCTAGATGTTAGCCTGATATAGATCTGAACAGGTTTTTTGTGTCCTCACAGCTGTGGTGTTTTGAGGCACTTCTGTGGCACAGTTCACCCCTCTGACAGAGAGGTGGGCCACAATATCTAAGGGATCTGTCAGCTTCTCTTCTCTGCTGCTTCAGTTTGGAGTTGCCTTAGAAAACAGACCTTTGATGGTGCCCTGTGCTTTCAGATTGTTTTAGGAAATGCCAAACCAACACATATACACACACACCAAAAAAAACCCCCCAAAACCCCCAAAACCTCAAGGGTGGGACAGAAAGCTAAGGACGGGTCTGTGAACAAGAAAATAGAATGAGTTAATTAAAGGAGGGATTGAGAATGAGCAGGGAAAGAGAGAAAGAGCCTGAAAGTTATTGTGAAAGTAAAACTATGCCACAGCAGAGAGTTGAACAAAAGAGACTAATGAAAGAAGGAAAGAGCACTTCAAAATAAAGATACTGAGAAAATGGCAATTGTGAAAAGCAAAGCCAAGAAAAATGCAGTGAAATATTGCAGGTCTAGCTAGCAGTTACGTGCTGCTTCCTATCAATTTTGTAATTTTTATCTATACACATGTATGGAGGGCCACAGGAATTGTTCTGACTTGCTTGGCATTGCTGGTCTCCACTTGCCAAAATATCACAATCACAAGCTGCACAGTTCAGGCTGGAGTTGGACAAATTCTTGTGTTTTTCAAGTAAAAGAGGGATATCTGGTCTTAATTCATGCATTGAAATGGAGCTTCAATTTAGAAGTGCATTCCATTCCTTCAAAGCATGATATTTTTGAAATATTTTCCTAATCAAGTGTGTTTCTAGAACTTTCCCTAATGACTTTACTCACCCTTCAAATGAAAACTGGTAAATGAAGGAAGCACAGACAGTGTCAGTGCAGTTTTATGTATCTATTTTTATCTGAAGCTGTTGGTTTGCCATATTTATAGTGTTCAGCAGTCTACACGTTGGTTTTAATGCTCACTGTGTAAATGCTTAGGCTTTACCTAATTGACATGTGACAATATTTCCCAAGAGAGAAAGAACAGTTAATATTTCACCATTTTTAACTGAGTACTAGATCAGCAGAAATGGGCAGTTACTAAGTTTCTCAGCATGCTTTATGTAGCATTTGGGGGTTATGGAGCACTGACATCCTGCTGTCAGTCTTCTACAGATTCTTTTAGGAGATAGCCAGGCTTCCTACTCAGAGGTCTCAGAAATACCTTTTTTATTATTATTTTTAATTCTTTGACAGTTCAGAGATTTTCAGAATGAACTTCTTTGAGCTGACAGTGTTTTTCTGCTGCTCCCTTGGAATCTGTCCATCTAAAAGTAGGGGCTGCCCTTTCCCTTCACCCTGGAACAGCCTGAGAGCCATTGACCTCTATATTTAACTGTGCCCTCCCACCAGCAGTTGACTTCTTAGGGTCATGGGCTTGTTAATTTTACTCTCAGGCTTCATTGTGAAAAAGGAAGGGTGGGGTGGGCATTCTCTTTGACCAAAGAAGCACTGAAGTGTTCATGTTTGTACCAACTGCTCCCCTGTTTGCTGTAGTTAAAGCTTTTCATCTCAAATACGACGAAGTGCGCCTGGATCCCAACGTACAGAAATGGGATGTGACAGTGTTAGAACTCAGCTACCACAAAAGACACTTGGACAGGCCAGTGTTCCTACGCTTCTGGGAAACTTTGGACAGGTGTGTTTCCTGCTGAATGCCCTCGATGTTCATGCTTGTGTGGTTTTGGTGGGAATGAAAAGTTCTGCTAGCCAGGGGAATTGTTTACAACTCAGAGATGCGAGCAATGTCTTTGCTTGTTTGGATTTTCCCTGATGACAGTTAATAAGATGTAGTGGTGGATGTTTACAGGCTGTAAGTGATAATTTCCAGAGCGTGGATTTAAAGGAAGGGTAGTTACCATGAATCACTGCTTAGTGCCATGATTCCCCACCTTCTGACTCTGGTTCTTTGGAAACTTTCAGGACCCTCCTGAAGGGGAAGTTCACTGCAATACCTTGTTCATGATAACTTTATTATCATGAAGCAGTTAAAGAAATACTGAGGGAGGGGAGAAGCCCATGCATTTAATGAATGTTTAATTTTTTCATGTTGATTCACAGCAAACTGCTTAAATGATAAAGTGAAAAAGAACAGACCTATGGGAACTGTCCAAATAATACCAATCATCAAACTTTTTATGGCCTTCTATTGAAAAGTCTCAGATGAACAATGTATCTGAACTCCCAGAATGAACTGGTAGTCTTTACAAGAGTCTTTCAATGTTCGAGGTCATGCAATGCTTTGGAAAACACGGGTTTTCTTTGAGGCAAGGCAGTAGCTGGCTGTTACTTAGTGGGACAAATCCTGTGCATAACCCATCGCCTCTCTGTGGCAGCTTTCTGATTCCCTAGGAATTCTCTTTGAACAATGCCAGTGCATTTTATTCCTGCGAGTAAAATTCCTATAAATGCCACAAGGGTAGTAATGCTGTCTTCTGTTCATTTTTTTTTTTTCAGGTATATGGTAAAGCACAAATCTCACTTGAGATTCTGAATCCTTCAGCTGCCATTTATTTCCTGAAGTATGGAAAACAATGGAAGGGGCTCCAGTTTGGAGACCAGAGTTGGCACTATATATGTCAAGAACTTTACAAGTGAGCAAGGGTCACAGTTGAAACTTTTTATAAAACCTTACTTGGATGATTCATGCTATGGCAGGTTGATACCTGTTGTTATTCAGAAGCAAAGGGGTTTTGCTTAAAACTATTTTTTTAATGTTGTTAGCCTTCTAGTCTGCAATCCAAATTGTATATTTTGATAGCAGCAGTTTCTTCTCTGTTTTGTTAAATTAGGCACATTTTTAAATGATGTGTTTTGTCCCTGAGTAGGCGATAGCTGGATCTCCACGGCGGGTTCCCCATGCGTGTGTGCGTGTGTGCGTGTGCACGGGTGTGTGTAAATAAATGTGTGGGTGTGTCTAGAGATAGAGTGTACAAAAAAGGTATAGACACACTGAGGCACACATAGGTGTTCCCAGGCTTTCTAAACCACTTAGCTTCTGAGCTTAGGTTGGGGTTTCTTTGCTTACTGTTTCACTTACTGAAAATATTTTATTGTGAATGATACTGCATTGTAGTCAATAGGACTTGCAAACTGAGCAAAGTGAAAGTTGTTTCCCATAAATCAAAATGTCAACCTGTATATGTATATTCTGTCAGTCTTTGTTGAAAAAGGGAAGATCAAAAATCTATTAACACGTTTTTTGGATTTGTAATGTCCCAGTTTACTAAATCTTTAAACTTTATTACAGGTGTACATTCAAGTCACGTTAACTTTAAATTGCCATTCTTCACACACGTCTCTTTCTTTCAACTGAAAGTATGCATGTGTACATTCCCATCTAGCAAATACCTTTGCATCTGAGTCCAAATGTTACCTAGATTAAATGATGAATAGAGGAGGAGAGAGTTGGAATTCTTTTTTTCCCCTGGAACAGCCACCACAAGGAATGAATAATTTTAACTTCTTTGCATTTATACCTCTAATACTATTTTTTCATGACAAAAGCAGCCCAGACTGTCTACAGGAGTTGTAACTTTGAGCTGAGTGGCTGATACGGCCTCCTAAGAGTCCTGCATTGGAAGGGAAAATCAGCCTTCTCCAATTACCAAAGAACAGATTTGCTTCATCTACAGCGTGAGGCCAGAGGATCCTGGTATTTGTACCAATTTACAGCATCTCTGTATCTATGGAATAACATTAAGTTGATGTTGCATACCAGTGAATGTAGAGAATGATCAAATACTGTAACACCTGCATGATTTTTTTTTCCCCTGGGATAGAAAATACATGTTTATATTCCTGTTCTTGAAATTCCAAACCATGTTTTTTAAATATACTTTACATTTAAGGTTTGACAAAAATAAAATGTTCTACCTATTCTGTTTCGGTTTTTATTTGATGTCAACTTCATTTTTATTAAAACTCAAAGCCACATATCCATTAGAGGTTTTCAAACCTATGTCTTGAGTTTATGAGGACTGTGAGGTCTGACTTTAAATTGTATGTTTGCATCCCTGCTATACCGAGACTGTATTTTCAAATGGTCTTAATTGGAAATGTAAGATTGGAAATGTAAATGGTCTTAAGGAAATGTAAAAACTCAAACTACCAAAAGAACCCTGCGTGAATCCCAAGATGAGCAGCAGCTGATCCTGGATTTTGGAGTGGATTCAGCCTGGTGCCTGGGAAATGTGGGCACCACATTTTGGAGACTCCTGGGATGTCTCCTGTTTGTGTGGGCAGTGGGGCAGGACTCTGGTACTGTTTCCCCTGTACTTCAGCTTATTAGAAATGTGTCCATGTTATACTAGAGCTGGCTAAAACATTGAGGGCTTGGTTCTAACCTGTATTGTACACAGCAAAGCTGTAATGGCTTCTTCCAACACAGCAGCTGCTACACAAGCAAGTGGTTCAATTTACAGTTCATTTCTGCTTTAAGTACTGAGATACCATGAATGCTTTTCTTAACTTGAACATTTCCAATTAGAAATGCAGGTTTTTTCCAGATTCAGTAAGTGCATCATGGCCTGTGCTGTTTTAAAGAGACTTCCAGGCAGTCAACTTGAGGAGCAAATTTTGGAGAAGTGCGTGCTTCACATGCAGTGTGATATGCAGGCCACAGAGTGGGTTTGCAATAATTTGTCAGTTTTCCTTTTGGTGTCCTGTACTTCACTTGTGTTTTCAATGCAGGTGTAATCCCCGATGCAGTCCTGCAGACAGGAGATGGCTTGATTTAGATGCAGATTTATGTCTTTATTGGCAGTTAACTCCTCTGAAACTGCTGAGGTTACATGGCTGTGGAATGGGCAGAAGAGCAGCATCCGTGCAATCTTTGTGTGACCTGGGCTGGTTTTTATGCATTGAGGACATCTTTAGCATCTTACAATTTTGTACTGGCAAGCAGTTTGTGACCCAAGTTATACAATATGTATTTGTGAAGGAGCTGGCACATGATTGTGCATATTTTCATCAGTCATAAATGTAGTGATGTTTATAAAATGAGCCATTTTGCAATCAGATTCCTGCTGACATTATTGGAAGTTTAATTAGGTTGTCAGAATAGCATTCCTGCTTCATAAATAACTGCACATAGATTATGCAACTACTTGGACTTAAAAATTTAGCCTTACAGCAGCATTTTGGAACACAGCTGGAATTTTAGACACTAAGGTTATGCTTAATTTATCTCCACGTTAATGCAGGGTAGTAAAGAAAACTAAGAAGTGAGGAAGCTGGAGGAGCAGACATCTGTTTTACTGAGCTGCTTTCTTATTGCTGAGCAAATTCTGCACACTGCTTGGAGGTGTATAAAGTGTGTAAATTGTATTCAATTAAAATGTACAACTCTAGCTGAGCTATTGCCCTGCAGTTTATTGAAGAATTGAAAGACACGGGCATCAGAATGAGATATCAAATTGGCTGTAGGTGTTAGACACCTTCAGTGCCATAACTCTGCACTGTTCAGGAGTACAAGGTGAGTGAGATGAAACATGATCAGCTGAGAACTGGTTTGGAGTCTGATACTGGGCTCACACACTCTCAGGTGATTACTGCTTTCAGTAACGGGGTCAGTGGGGCCAGTAGTTGGACCTGAAGTAATGTTTTTATATTAAAAACTAAATTACTTGTGATTTATCCTGTTTGAGCTTTTGAATATTAGTCTGAACATAGCAGACAAAAGGGGAAATTTTTTGGAAAGCAAAGTAGGGTAACTGCAGAGACTTGCATACCTGAAGAAATTGCAGATCAGCATCCTCATCTATTAAGCTATTACCTGGAAAATTTTGTAGGAAGGTGGTTTTACAAATAGGTACTAAAGTCAGTGCCTGAGCTAGACAATTTATGGAACTGTTCTGCAATGCTGTAAACCTTTTTGTCTGAATGCAGAAAAAAAAATCTAGATGGCAAATAGTGTGCTAAGTTGCCCTTCATCATAAGTTAAACTATTATGTTATATTTGACAGCAAATTTGGAACAGCAAATTTGTTTTTGGCTTTCATTTGCTGTGCAGTTGGTGTATAAAATATTGCCATTCTCTACAGGGACAGGCAAAAGTAAGTTTTATTAGTACAGCCTTTATTCTTTTGCTGGTGAAATATGCACTTAGTTGCTAATTCTTGCAAACACTATACCAGAAAAAAAAAAAAAAGCTGATCAAAATTAATGGCTTAGTGGTTTTAAAATTTAATGTCATGAATGCATTTTAGTTCAAAAGCCATAACTAATGCCAAGTACTTTATTAGAGCAATGTGTTCATGAAAAATTAAAATCCCTGCCTGAAGAAACTGCTGGCCAAGTAGGTTACAGTTCAGCTAATGTGTGGAAAAATGTACCACGAGCTGGAGTCTCCAAATGTCATAGCCTGGGTTGCTCATTTGTAACTGAATGGATTTTTTTTTGAGAGGAGGCAGGTTCTCCTTCCTTTGCTGAGCAGTTGCATACTTCAGTCACAGCTGGGGAATTTCCTGGCTTGGCTTTGGGTTTACATTGAGGGTGTATGACATCAGGGTTCTGAGGCAGGGACGCAAACCAGAGCACTGAGGATGGACTGGAGTGGAGCTCAGGCACTTGGCAAGGATAAAGTTGGTGTCTGAATGGGGCTGATCCAGTGGGGAACATCTGATGATCCTTGTGGATCCTCCCAACTCAGCACATCCTGTGGTTGTTCAGTTGTCCTTGAGTTCTCTCTGGAGCATTCTTCTCAGTGGTGATGCTGTCACAGAGGGCAGGTTTGAGAATGGGATTTAGTCCAGCACAGCCTGTTGGTTGGTAGGTAGAACACAGTGGCATCCAGACTTTAACTGTGCTAATCTTTTCTTTAAACAAGAATTTTACCATTTTTAAAATAAGAATGCAAATACAAATAACAATCTCAAATCTTTCAAACTTTGTTGCAGATACTAGTTCACATGTAAGAATGAAAGATATGAGGTGCTACAGAAGATGTAAGAAAAATAACTTAGTGTCTGTTTTTCATTTCCATCTGTAAATTCTTTTGGTGTATTTCAAATGCAGGAAAATTGTTTACTTGCTTCACAAGGTTCCTGCCTGTATCACTGGAAACGGTCAGAAGTAAATCTTCAGCTTCAGTTGCTTGAAAGTTTGTAGATTTTATGAGTGTGTGGGTTACAAGTTCTGGCCTGTGTCAGTGGCCCAAATTTTAATAGTGGTTTTGAAGGCCGAAATTCAAATGAAATCTCCAAAGAACCCTATGGGAACAGCTACTATTGAATGACAGAGAAAACAAAACTTTCCATGAGACTAAACCATTAAACTATGACATAATTATTATAAACTTGTGTTTAATAGACTGTTAAATTTAAACTTTTGGAAATATGTTGTCACATAACCTATTATCTAAGATTTGAGATATTTTAATGATGTTTTTTACAGAGTTACAGTTCAGCATTAGCTCAAGTCCTACTTCTGAAAATTCCTAGGAAAAATGTCTGCTGGACTTTGAAAGGTGGGATGTCTTTCTAATTGCAACAGTCAACTTAGCCCTGGAAGAAGAAACAAGGCATGGTTCTCATGTTCTATCCCTTAAGACCAAACCTGTAGTTTCATAACACTGAAAGTGTTTTTATTGGTGAAATAGGATGTAAAAAATACCTTAAAGAAACAGCTTTGAATGTTTCACTTGTTCCTTCCCTCTTGAAATCCTTTCCAGAGACCCATCCAGCCACCCTTCTGCTTCCCTGACTTGTTCTTCCTGCTTGGTTCTGCCAAACGGGCTGTTCCCTACCCCACAGTCTTTTTATGTAAACAGACCACTAAGAATTGTTCCTGTGCCCTGTCAGGGCACAGACAGGGCAGTGGAAGAACAACCTTCTCCCCATTGTGCCTTAAAGCAAACTAAAAAACCCCAAACAAACAAAACCCTGAAAACCCGTAAAAATGCGTGTATGACCTGCTGAATATTTCATCCTGCTTCTTTCTAGCTTAGTTTTGACCTGTAGCAATGAAGCTTTGAAGTTTTGAACATAGCAATACCAAAGGCATACTGGTTGCTAGTATTTCCTTAATTACTGGTGTGTCACTAATTGTTCTCCAAGGACCTGTAACTGCAGAGTTCTGTCCCTGTTACTGCAGATTAGTCCTAAGTGCAGAATGATTATCCTGAGTCATTCTTAACCTGAGACTGAGTGAAATCTAAACACTTAATTACCTGACAGCCTTTGTTCACAGATGGCAGAGGGTTTGAGGAGCACCACGCTGGCTTTGTTACTGATTTTGGGAGACAGATCAAATAAAAAATCATGAGCAGTGAAAAAAGAAAAACTTGATAATTGTTTTTTAGGTGCTACTCAGCTCTTACAGTAGAGCTATTTACAACTGAGTAAGAATTGTGAGATAACCACAGCAACTAATCCTAATCCCAGGAGCAGAAGATGTGGTTTTGATGGGTTTCCAGGGCTAGGAGTTAGCAGTAAATTTTGCAGCACGCCCTTAAAAAGTTCAGATGGTCACAGAAAAAGAGGGTGTAGCTGAACAGCACCTCAGCAGCTGTGCCTGTGTCTGTAGTGGGGCATCTGGGCTGAAGCCCTCCCCAGCTGGAGTGTCCATGCTTGGACTGCAATTCCACAGGAGACAGGACAGCTTTTATTCTGTAAGAAAACTTGTAGGAAAGAGCCTGTGGTTTATGCACAATAGAAGCAATTAGAGTTGTTGCTGAGAAGTTGCTAAAAAGGTAACAATGGGATTAAAGATTAAAACCAAAATAACAAAACAAAAAAACCCAACCCAAAAAAACCAACTCCACAATCAGCAAAACCCACCCAACAACAACATCAAAGTAACAAAAACACGGGCAAACCCAAGCAACACAGAAATGACTGAACTGAAATGCATTTGGAACAATGCATTGTGAAGTCTCTGTACAACAGATTTATTCTGTGGGGATTAATGCCCTAAAATTGTGTTCCAAATAATCTTGTTTTACCTTTGTCAAGTTGACTGATCCACAAATTCGCTCACTGGTATAAAATTCCTCTTGGGTTTTATTTTCAGTTGATATTGGATTTTTCTGGCTTTGGTCAATAGCTGTTGGTCTGTTCATCTTGCCTTTCACCCAAATATCAAGGCAGCTGGATGATCTTGTAAGTACAGAATTAAGTAAATAAAAGAATCCCAGTTAATTTTGTGTTTATGTGCATGTACTGTTCTGTACATTACTGTTCTACTGAGAAGTGTACACCCATCATGATGGACATTGTCATTTTTTTATATCATTTGTAATGTATCAAAATTCAAGTGTGGTGGTCTCCATGTGTTAATTCCTTTCACTTGGCCATACAGTGTGAGACAATAATCAATACCTTAACTGAGCTACATTAAAAGTCAGGTCAGGAGAATTCTGCATTTAATAATTTGCCTCCCAGAGGCTCGTTTTCACACTGATACAGACTGAAAGCCATTTCCAAGAGCAATAAATAGCCTTTGAGAACTTCAGGATAATAAAATCTGCCAGAAGTCTTTGAAATGCATAGCATATGTCAGGGATTTACCCATTTGATATGAGATGTGAAATGTCAAGCAGGTGTCTTCCAAACATTCTCATCTGTCACGTGTCAGGTCTGCAGAACGGCAGTAAATTCACCATCACTGCCCCAAGAATTCTTGGTGCAACATAGTTGTTAATGCTTCTCATTTTATACCCTGAAACTGTGATTTGTACTGGTTTTTCTGGTGTTAATACCTTCAGGTGTGTTACCACTCACATCAGGGGAGGGGGCAGGTGTAAATATTTTCTAATTTTTGGCTCCTTAAATACCCAGTGTCTCTTGAAACAGGAGTCAAGTCCAGTGCAGGCAGCAGTGTGTCTGGGAAGAGTTGCTTAATTTAAAAAACAGGAAAATAAGTGGATTATGGTCATTGCTTGATTTAGGGGGCACAGCAACCCAAATGTTTAGGAAGTTGTCATTCCCACGCTGCCTCAATCCATAGCCAGGTTTTCTTACCTCCTGTCCAGTGCTATTTCACAGCATTTACTTACCCTTGTTTTCCCAGTCTCTCCCATCTTTGTACTGTACTGCAGTACCTGCCCACTTTCTGTAAAAATAACTCAGCTGCCCAGAACTATATTGCTAACCTTATAAACAGTCATGGGCTACCTCATATCCATGTCAAATATTTTTCTGTAGTAGTAAAAGATGATATAAAGTTTATATCTGAAATACAGAGATAAATGTCTGGTTTTCTTTAATGCAGCTCTTAATGTTCCGTGCCACACTTAGCAGTGCAGGGGATGGCATTGTCTGCAGACTTAAAGACTCCTTAAAACCAGCAATAACCTTGAAGCTTTTAGCATCCAGACAGAGAAATGGGGGTTCTGCTGTGTCATAAAATGATGAGAAGGTGAGGAGGTTCAGGACCATCAAAGGAGTCGTATTTCTACAGTGCCCACAGGCAGTCATGATTTATCATAGCTAAACTTTATTTTGCTGTGGTTTCATGCTCTGGAGGTTAGATGAAGTCATCAGAAGATTCTCTGTAATATGTCAGAAAAAGTCTGTATGGGAACTTTTAGGTGAAGATTTACAAGCTGAAAAAATGATAGAATTTTTTCATCATGCCCATTGCCTTTATTAGAAAGTGCAACTGAAACAATCTTAATGAAATGGTCATTGACTCAGCTAGCCATGCCATCCTCCTCCCTGGGTGAGCTAGCTGACCCTGCATAACACAATTGAGGTCATGAGGTAAGTTGACACAGCTCTTACATTAGCTGAGCATGGAGCTAATAACTGCTAAAGACAGCAGCTTTTCTATCATTGGAAATTGATCTCAATGTAAAAACATTCATGAAGCATTTCGATATTAGGAGGAAGCTGCAGTGCTCAGCAGTGTCAGGAAGCAGCTGCCTGCATGGCACCAGATTCATTTTGCATCAGCAGTGCCATGGCCTGACTGGCACAAATGACATTGTAAAGCACTCCTTGGGAGGTGGATCACTTGGAAGCTTTACATTTTCTACAAGTTCAGTGCTTTTTCCCAATGACACTAGTGTTTGATAACTTTATTTCCCTGTGAAGGCAGCAAGTCCAAGCATTGTATCACATGTGCCTGGAAGGCAGAATTTCTGCCTGCTGACTGCTGGGGAGTGTGAACGATTGCTGTTGACTTCCACTTGTAAATGGCATGCCTTGTGCCCTTTGGAAAGACTTCTGTTAACTTCTACCTTCCCCTGCACCCCTTTTAATTCTAATTACTTGTAGTGATATGTGCATCTTTCAACAGAATGATAAACCTGATTTACCAAACTTGCAGGGTAAAGTGCAAAGTCTAATAGAATTATCTGTGTCATGCAGAGCTAATATGATTTTCCTATAATTTTCCACAGGTGACTTTTTAACTATTATGCATGCGAAAGAGCCTGGAGAGAGAAAACTATTGATTCTAGATCAGGTATTTCCAGTATTAAAGTAAGTTTCTCTCAATTAGATGTGAGATGTCTACATAGCATGTAACAACAGAGAGTGCAAGCAAATGAAGCAGAGAACATCCAGGCTTTCTGTGGGAACTTGTTCTTCACCCAAACTGCAGCACCAATGTGGGTGCATCCTCTAAGGCTCACTCTGCATAAAATGGTCAAGAACATGTAACATACATTTCTGGGGAAAAAACAAAAAAGAGATCCGTGCTAAACTTGGGCTTTTGCTAATTCAGTCGCTGTGGAAGGATCTAAGCCTTCAGGGTAAGAAGTCTTGCAGTCTTAGCCTAAAACTTGCATTTACCTAGTAGGCTTCATTTTGAGTTTTGGAGGGCCACTTTGTGCCTCTAATCTAAGCCTTCCTAAGGAATCCTTTTGGGGACTTCTCTGCTGTATAAACTATTTTTAAAATAGAGCTACTGTATTTAGATGGTTCAATGTAAACAGATTATTCTGTTTTCACTTTCAGGGGTAGAGATGTATTTTTTTGTTAGTTTTATCTGATAGAAATGCCATTTGTTTGGGTTGGTTTGTTTATATAATATGTTTCTCCTGTATTGACAATCATTTCATCACTGGGAAAGAAATTAATTTGGGATTTTTGAAGGGTCAGGGCAGGTCTGCTGTGATTTCTAGTACTTAAAAGGTGGCTGAGGAGAAGATGGGTTTTTTCTTCCTGAGGATGCATAGTGGCAGAACAAGAGTAAACAGCGACAAGCTTCTTCAGGGGCAGCTCTGGCTGGAATGAAGAAAAGGGGAGGGGGGAGAAATCTTCATTAGAGCAATTAACCATAGGAACTGATTGCCCAAAACCAGTGGAAACTTCTTTCCTCCCTGGGAGTGCTCCAGACTTGGCTTTATGGGCTCTAGTTCACCCAGTCTGCTGCCCTGCTTTTAACACGAGGTTGGACCCAGGCATGTCCAACAACCTGGAATTTTCCATGAGCCCACAAATCCCCTGCACTGTCCCCTCACTATCTCACGTTATTTCAAGGTCACTTATTCTTTATGTGGTCGAGATGTACAATGTGCCATTCAGTATTAAGACCCAGTGAATCTTACATCTGTCTTTCAACAGCAGTGTGTGAAGTTAGTCACAGGCTGATGTTCCTTTGTGTCAGTGCCTTCCATGTTAACCAGAGTCGTGTTTTCCAGGGAAAGCTTCAGGAGTGCCTCAGGAACCACCCTTACCTCAGGGCTTCCCTCTCCCACCTCAGCTGCAAAAGTGTAGGAGAAGGGAATCCAGGTGACCTCACCCCTGATGAGTAACAGCTGTGTTAATTACCCAATACAGCCTCAGCCTGATGAGTAACAGCTGAATCCAATAAAGAGAAATGTGATAAAAGGGACTGGGTTGGCTGCTGAGGGAGGATCCTGGAGGAACCTTGAGGAAGATGGAAGGAGAGGATCATGAAGAAGGAGGATCCTGGGGAGAGAGAGAGATCATCACTGCTGTGAGGTCAGTGTGGGTGTGCAGTCAGAGCCTGTTGGAACCTGCAGCCCCAGCCTGGCTGGGGAAAAGCCTGCAGCCACAGCCTGCAAACTAACAAGAGGGCTGCTGCTCCACCTCTCCAGGAGCTGTGGCTCACCCCCCTCACACCCTGCTGGTCCTGCAGCTCCAGATCTTTGAACAAGACTGAATTAATTGTGTCCTGTGTGGCTGTGAGGGTGATGTGCTGGGAGGCAGAGGAAAGCAGTGAGTTTCAGTTGTCTCCTCAGTTTAATCAGTCAGTTTGTAATCAGCAGGAGGTGGTGGTATTTAAATGTTGTTTTGAGTAATCTTCTAATAATGGCCAGGATGATTTTGCTATGTAAATGTTAACAATCAAGTTTATTTGCTGATTGTTTTCCCTGCCGATTAGCAGTGTGGCTTTATTCACAACTATCTCAGCTTCTGCAGCAAAGAACAAGAGTTGCTTGCTATCTTTTCCAGATCCAGATGGGGAAAGTTACTTTTTGCAATGTACCTTAAACAAAATCCTGTCCCCA